>OZ035842.1:31976606-32269392 GCA_964034765.1 Knipowitschia caucasica
GTAGCAGAGTGTTCTCGTCTGTAGCAGAGTGTTCTCGTCTGTAGCAGAGTGTTCTCGTCTGTAGCAGAGTGTTCTCGTCTGTAGCAGAGTGTTCTCGTCTGTAGCAGAGTGTTCTCGTCTGTAGCAGAGTGTTCTCGTCTGTAGCAGAGTGTTCTCGTCTGTAGCAGAGTGTTCTCGTCTGTAGCAGAGTGTTCTCGTCTGTAGCAGAGTGTTCTCGTCTGTAGCAGAGTGTTCTCGTCTGTAGCAGAGTGTTCTCGTCTGTAGCAGAGTGTTCTCGTCTGTAGCAGAGTGTTCTCGTCTGTAGCAGAGTGTTCTCGTCTGTAGCAGAGTGTTCTCGTCTGTAGCAGAGTGTTCTCGTCTGTAGCAGAGTGTTCTCGTCTGTAGCAGAGTGTTCTCGTCTGTAGCAGAGTGTTCTCGTCTGTAGCAGAGTGTTCTCGTCTGTAGCAGAGTGTTCTCGTCTGTAGCAGAGTGTTCTCGTCTGTAGCAGAGTGTTCTCGTCTGTAGCAGAGTGTTCTCGTCTGTAGCAGAGTGTTCTCGTCTGTAGCAGAGTGTTCTCGTCTGTAGCAGAGTGTTCTCGTCTGTAGCAGAGTGTTCTCGTCTGTAGCAGAGTGTTCTCGTCTGTAGCAGAGTGTTCTCGTCTGTAGCAGAGTGTTCTCGTCTGTAGCAGAGTGTTCTCGTCTGTAGCAGAGTGTTCTCGTCTGTAGCAGAGTGTTCTCGTCTGTAGCAGAGTGTTCTCGTCTGTAGCAGAGTGTTCTCGTCTGTAGCAGTGTTCTCGTCTGTAGCAGAGTGTTCTCGTCTGTAGCAGAGTGTTCTCGTCTGTAGCAGAGTGTTCTCGTCTGTAGCAGTGTTCTCGTCTGTAGCAGAGTGTTCTCGTCTGTAGCAGAGTGTTCTCGTCTGTAGCAGAGTGTTCTCGTCTGTAGCAGAGTGTTCTCGTCTGTAGCAGAGTGTTCTCGTCTGTAGCAGAGTGTTCTCGTCTGTAGCAGTGTTCTCGTCTGTAGCAGTGTTCTCGTCTGTAGCAGAGTGTTCTCGTCTGTAGCAAGTGTTCTCGTCTGTAGCAAGCAGAGTGTTCTCGTCTGTAGCAGAGTGTTCTCGTCTGTAGCAGTGTTCTCGTCTGTAGCATGTTCTCGTCTGTAGCAGTGTTCTCGTCTGTAGCAGGTTCTCGTCTGTAGCAGAGCGTTCTCGTCTGTAGCAGAGCGTTCTCGTCTGTAGCAGAGCGTTCTCGTCTGTAGCAGTGTTCTCGTCTGTAGCAGAGTGTTCTCGTCTGTAGCAGAGTGTTCTCGTCTGTAGCAGAGTGTTCTCGTCTGTAGCAGAGTGTTCTCGTCTGTAGCAGAGCGTTCTCGTCTGTAGCAGAGCGTTCTCGTCTGTAGCAGAGCGTTCTCGTCTGTAGCAGAGTGTTCTCGTCTGTAGCAGAGTGTTCTCGTCTGTAGCAGAGTGTTCTCGTCTGTAGCAGAGTGTTCTCGTCTGTAGCAGTGTGTTCTCGTCTGTATAAGAGTGTTCTCGTCTGTATAAGAGTGTTCTCGTCTGTAGCAGAGTGTTCTCGTCTGTAGCAGAGTGTTCTCGTCTGTAGCAGAGTGTTCTCGTCTGTAGCAGAGTGTTCTCGTCTGTAGCAGAGTGTTCTCGTCTGTAGCAGAGTGTTCTCGTCTGTAGCAGAGTGTTCTCGTCTGTAGCAGAGTGTTCTCGTCTGTAGCAGAGTGTTCTCGTCTGTAGCAGAGTGTTCTCGTCTGTAGCAGAGTGTTCTCGTCTGTAGCAGAGTGTTCTCGTCTGTAGCAGAGTGTTCTCGTCTGTATAAGAGTGTTCTCGTCTGTAGCAGAGTGTTCTCGTCTGTAGCAGAGTGTCTGTAGCAGAGTGTTCTCGTCTGTAGCAGAGTGTTCTCGTCTGTAGCAGAGTGTTCTCGTCTGTAGCAGAGTGTTCTCGTCTGTAGCAGAGTGTTCTCGTCTGTAGCAGAGTGTTCTCGTCTGTAGCAGAGTGTTCTCGTCTGTAGCAGAGTGTTCTCGTCTGTAGCAGAGTGTTCTCGTCTGTAGCAGAGTGTTCTCGTCTGTAGCAGAGTGTTCTCGTCTGTAGCAGAGTGTTCTCGTCTCTCGTCTGTAGCAGAGCGTTCTCGTCTGTAGCAGAGCGTTCTCGTCTGTAGCAGAGCGTTCTCGTCTGTAGCAGAGCGTTCTCGTCTGTAGCAGAGCGTTCTCGTCTGTAGCAGAGCGTTCTCGTCTGTAGCAGTGTTCTCGTCTGTAGCAGTGTTCTCGTCTGTAGCAGAGTGTTCTCGTCTGTAGCAGAGTGTTCTCGTCTGTAGCAGAGTGTTCTCGTCTGTAGCAGAGTGTTCTCGTCTGTAGCAGAGTGTTCTCGTCTGTAGCAGAGTGTTCTCGTCTGTAGCAGAGTGTTCTCGTCTGTAGCAGAGTGTTCTCGTCTGTAGCAGAGTGTTCTCGTCTGTAGCAGAGTGTTCTCGTCTATAGCAGAGTGTTCTCGTCTGTAGCAGAGTGTTCTCGTCTGTAGCAGAGTGTTCTCGTCTGTAGCAGTGTTCTCGTCTGTAGCAGTGTTCTCGTCTGTAGCAGTGTTCTCGTCTGTAGCAGAGCGTTCTCGTCTGTAGCAGAGCGTTCTCGTCTGTAGCAGAGCGTTCTCGTCTGTAGCAGAGCGTTCTCGTCTGTAGCAGAGCGTTCTCGTCTGTAGCAGAGCGTTCTCGTCTGTAGCAGAGCGTTCTCGTCTGTAACAGTGTTCTCGTCTGTAGCAGAGTGTTCTCGTCTGTAGCAGAGTGTTCTCGTCTGTAGCAGAGTGTTCTCGTCTGTAGCAGAGAGTTCTCGTCTGTAGCAGAGCGTTCTCGTCTGTAGCAGAGCGTTCTCGTCTGTAGCAGAGCGTTCTCGTCTGTAGCAGAGTGTTCTCGTCTGTAGCAGAGTGTTCTCGTCTGTAGCAGAGAGTTCTCGTCTGTAGCAGAGCGTTCTCGTCTGTAGCAGAGCGTTCTCGTCTGTAGCAGAGCGTTCTCGTCTGTAGCAGAGCGTTCTCGTCTGTAGCAGAGCGTTCTCGTCTGTAGCAGAGCGTTCTCGTCTGTAGCAGAGCGTTCTCGTCTGTAGCAGAGCGTTCTCGTCTGTAGCAGAGCGTTCTCGTCTGTAGCAGAGCGTTCTCGTCTGTAGCAGAGCGTTCTCGTCTGTAGCAGAGCGTTCTCGTCTGTAGCAGAGCGTTCTCGTCTGTAGCAGAGCGTTCTCGTCTGTAGCAGAGCGTTCTCGTCTGTAGCAGAGCGTTCTCGTCTGTAGCAGCGTGTTCTCGTCTGTAGCAGTGTTCTCGTCTGTAGCAGTGTTCTCGTCTGTAGCAGAGTGTTCTCGTCTGTAGCAGAGTGTTCTCGTCTGTAGCAGAGTGTTCTCGTCTGTAGCAGAGTGTTCTCGTCTGTAGCAGAGTGTTCTCGTCTGTAGCAGAGTGTTCTCGTCTGTAGCAGAGTGTTCTCGTCTGTAGCAGAGTGTTTCTCGTCTGTAGCAGAGTGTTCTCGTCTGTAGCAGAGTGTTCTCGTCTGTAGCAGAGTGTTCTCGTCTGTAGCAGTGTTCTCGTCTGTAGCAGAGTGTTCTCGTCTGTAGCAGAGTGTTCTCGTCTGTAGCAGTGTTCTCGTCTGTAGCAGTGTTCTCGTCTGTAGCAGTGTTCTCGTCTGTAGCAGAGCGTTCTCGTCTGTAGCAGAGCGTTCTCGTCTGTAGCAGAGCGTTCTCGTCTGTAGCAGAGCGTTCTCGTCTGTAGCAGAGCGTTCTCGTCTGTAACAGTGTTCTCGTCTGTAGCAGAGTGTTCTCGTCTGTAGCAGAGTGTTCTCGTCTGTAGCAGAGTGTTCTCGTCTGTAGCAGAGAGTTCTCGTCTGTAGCAGAGTGTTCTCGTCTGTAGCAGAGCGTTCTCGTCTGTAACAGTGTTCTTGTCTGTAGCAGAGTGTTCTCGTCTGTAGCAGAGTGTTCTCGTCTGTAGCAGAGTGTTCTCGTCTGTAGCAGAGCGTTCTCGTCTGTAGCAGAGCGTTCTCGTCTGTAGCAGAGCGTTCTTGTCTGTAGCAGAGCGTTCTCGTCTGTAGCAGAGCGTTCTCGTCTGTAGCAGAGCGTTCTCGTCTGTAGCAGAGTGTTCTCGTCTGTAGCAGAGCGTTCTCGTCTGTAGCAGAGCGTTCTCGTCTGTAGCAGAGCGTTCTCGTCTGTAGCAGAGCGTTCTCGTCTGTAGCAGAGCGTTCTCGTCTGTAGCAGAGTGTTCTCGTCTGTAGCAGAGCGTTCTCGTCTGTAGTAGAGTGTTCTCGTCTGTAGCAGAGTGTTCTCGTCTGTAGCAGTGTTCTCGTCTGTAGCAGTGTTCTCGTCTGTAGCAGTGTTCTCGTCTGTAGCAGAGCGTTCTCGTCTGTAGCAGAGCGTTCTCGTCTGTAGCAGAGCGTTCTCGTCTGTAGCAGAGCGTTCTCGTCTGTAGCAGAGCGTTCTCGTCTGTAGCAGAGCGTTCTCGTCTGTAGCAGAGCGTTCTCGTCTGTAGCAGAGCGTTCTCGTCTGTAGCAGAGTGTTCTCGTCTGTAGCAGAGTGTTCTCGTCTGTAGCAGAGAGTTCTCGTCTGTAGCAGAGTGTTCTCGTCTGTAGCAGAGAGTTGTCGTCTGTAACAGTGTTCTCGTCTGTAGCAGAGTGTTCTCGTCTGTAGCAGAGTGTTCTCGTCTGTAGCAGAGTGTTCTCGTCTGTAGCAGAGTGTTCTCGTCTGTAGCAGAGCGTTCTCGTCTGTAGCAGAGCGTTCTCGTCTGTAGCAGAGCGTTCTCGTCTGTAGCAGAGCGTTCTCGTCTGTAGCAGAGCGTTCTCGTCTGTAGCAGAGCGTTCTCGTCTGTAGCAGAGCGTTCTCGTCTGTAGCAGAGTGTTCTCGTCTGTAGCAGAGCGTTCTCGTCTGTAGCAGAGCGTTCTCGTCTGTAGCAGAGCGTTCTCGTCTGTAGCAGAGCGTTCTCGTCTGTAGCAGAGTGTTCTCGTCTGTAGCAGAGTGTTCTCGTCTGTAGCAGAGTGTTCTCGTCTGTAGCAGAGTGTTCTCGTCTGTAGCAGAGAGTTCTCGTCTGTAGCAGAGCGTTCTCGTCTGTAGCAGAGCGTTCTCGTCTGTAGCAGAGCGTTCTCGTCTGTAGCAGAGCGTTCTCGTCTGTAGCAGAGCGTTCTCGTCTGTAGCAGAGCGTTCTCGTCTGTAGCAGAGCGTTCTCGTCTGTAGCAGAGCGTTCTCGTCTGTAGCAGAGCGTTCTCGTCTGTAGCAGAGCGTTCTCTAGCAGAGCGTTCTCTGCTCGTCTGTAGCGCTCTGCTACAGACGAGAACACTGCTACAGACGAGAACACTCTGCTACAGACGAGAACACTCTGCTACAGACGAGAACACTCTGCTACAGACGAGAACACTCTGCTACAGACGAGAACACTCTGCTACAGACGAGAACACTCTGCTACAGACGAGAACACTCTGCTACAGACGAGAACACTCTGCTACGTCTGTAGCAGTGTTCTCGTCTGTAGCAGAGTGTTCTCGTCTGTAGCAGTGTTCTCGTCTGTAGCAGTGTTCTCGTCTGTAGCAGTGTTCTCGTCTGTAGCAGTGTTCTCGTCTGTAGCAGAGCGTTCTCGTCTGTAGCAGAGCGTTCTCGTCTGTAGCAGAGCGTTCTCGTCTGTAGCAGAGCGTTCTCGTCTGTAGCAGAGCGTTCTCGTCTGTAGCAGAGCGTTCTCGTCTGTAGCAGAGCGTTCTCGTCTGTAGCAGAGCGTTCTCGTCTGTAGCAGAGCGTTCTCGTCTGTAACAGTGTTCTCGTCTGTAGCAGAGTGTTCTCGTCTGTAGCAGAGTGTTCTCGTCTGTAGCAGAGTGTTCTCGTCTGTAGCAGAGAGTTCTCGTCTGTAGCAGAGCGTTCTCGTCTGTAGCAGAGCGTTCTCGTCTGTAGCAGAGCGTTCTCGTCTGTAACAGTGTTCTCGTCTGTAGCAGAGTGTTCTCGTCTGTAGCAGAGTGTTCTCGTCTTTAGCAGAGAGTTCTCGTCTGTAGCAGAGCGTTCTCGTCTGTAGCAGAGCGTTCTCGTCTGTAGCAGAGCGTTCTCGTCTGTAGCAGAGCGTTCTCGTCTGTAGCAGAGCGTTCTCGTCTGTAGCAGAGAGTTCTCGTCTGTAGCAGAGCGTTCTCGTCTGTAGCAGAGCGTTCTCGTCTGTAGCAGAGCGTTCTCGTCTGTAGCAGAGCGTTCTCGTCTGTAGCAGAGCGTTCTCGTCTGTAGCAGAGTGTTCTCGTCTGTAGCAGAGTGTTCTCGTCTGTAGCAGAGCGTTCTCGTCTGTAGCAGAGCGTTCTCGTCTGTAGCAGAGCGTTCTCGTCTGTAGCAGAGCGTTCTCGTCTGTAGCAGAGTGTTCTCGTCTGTAGCAGAGTGTTCTCGTCTGTAGCAGAGTGTTCTCGTCTGTAGCAGTGTTCTCGTCTGTAGCAGAGTGTTCTCGTCTGTAGCAGAGTGTTCTCGTCTGTAGCAGTGTTCTCGTCTGTAGCAGTGTTCTCGTCTGTAGCAGAGCGTTCTCGTCTGTAGCAGAGCGTTCTCGTCTGTAGCAGAGCGTTCTCGTCTGTAGCAGAGCGTTCTCGTCTGTAGCAGAGCGTTCTCGTCTGTAGCAGAGCGTTCTCGTCTGTAGCAGAGCGTTCTCGTCTGTAGCAGAGCGTTCTCGTCTGTAGCAGTGTTCTCGTCTGTAGCAGTGTTCTCGTCTGTAGCAGAGTGTTCTCGTCTGTAGCAGAGTGTTCTCGTCTGTAGCAGAGTGTTCTCGTCTGTAGCAGAGTGTTCTCGTCTGTAGCAGAGTGTTCTCGTCTGTAGCAGAGTGTTCTCGTCTGTAGCAGAGTGTTCTCGTCTGTAGCAGAGTGTTCTCGTCTGTAGCAGAGTGTTCTCGTCTGTAGCAGTGTTCTCGTCTGTAGCAGAGTGTTCTCGTCTGTAGCAGAGTGTTCTCGTCTGTAGCAGAGTGTTCTCGTCTGTAGCAGTGTTCTCGTCTGTAGCAGTGTTCTCGTCTGTAGCAGTGTTCTCGTCTGTAGCAGAGCGTTCTCGTCTGTAGCAGAGCGTTCTCGTCTGTAGCAGAGCGTTCTCGTCTGTAGCAGAGCGTTCTCGTCTGTAGCAGAGCGTTCTCGTCTGTAGCAGAGCGTTCTCGTCTGTAGCAGAGCGTTCTCGTCTGTAACAGTGTTCTCGTCTGTAGCAGAGTGTTCTCGTCTGTAGCAGAGTGTTCTCGTCTGTAGCAGAGTGTTCTCGTCTGTAGCAGAGTGTTCTCGTCTGTAGCAGAGTGTTCTCGTCTGTAGCAGAGAGTTCTCGTCTGTAGCAGAGTGTTCTCGTCTGTAGCAGAGCGTTCTCGTCTGTAACAGTGTTCTCGTCTGTAGCAGAGTGTTCTTGTCTGTAGCAGAGCGTTCTCGTCTGTAGCAGAGCGTTCTCGTCTGTAGCAGAGCGTTCTCGTCTGTAGCAGAGTGTTCTCGTCTGTAGCAGAGCGTTCTCGTCTGTAGCAGAGCGTTCTCGTCTGTAGCAGAGCGTTCTCGTCTGTAGCAGAGCGTTCTCGTCTGTAGCAGAGCGTTCTCGTCTGTAGCAGAGTGTTCTCGTCTGTAGCAGAGCGTTCTCGTCTGTAGCAGAGCGTTCTCGTCTGTAGCAGAGTGTTCTCGTCTGTAGCAGAGTGTTCTCGTCTGTAGCAGTGTTCTCGTCTGTAGCAGTGTTCTCGTCTGTAGCAGCGTTCTCGTCTGTAGCAGAGCGTTCTCGTCTGTAGCAGAGCGTTCTCGTCTGTAGCAGAGCGTTCTCGTCTGTAGCAGAGTGTTCTCGTCTGTAACAGTGTTCTCGTCTGTAGCAGAGTGTTCTCGTCTGTAGCAGAGTGTTCTCGTCTGTAGCAGAGTGTTCTCGTCTGTACAGAGAGTTCTCGTCTGTAGCAGAGTGTTCTCGTCTGTAGCAGAGCGTTCTCGTCTGTAACAGTGTTCTCGTCTGTAGCAGAGTGTTCTCGTCTGTAGCAGAGTGTTCTCGTCTGTAGCAGAGTGTTCTCGTCTGTAGCAGAGCGTTCTCGTCTGTAGCAGAGCGTTCTCGTCTGTAGCAGAGCGTTCTCGTCTGTAGCAGAGCGTTCTCGTCTGTAGCAGAGCGTTCTCGTCTGTAGCAGAGCGTTCTCGTCTGTAGCAGAGTGTTCTCGTCTGTAGCAGAGCGTTCTCGTCTGTAGCAGAGCGTTCTCGTCTGTAGCAGAGCGTTCTCGTCTGTAGCAGAGCGTTCTCGTCTGTAGCAGAGTGTTCTCGTCTGTAGCAGAGTGTTCTCGTCTGTAGCAGAGTGTTCTCGTCTGTAGCAGAGTGTTCTCGTCTGTAGCAGAGAGTTCTCGTCTGTAGCAGAGCGTTCTCGTCTGTAGCAGAGCGTTCTCGTCTGTAGCAGAGCGTTCTCGTCTGTAGCAGAGCGTTCTCGTCTGTAGCAGAGAGTTCTCGTCTGTAGCAGAGCGTTCTCGTCTGTAGCAGAGCGTTCTCGTCTGTAGCAGAGCGTTCTCGTCTGTAGCAGAGCGTTCTCGTCTGTAGCAGAGCGTTCTCGTCTGTAGCAGAGCGTTCTCGTCTGTAGCAGAGCGTTCTCTAGCAGAGCGTTCTCTGCTCGTCTGTAGCGCTCTGCTACAGACGAGAACACTGCTACAGACGAGAACACTCTGCTACAGACGAGAACACTCTGCTACAGACGAGAACACTCTGCTACAGACGAGAACACTCTGCTACAGACGAGAACACTCTGCTACAGACGAGAACACTCTGCTACGTCTGTAGCAGTGTTCTCGTCTGTAGCAGAGTGTTCTCGTCTGTAGCAGTGTTCTCGTCTGTAGCAGTGTTCTCGTCTGTAGCAGTGTTCTCGTCTGTAGCAGAGCGTTCTCGTCTGTAGCAGAGCGTTCTCGTCTGTAACAGTGTTCTCGTCTGTAGCAGAGTGTTCTCGTCTGTAGCAGAGTGTTCTCGTCTGTAGCAGAGTGTTCTCGTCTGTAGCAGAGAGTTCTCGTCTGTAGCAGAGCGTTCTCGTCTGTAGCAGAGCGTTCTCGTCTGTAGCAGAGCGTTCTCGTCTGTAGCAGAGCGTTCTCGTCTGTAGCAGAGCGTTCTCGTCTGTAGCAGAGCGTTCTCGTCTGTAGCAGAGCGTTCTCGTCTGTAGCAGAGCGTTCTCGTCTGTAGCAGAGTGTTCTCGTCTGTAGCAGAGCGTTCTCGTCTGTAGCAGAGCGTTCTCGTCTGTAGCAGAGCGTTCTCGTCTGTAGCAGAGCGTTCTCGTCTGTAGCAGAGCGTTCTCGTCTGTAACAGTGTTCTCGTCTGTAGCAGAGTGTTCTCGTCTGTAGCAGAGTGTTCTCGTCTATAGCAGTGTTCTCGTCTGTAGCAGAGTGTTCTCGTCTGTAGCAGAGTGTTCTCGTCTGTAGCAGTGTTCTCGTCTGTAGCAGTGTTCTCGTCTGTAGCAGTGTTCTCGTCTGTAGCAGAGCGTTCTCGTCTGTAGCAGAGCGTTCTCGTCTGTAGCAGAGCGTTCTCGTCTGTAGCAGAGCGTTCTCGTCTGTAGCAGAGCGTTCTCGTCTGTAGCAGAGCGTTCTCGTCTGTAGCAGAGCGTTCTCGTCTGTAGCAGAGCGTTCTCGTCTGTAGCAGTGTTCTCGTCTGTAGCAGTGTTCTCGTCTGTAGCAGAGTGTTCTCGTCTGTAGCAGAGTGTTCTCGTCTGTAGCAGAGTGTTCTCGTCTGTAGCAGAGTGTTCTCGTCTGTAGCAGAGTGTTCTCGTCTGTAGCAGAGTGTTCTCGTCTGTAGCAGAGTGTTCTCGTCTGTAGCAGAGTGTTCTCGTCTGTAGCAGAGTGTTCTCGTCTGTAGCAGAGTGTTCTCGTCTGTAGCAGTGTTCTCGTCTGTAGCAGAGTGTTCTCGTCTGTAGCAGAGTGTTCTCGTCTGTAGCAGAGTGTTCTCGTCTGTAGCAGTGTTCTCGTCTGTAGCAGTGTTCTCGTCTGTAGCAGTGTTCTCGTCTGTAGCAGAGCGTTCTCGTCTGTAGCAGAGCGTTCTCGTCTGTAGCAGAGCGTTCTCGTCTGTAGCAGAGCGTTCTCGTCTGTAGCAGAGCGTTCTCGTCTGTAGCAGAGCGTTCTCGTCTGTAGCAGAGCGTTCTCGTCTGTAACAGTGTTCTCGTCTGTAGCAGAGTGTTCTCGTCTGTAGCAGAGTGTTCTCGTCTGTAGCAGAGAGTTCTCGTCTGTAGCAGAGTGTTCTCGTCTGTAGCAGAGCGTTCTCGTCTGTAACAGTGTTCTCGTCTGTAGCAGAGTGTTCTCGTCTGTAGCAGAGTGTTCTCGTCTGTAGCAGAGTGTTCTCGTCTGTAGCAGAGTGTTCTCGTCTGTAGCAGAGTGTTCTCGTCTGTAGCAGTGTTCTCGTCTGTAGCAGAGCGTTCTCGTCTGTAGCAGAGCGTTCTCGTCTGTAGCAGAGCGTTCTCGTCTGTAGCAGAGTGTTCTCGTCTGTAGCAGAGCGTTCTCGTCTGTAGCAGAGTGTTCTCGTCTGTAGCAGAGTGTTCTAGTCTATAGCAGAGTGTTCTCGTCTGTAGCAGTGTTCTCGTCTGTAGCAGTGTTCTCGTCTGTAGCAGCGTTCTCGTCTGTAGCAGAGCGTTCTCGTCTGTAGCAGAGCGTTCTCGTCTGTAGCAGAGCGTTCTCGTCTGTAGCAGAGCGTTCTCGTCTGTAACAGTGTTCTCGTCTGTAGCAGAGTGTTCTCGTCTGTAGCAGAGTGTTCTCGTCTGTAGCAGAGTGTTCTCGTCTGTAGCAGAGAGTTCTCGTCTGTAGCAGAGTGTTCTCGTCTGTAGCAGAGCGTTCTCGTCTGTAACAGTGTTCTCGTCTGTAGCAGAGTGTTCTCGTCTGTAGCAGAGTGTTCTCGTCTGTAGCAGAGTGTTCTCGTCTGTAGCAGAGCGTTCTCGTCTGTAGCAGAGCGTTCTCGTCTGTAGCAGAGCGTTCTCGTCTGTAGCAGAGCGTTCTCGTCTGTAGCAGAGCGTTCTCGTCTGTAGCAGAGTGTTCTCGTCTGTAGCAGAGTGTTCTCGTCTGTAGCAGAGCGTTCTCGTCTGTAGCAGAGCGTTCTCGTCTGTAGCAGAGCGTTCTCGTCTGTAGCAGAGCGTTCTCGTCTGTAGCAGAGTGTTCTCGTCTGTAGCAGAGTGTTCTCGTCTGTAGCAGAGTGTTCTCGTCTGTAGCAGAGAGTTCTCGTCTGTAGCAGAGCGTTCTCGTCTGTAGCAGAGCGTTCTCGTCTGTAGCAGAGTGTGCAAGTCTCGTCTGTAGCAGAGCGTTCTCGTCTGTAGCAGAGCGTTCTCGTCTGTAGCAGAGCGTTCTCGTCTGTAGCAGAGCGTTCTCGTCTGTAGCAGAGCGTTCTCGTCTGTAGCAGAGCGTTCTCGTCTGTAGCAGAGCGTTCTCGTCTGTAGCAGAGCGTTCTCGTCTGTAGCAGAGCGTTCTCGTCTGTAGCAGAGCGTTCTCGTCTGTAGCAGAGCGTTCTCGTCTGTAGCAGAGTGTTCTCGTCTGTAGCAGAGTGTTCTCGTCTGTAACACTGCGTCTCGTATCGTTCACTGTGAAGAGGCTTCCAACACCAGAGGTTCACGCTCCGCTCCTTTCACCTTCACTGCTGTGCAATTTCTTGTTAGTTGTTGTTCTAGCTTTATGTCAAAATGTCTAATTTATGTCAAATGATTAATTGACCATTGTACGATAAAATACAAAAATGATAGTATTTGTATTATAATTATCTTTAGTCCAAACTCAAGGTCCATATAATAAGAATCAGAATCATTTTTATTGCCACGTAAGTCACAAAAGTCACCACTTGGAAATTGCTTTGGCAGAGCTCATGCCACATATGAAAGACCAAAGACCCCACAACACAGACAAATACAACAACAATAATAATAATCTAAGGACTGATCAATTGAATGATTTAATAATTCAAAATAAAGCTACAACTTTTTATACAACATTGAAAGGTGTTAGCCCTGTACTGTGTGCAGTGCATTACAAACAATGGGTAATACATATAAGGGGCAACAGTGGCTCAGTTGGTAGCTACTGTTGGACCTGAAGGTCATGGGTTTGAGCCCACTTCAAGACCTACTTCACGACTCCCACTGATGACTGCTGTTGTTGTGTCCTTGGGCAAGACACTTAACCCCACTTTGCCTGAAGCCCCCACTGAAAGATCTCAGCTCCTGTGGACTCAGCTCCTGCAGGAGGATCAGTGAGGGGCTGGTGCTCTGACTGCCACCCCCCAAACCCAGAAATGGATTAAGGGGAAGAAATGGATGGATGGATGGGTAATACATATAGGGTTAGCATGACATAATACAATCACATCTCAAGGAATATGGACTTATAAATCACTTTGGCCTCAACCCAAGACAGATAGAGGCTCGTGGATAAAACATTGTGACAATATTGAAATCAAGAAAACATGTAAATGTGTGTCTTCAATGTTGCTCTCTCAGTTTGTTTACTCGTTTCTTTTCTTGTTGACCATTTGACCCTTTATTCAATGAGCGTTATTCCATTATAGGCAAAAGCTTATTCATTCCTTTCCGTCCTAATCAGCATAATCCAGATGCGCTGCTGCTGCTAGCCTTGAGCCACATAACTATCAAATATCCAGTATGTGAAGCTAAATGGGATGTTCTCAGTAGCACACGCTCACCTGCCATTTGAAACACTATTCATTTTCTGCAATAATTGTATTTTTTTGGCAGCTGGTTCAGTCTGGAGCCGAGCTAAAGACAAGCAGAGCCCACAGAGGAAGTGCAGCTGTAACGATGACATGTAATTCTGTCACATAATTATATCTGCGTCCTACTGCACAGAATGATCCGAGTGAGTGGAACGGTCCTGTTATTCTATGTTTGGTACAGTCAAGCACTTGGATTCTTTGCCCTTTTCTCTCTGGCCCCACTATTATGAGACTCGACCTTTCTCATGTTGTTACAGATGTATACGATACGATACGATGGACTTTATTGATCTCACACTGGAGACATTTACACACAACTATACATGTATATCCCTGCACTTGCTTTGTCACTGTGCTTAAGTCAGATTCTGTGCTTAAGCAAAGGTCGGCACGGTGGCACTCTCGCCTCTCAGGGCCTTTCTGAGTGGAGTTTGCATGTTCTCCCTGTGTCTGCGTAGGTTTCCTCTGGGTGCTCCGGTTTCCCCTACCACTAAAAACATGTACAATAGTTCTGGCATGCGCCTCCTGTACTGGCCCCTCCCATCTCTGTGTGGAGTGAGAGACCAGTGCCCAAAATAATAACAATTGTAAACCGCTTTGTGACTCTGGTCTGTGAAAGGCAGTATATAAATAAATATTACTTACTTACTAAAGATAGGAGGATTTTCTACTTCCGGGTGGATCATCACGACTATTGGTCCTCCTAGTCATCATTCTGGTGATACCTGCTTGTCAAATGGTCAGATGGTATTATATGTTATTTTAATTCGCATAGTGTTTTCTAGTGTAGAGATGTGTTCATTTACCTGGTGCTGTGTGCTCCTCATTCTTACTGGTAATGCAACACTGAAATTTCCCCACTTTGAGACAAATATAGGATCTTTTAATCTTAATTTCTCAGCCTCACGACAGCGGCTCGACCAGAACTCTTCTACAGACTCACCTTTTTTGATATAAACTGAATGAGGCCATGAACCCGATCCATTCAAGTCTCGCCGGGAACACGTTTGAATAGAAAAGATAGAAACTCTCTTGTGGCCGTTATAGAGTGCGGTGTATGCATTCTGTGGTCTCTATATCGATGAAGAACATGGACGAGCCAAAGCCCAGGCTGCTATCTCTGTTAGCTTATGGCGAGCTATGAAAACTATTTCTTCCATTCATTCATGTTCTATGGCTTTGCAGAGACGGAGGCAGGAGGCAGACCATTACTTGCATTGTAGATAGTTTTTGACCTGGCTGAAACTTGTCAGTAGAGCATAGTATGGTGTAAAGTAGTATAGTAGTTCATAATATCAGGACATTGGTGATAATCCAGGACACATTATTATGGACATTTATTCATATTTATGGACATTTATTCATATTTATGGACATCGTTATGGACCAATGGCTCTGTGTGTTTTTATCATTGCATTTTTGAACTGTTTTATTCAACAATCTGTGTTGGCGTATTCAACGGTTGTGTAAAGTCCTACTGTTGTGATTTAGGGCTAAACAAGAATACATTGAATTGAGTGTATCAACAGCTTGATTGTTTAATGCTAAATTGAGGATTTCTTTAGCCAAGGCAACACCATTCCAATGAAGTATAGTACGTCCCTGTAGGGAATGTTGCCCTCTGCATTTGTTTCCATTTTTAGTTATCGCAGCTGCAGCACCCGGGGATCCATGTCTGTCGTTGGTCAGGACTACCCGAGCGAGGGACTATTGTACATGTTTTATTTAGAACGATCAAACGAGATATTGTGTAAAATCAGACACAGACTAAGCTCAGAAGCACTCATGCCGTGGGGCCAGTGTCAGATCTTACAGAGTGTGTTCAGAGCTTCCTTCAGTCGGTACGGAGTCGTTTTCAGACAGAATTAAATCAGGATATGCATCATAAAGACAAACTTGGTCACCTAGCGTCAAATCGAAAGATGCCATTATAGTCATAACTAGGGCTGCACGATATATATCGAAAAAATACCGTTATCACGATATTAGTACGTACGATATCCATATCAAAAAGATGTGCGACTTTTGTTTTTTTCCCTTCATTAAAGACAACAAAACAGACAGACACATCAACAAGAACAGCAAAATAAAAAAAATAAAGTATATAAATATTTGCATTAGACTTTCATTAATGTTATTTTTTTTGTCATTTGTCTCTTGCGTTTCAGTGCAGATGCAATTTCAGGTGAAAGACAAAAATATAAAAATAATATCTTTATCGCAATACTAAACACTTATATCGCTCTAATTCCCAGTATGGTGCAGCTCTAGTCATCACCGAGCAAAGCTGAAGCGTGTTTGTCCACCAGGAGAAGGTTCACTGTCTTAGGGAGCATTTTTATTGTTTATGACGTTTTCCTTCATCATTGTCCTGTTTTAGGAAAGATAATCTCTCTGGCAGAGTGGTTAGCTCTTGTGCTTCAATGTCACTGTCACTGTCTGATTTATTTATATAGCACATTCACGACAACACCAGCTCCCCAAAGTGCTTCACAAGCATGAAAGAAAACAGCATTAAACACATTCACATACATGTACAGCAAGAAGGTCCTGGGTTCGGTTCCATCTCCAGACCTCTCTGTGTGGAGCTTGTGTATTCTCCCAGTGTCTGCGTGGGTGGGGTCAGATCAGGCAGAGAATTCACACCTTTTTCTTCATGCGGGTGTGAAAGAGCGCCCCCTGCTGAGCATCTGAGCTGTCCCACACTGAGGCTGGATCTGAACTCCTACGTTTTCACCTGGAACAGTCTCCGTATGAACGGGAGGTAGCAACCGACACAACTATAGTGTTTTACTGCTGCATTGTCTCTAAATTCACGAGGGCTACCCAGAAAAAAGTCCCATAGAACTCAATGTAAACTAAAACAGCTCGACCGCAGCTGACAGAGAACCTGACCGAGAACCTGACAGAGAACCTGACAGAGAACCTGACAGAGAACCTGACCGAGAACCTGACGGAGAACCTGACGGAGAACCTGACGGAGAACCTGACGGAGAACCTGACGGAGAACCTGACGGAGAACCTGACGGAGAACCTGACAGAGAACCTGACAGAGAACCTGACAGAGAACCTGACAGAGAACCTGACAGAGAACCTGACAGAGAACCTGACAGAGAACCTGACCGAGAACCTGACCGAGAACCTGACAGAGAACCTGACAGAGAACCTGACAGAGAACCTACAGCTTTCACAAAGATCAGATTTTGTGTGGATGTTAGTGTCCCTTGTCGTCCTGAACTTTTGTTCTTCTTAATGGCATAAATGGCACCATGCCGCTTGGGCGGCACGGTGGCTGAGTGGATAGCACTCTCGCCTCTCAGCAAGAAGGTCCTGGGTTTGAATCCCGGTCGGACCAGGGCCTTTCTGAGTGGAGTTTGCATGTTCTCCCCGTGTCTGCGTAGGTTTCCTCCGGGTACTCCGGTTTCCCCTACCACTAAAAATATGTCCAATAGTTCTGGCATGCGCCTCCTGTACTGGCGACCCCGCTCCCATCTCTGTGTGGAGTGAGAGACAAATGCCCAAAATTAACAATTGTAAACCGCTTTGAGACTCAGATCTGCAGTGAAATGGCGGTATATAAATAAAAACTTACTTACTTACTTACTTAAATCCTTCAGTTTTCTTTAAATCCACACTTTACTGCCACAAACTCTGCTCCTCTCCTTCCCGCTCTGACTCCTCTGCTGCTGATCTGATCAGCTCTGATTGGTCAGAACGCTGCCCTCTGATTGGTCAGAGTGCAGCCGAGCCCCTCTGTGCACGTGCATGAGAGCCACACACGCGTATTTGGCGCAAAGCATCATGGGAGCTCGTCCACTGCGCAGAACCGGGAGGACCAGACAATTCCCAAATAGAGGCGAGTTCTGCTGATCTCCCGGTCCTCCTGTAAGTCCCATGAACTACTGAGCACAAGCCATTCATTTGAACAGGACGCCATCTTGGATCAGCGGGGCTTGGCAATGAGAGACTAATGCACCACAACATTTGTTAAGCACATGGCGACTCTGGTCTGTGACAGGCGCTATATAAATACAGATTATTTACTCAAGTGGCTTCAAAACACCTTAGAACAACTTAAAATCCATGCACTTTTTAATTAACTCTTTCATTAATGTCATTCAATTGGATCCTACACATTTTGCACAAAGATAAGATGGGATAGGATAGACTTTATTGATCTCACACTGGAGACATTTACAAGAACTAATGTCAAGAGCACTTTGAGTTGCTGTGTGTATGAATTGCGCTATACAAATAACCGTGCCTCGCCTTGCCACAACAAGCTCAGAATCTTAATGTCATAGAATATTGTTTGGAGACAACATGGGGGAAGGCTCACCACTGTGCCAAGGTTGTTCTGCTCTTGAAACTTCAGCCTCGCAGCGAAACCAAAATAAAACCCGGCGTGTTCTCGTAGCTCTGCACCGGGACAGGAAGTGACCACTTGTGTGAGATTGAGACACTAAATCAGCCGCTGGACGTCTCCTGCTCCTCTGGTCTGAGGACACTGGGGCTTCACTGCGGAGGAAGGAAGAACCACAGAATATTCTATTTACGGCTTCTGCAAACGAAACAGCCTCACAGCCTCACAGCCTGGAGACAGTCTTTTGGTGTTGTCAATTCTTACACATTTGAGTTTTAGTGATTGTTTTAATGGAAATCACAAGTTGAACTAACAAGAACATGTGAGATGTGAGTGACGTCAACATCAGAACTCCGAAACTAGTAGAAATAGAGAGAAATTTACCCTAAAAAAAATATATTATTAAGGATTTTTTACCTTTACTCACTTTTGATTAATGGTAAAACTAGTATATACAACTTAAAATACGTTAAAACAAATTGTTGAATGCCTAATGCTAAAGACCAAATGCTAACTTCTGCAAGTAAACGGTTTCTATGGTAACCAGCCCTTGCTCTCAACCAGAGCTAGCAGAACCTTGAAGTGCTTCAACTGCGGTAGAATGTTGGTTACTAAATAAAAAGGTTAAATTATCTTATTTTACTGTCAAATGAATGGAGTCAAAATGTTTGCACTGGGAATTGAAATGTAGAAATCCTCATAATTCAAAAATAATGGCAAGGCAAGTTTATTTGTATAACACCATTAATACACAAGGAAACTCAAAGTGCAAAACAAAACAATATATATATAACATGTAGAAATATAAAAAGTTATGAAGACAAACCATAAGCATGTACATAAGCTGAGGATTTACACTTAAAATTATACACTTACATTCATTAAGGGAGTTCGAGTGTTAATTGTTCTTGATGGTGAAAATATCTGTTTGCGTTACACATATTGTGAGACATATGTTGATAATAATAATAATAATAATACATTTTATTTATAGTGCATCTTACATTTCCAGGAAACCTCAAAGTGCTGCAGATTAAAATACAGAACTGCAAACAACAAAACAACAAAGCAAAATAATCAGAAGGGGTTAAAAGCTAATAAAGTCACTAATAGGTCTAAACTGGTCTTATTGTGAGACATATGAGTTTCTAAAGTACATTTTTTGCGCAAATAACAAACTGTCTCGTGTGTTTTCATGTCTGCACACTCAAGTCATGGACTGCTGCCGTTTTTGATGATTTCACTGATTCTCAAGACCCACAGAATATCATTTCTTAAGACTATGTGAAATACAAAACCAGATTCTGAAAGACTGGATTGTCTACTTCCATCCGCAAAAATAAGTTTGTTTCCGAGGCGGTAGTAGCTCAGTTGGTAGAGCGTTGGCCTTTGAGCCAGAAGGTCGTGGGTTCAAGCCCCGCTCAAGACTTTCACCATCGACTCCCACTGTCTGCTGTCGTTGTGTCCTTGGGCAAGACACTTAACCTCTGGGAACACCAGCCACAGTGGGGCGGCTGCGGCTGTAAAGTGCCAAACTGCTGTTGTGTCCTTAGGCAAGACACTTCACCCCCATTGCCTAGAATGAGTCTGGTGTGTGTGTGAATGGTTGGTGGTGGTGGGAGGGGCCGATGGCACAGACTGGTTGCCTCGCTTCTGTCAGTGTGCCCCAGGGCAGCTGTGGCTACATTAGTAGTTTATCACCACCGTGTTTGGAGAGAATGATTAATGACACATGTGAAGCGTCTTTGAGTGTCCAAAAAAGCGCTATATAAAACCGATGCATTATTATTATTATTATTATTTTTGTTGTCCTGTGATCCCCAGTGGAACAGAGGGTCTCAGACAAATACGTCAATGGCAGTCAATGAGTTACTGGCTGCTTCTGTGTGAGACCAGGACGGAGCTCTTCACTTTGTCAATACGAGGAGATGGGTCAGTCTGGGAGGTTTACGGTCCTGCAGCCGGCTCCATCTGCAGAGCACTCTGTAAAATCACTCATCATCACTCATTTCAGTGTTCTGCTACATAACCTGCCGTAAACAAGCTGCTGCTGTTGGCGCTCTTCAGCCCTTTATAGCCTCCACAGGCCCAACCACACTTTTATATTCTCACTTTTATTGTTTGAATAAGCGGCACCTGTATCAGTGTGATAATTCACAGGAGAAGTCAAGGGAAGAAAACTGGCCAATCAGCAGCTCTGCAGTCGCCGGGAGCTTCATAAATGTAAAGAGGATTTTCTGACTCATGTATTTTTATTGGTGGACGTGAAACACACAGAATATTCCCTGAAACAAGATTCATACAGTTTCATATAAATACATCGCACATGATCAATGACTACACTACAGTTCAACAACCCTTATTTATATTAAGATAAGATAAGAGAGACTATATTAATCTCACACTGGAGAATATGACTCAGATTGTGCAAAAGACAGAAGTGTGCAACGTGTTAAAGGTTGAACATAATAGTCTGCGCAGGATATCATTATGGACAGTAAAACAGTGGCCTTCTCAAAGTCAAAGAATAACATGAAATTCCCAGGTGTTTTTTTGGTTCAGCAAGTCTGTTTTCAATTGAATGGATGCAGTTATTTTATCCATAATGAACACTTGCATTCTTCCATTCAGCCACTGATGGTGAGTTCACATTCTTCCAGTTGGCTGTCATGGTCTTTTTGGCAACCAACAGTAGAACACGTAGAATATATACAAAAGAACATAACATTTGAGGGACCCGCTCTATTTAAACATTTTCAATCTCGTCCATAATCCCTGTGTGAGGTCTCCTATCACCCCACATAATCTACAGCATAATGCAGCTGTGGGTTTTTGACGAATTTAGAGATGACGAAGGGGGTGTGATAAAACGTAATTATTGTTATTGAAACACACCTTTTTACATCTCTTTGAAAAACAAAGCCGATTGGAAAACAGTGCAAAATTATTCAACTTCCACATTTCAAACCACCGGCCACAAAAAGAGGATTACACTGAATCGAAGCAGTATTTTACCGACTTCTTCTTTTTTCGCAGAGTCCCAGAGCCAGAGCGGAAGTCGACTTCTCTCTCAGCGTCATTCTCCGAGATAAGGTACGTTCTGTCTCTCACCTGCCACACCCTGTCCCCATCTGCCACCGCAATCTGTTAGCATGTCTTCTAAATGAAAGTGAGAGTGGCTGATTACCCCGGGGGTTTGTCAGCGTCACTCCACTCACTCAAGAACCTTATGGAAAATCTCTTTACTCACGTCGCCCAAATCAGATGTTTCTTAATTTCCCTGTGCACTGTGCCAGCCTCCTCACACATACGCTTTGTCAAGATTAACAACTTTAATCTCAGTTTGAGTCATGTTTATATTAGATTACATCCCTCGATACTAGGGTGGGCCAAAGTGTGACAGTCGATAGTATTGGGATATTTGGGCGACAGTTCAATAATATCACGATTCTTAAGATATCGCGATACAGTGTGTGTTGCGATTCCATTCAGCGATGTATTGCGATTATCGTCCTTCATATTATTCAAAGGCATTTTACAAACATTGAGGAAAAGAAAACTGCTCAACTCAACTGTCAATGTCAATGTTTTATGGTTTGCACATTAATGGAAGTGTAAAAACGTTGTCCTTGAACATTCAGGACACAAGAGCTTATCACAGACAAGACGCCATTATTCTCTGAAGGCAACCTCTCTGATACAACGGACTGGATTCACAAAAACAGACATAACATAAACCTAAAATGACCAGAGTAAACTCAGAGAAAACATGCAGATATTTTCATAGAATATCACAATACTTTGCTGTACTGTATCGATTTAATCACGTGCACAAAATGTCACGATACAGAGCAGAATGTTTTTTAATACATGTCTATACTGTTGCTGCTCTAGTGCGAGTCTGCAGTGTTCCCTCACAACGTAACAGCAACCCTGAGCTGTCTTCAATGGTTGAATCCTTTCAGAATGATAAAGAAATGACTCTTACATTATTAATGCATTGCCCGACTGCAAATTCTACTTGACCGGCCTCGCGCAGTGAAAGCCCTTTAGTATGTGGCCTCAATTAAGATACGGACGTAGCTCAGTGGATAATCTTTGTCCACATTATACCTATCGCTCGTCCGTGCTCAGACAAAGTCCTCTCTCTGTGTGCACCAGTCCCAAGTGCTTCAAAGAGAAATGAGGCTTAAGAGCGCTAACTAAAATTAGCCAGTGCAATAGATAACCTGTAGCTCGGGATCAAAGCGGGGCTGAACTGCCAGGATCCTCCGCGGCGCCAGTGGTGGCATGGTCGGCACAAGCAGGAATGTGTGGAGAGAGAGAGAAGCGACATGCTACTGATGTTGAAGGATGAGAGCTGAAGGGGCCAGAGGAGAGGTGTAACGTCCCATTGAGGGGGATTATCCACAGGAACTCGGACACTGCTGGGTCAAGGTTTTGTGTGTTAAACATTTCGGTAAGGCCAAAACGTAAGTACTCTTCAGGCCGGGCTTTAAAGGTCGCAAGGAGTCCTCTGAGTTTTGTGTGCGGCTGCGAAAAGAGCTTTGTAGTGTCATTCTGCCTCCACTCATGTTTGTTTTGGTACATGACACTGGTGTTACTATAGGAGAATGTAGGAGGCAGTTTATATATTATTATTAAAGGTATATCGGAGGATTGTCCATATTTTAAGAAAGACCCGCCCTCTCCACTTTTTGAACCAAACTCTCTGGTCTTATTTGATGAGCATGTATCAGCAGAATGATTGACAGTTGGGAGGACCAATAGTCTTGATGATCCACCCATGTCTAAGGAGGAAGTCTATTTGTTATTATTGGTCCAAATTCATGTAATGCAGCAAAATGATGCCAGTGTATTGTGGGAGAGGAGGAGAACATCTGTTATTCTAAAGAACATATTCCAAATGAAAGACGGAAAGAAAAGAAAGTCCACCGCAGATCATAAACTTTAAAATAAACTGCAAAAGAAAGACTCTGATTATGTTTTGTGTGAGTTGCAAATACTTAAAACTTTCAGGAAAGACGTAGAAATGCATGAAGTGTCATTCTCACTATTTTCTCTGTATTGATAAAGTAGTAGTCGCTGTAATAGTTCATCATCAATGTGAAATGTGTCGTAATCAAGACTCAACAGTTCAGATGATCAATAATGTTGATTTTCAAAAGTGATCTCAGACTCTCCGAGCTCAGATCTGCTCGAGTGGATCGATTATCCCTCAATAGAACGTTCTTGATGATGGATTGATTTTGTACCTTCTTCCCAACAGATAATGCTTAAAATATGTGTATTTTTGTAGCCTGGTCGTACCACACCATAGTACAGATTACATTTCATACTAAGGCCTGGATTGTCTCCTTTGACTCCGTGAACAGGTGGGAGGGGTTAACTCCTTTTACAGATTGAAACCATTGGATCTGAGTTTACTGTGACGTATGTAATGAGCCCGAGTGTGTTGTTAGCATTTAGCATGTAGCCTAGCTTTAGCCATCTCCTTTGTCGCTAACGGAGCCTGTGGGGAGTAGAGCCACAATCTTTGCAGCGATTACATTTGCTAAACATTCTTCTTGCTCCGGCTTCAGTTTCTTGATAGAACCAGACCAGAATACTTTACTATCACATTCTTCGCCAAACTACGACCTTCCCGTTCGACGCAAACTCTTGACGTCACCCGCATCTAACTACAACACCCGCCTCCCGCGCTCTCTGATTGGTCGGGTGGAATTCAACCGATTGTAATCTCAAACACAAGGACCAGACCCAGACGTTACAGCAGGACATGATGATTGAGCTGAGAGTAGGATGGATAAGGCCAGGGTAGTATTTTTGTGTTTTAATCGTTGATTCTCTGACCTGTGTTGGTGATTTCAATGGTTTTGTTAAGTCTCTGAGATGATGCTGCTGTGATTTAGGGAAATACAAGAATAAATTGTTGTTGTTGTCTTTGTTTTTTTTATTGTATTAGTTTCCATTGTTTCATAATAGTGCTGTTGTGAGGAAGCAGCAGGATGTGGCAAGAAGGTATTTTATTCACACCTTAAATCTTGCAGTTGATCTAATCCCTGAGCTGAAATGTATTTATTTGAATTGGATAGAGTGCATTAATGCTCAGCTACTTCTGTGATCACACCAGAATGATCTCACATGTAGTTTTCACTTGTATTTCAATTGTTTCCTGATACCGAAGCACCTGGAGAAAACCCGCACAGACATGGAGACTCATACAAATCACAGTTTTTGTCTGGAGTTGTTTTCTCAAATAACATCACGCCATTTTGATTTACCAATAGCAAATTAGAAGGGGGGGGGGCTGACGATGACTATCAGAGCTGCCACTGCAGGTGGTGGGTCCAGATGGATGCTCTGTCAGCGATGAAATAGCCTTGATCTTTCAAAGTTTAAAACAGTAGTTGGTCAATACGGACAGCTGAAAAACATTTCAGATAAATCAATTTCATGGACAAATGGTTGTTGAGATGGATTTGAGGTCCATAAGGAATACAGATATAAATTATAGTTTTTTTTTAATTGTGAAAAATGTCCAGTCTGTCTCACTTGACTTGTCTCAAGGATATAATCTGTGATTCCAAAACCTTGTACGTTCCAGGCGAAAGACCTTCACCCAAAAAAACACACCTTAAAAGTTAAACACATTAAACGTTGTGCCTTCCCCTTTAATGCTTGCCGTGGGTAAAACACGTCCCGCTTCATCTTTTTGGCTCCGACACTTTGCTCTTAATCCTATATTAATAGAACGTGTCGACTTCTCCATAAGATCTGCGCTCCCTGCGGTGTGACGAACCGATCTAGCCTTCACGCCGCCGATTATTCATCACATCGACAGACGTACATCTCACAGCCCCGATGCCCGAGGGGGTCTTGGCTTGGATGAGGTCTGTATAAGGAGCTCCAGCAGCACATGAAGCTAGAGGGGAGTGGGCAATGGTGTCTGGTGTCGACGCCCCCCCTGGTGTGAGACTCTCCGGCCGATTCGACTTAAGCACGAACTATTTACATACTTTTTTTCCACTGGGCCAAACGGCGTATCGCACGGCTATCGGAGACCCTCTCTGCCTGTCTTTAATTGGCTATTGATTGACTCTTGCTTTGGCAGCGGGAGACAATAAATTACCGCCTGCTTGAGCGCTTGTCAGTCGGACGATCCGCAAAGCCGGGGGGTCCTGGATATTATTCTCAGAGTCAAATCTGCACCGTGCATTATTTACACCCTCTCATTTTTATTTATGTATCAGGAAATGGTGATGCAATGCAGTGACAGACGGCAGATGTAATGCAGAGCCTGGCTGTGGTTTGAACAAGTCAACTCAGATTGATTGTGTTCTGTGAGAGGCTGTGAGCGGGTCCGGGTTTTGACACGAAACGGCTTCTTCAGCGTTTTAGACCTTGTCAAATCATGTGTGGTTGGAAGAACATACAGTCTGTTGGATGTTCCATGTGAGGGCGATGAATTTAAATGAAAAGCATAAATACAAACTGACCTTCCCGGTGATACTGCGGCTTATAAATATTCCAGGATGTTTGCGTTTCATAGCACGTGTCTAATAAAAATGTCCGCGCGCCAGAATGATGTTTAGGAGGCGGTGAGAGTTGTAATTTCTGCAGCCGGTAATTACTCTATTTATTTTTGCTCAAGTGAAGCATAATGATTATAGGAACTCACTGGAACGCTGCCGTGTTGACTTTTTATTACAATACTGTCCAAACAGGAACATCAAGAGAAAACCAATTATTACTGATTGCTATGAGTCTAATGTAACCATGACAGCTGCAGTGGTTGCGAGGCCAAAACACATCTGGAATAACTAGTAGAGGTTTGCGAGCAGCTGTACTTTTTGCGTACATTTTTTGAGTTCACAAGTGCAACAACTGAACCAGAAAATGAAATGAAAAATGAATTATGTACCGCACAAGCTAGCCCACCTTTTGACTGCAAAAACAAAACATCTCACTATGCATTGTTGCTAGCTGTGGCAGTGTGTGAGAATTAATTATGCGGGGAGAGTGAGAGTTCCATCAGACTTTGCAATTATGAAGGAAGAGCTAAACGATGAAAGCGGCTGTTTTTGTTGTTGTTTTGGCCTCTTAATAAAGCCACAGGGAGCTGCTACCTTCTGTAGCCTTTACCACGGGACGCAGAGTAAACACAGCCAAGCCGAGCCCAGCCTCTGTTATCCACCGGCAGATTGATGTGTCAGTCACAGCGGCCACACATAGTTTACGGCGGGGTTAAACACGAGTCTTGCCACACACACACACACACACACACACACACAGTCCTTCACCTCCATATTGTTTCTTCAGCCTGTTGCTTGGTTCCGTCACTCAGCCGGGTTGTTCGTTTAAGCAGCCCGCGGAGCCATTGTGGAATCCCAGCGCTATTCCATCATAGGCTATCCTCGCTCTTCCTCGTCAGCTGGGAACTATCCTGGGAATGCCAATGCCCCATTCACCCCCCCGTAGGGCCACTCACCTCCAGGTCCCGAGGAGGCCAAGCAGGGACCGTTTGATGCACGTGAATGCGCGGCGTGTGTGTGTCTGCAGGAATGCTGACAGGCGGCCAACTCGGGTATTGATCTGTAGCCATTCCGACTGGGGCGCAAAGGGCAGGCCGCTTCATGTGTCAGTCTACTGAGAAGGGCATTACAGTAGCACTCATCTGAGATCACCAATCCAGCTCCAAAGAGACTCAGAACATAGGCAGAGGTCAGCAAAGGTTTTAACTTAAAAAAAAAAGCAAGTTGTTTGTATTCAGGACTGTTTTACTGACCTTCCAAAGACCTTCTTAAGACCTTGAGGTGAATATTTGGGATGTTTGAGGTCCAAGGAAGAGACAGAGTCAAGTTACTAGAATGTATAGTGTGAGGTCTTTCTGCTGTGTTAAAGAAACAAGACAAAAACGCAGCATTTTTAACAACCGTGATCTTTGTATGAACTTAAATGTAAAAAAGTGAATTCTGTCTTTTAGAAGGTTCTTCCACAGTAAGACAAAAGTGTAAAGAAGCTATTAGAGCTTAATTATCTGACATGTCAAGACGACTGGTACTCAACAAACGAAACGCCTACTGAAGGACAACAAACACAAATAAATAGTTACCATAGCAAACGTACGAGGGGTCACGGAGCAGATCCAAAGAGCACTTGGAAAACACAACCTCAATGCAATAATTAAACCTCACAAAAAGCTCAAACAAATCCTCGTACACCTGAAAGAAAAGATACAACCGGAGACAAAGGGCAATGTCATATACAAAATCCCATGCAGAACCTGTAATTCAATTTAAGCTATCAACACCAGGAAGAAAGCAAGATCAACCAAGCAAAAAGCAACACATGAAACCCTCAATCAGCAACTTACCGTGGCTTAACATCCGTGATTGTGTAAATTAGGGATGCACCAATCCGATACTGGTATCGATATCGGCGCCGATACCAGAAAAAATACTGGATCGGATATCTGCGTAGAAAGAGGCGCCGTGCTGTCGATCCATTTTCTTTTCTTAAAAAAAAAAATTATATATATTTTTAATACATACCAGGTACCGCACAATGTGTTAAAATACATTGTGCATAATGTACATATACGTATAAAATGAATGAATTAAAAGTAATGTATCAGATGTGACACTTCCTCGTGGCGCTCTACAACAACAACAACACAGCGTGGAGCAGGAAAGAGCGTTGTTCTCGCGGCGGTAAACCAGAGAAATACAACACGACTAAGCAGCACGAGAAACAGCACGGGGAGTTTCTGCATCGAAAGGAGATGACGTGAAAACAACGAGACACAGATGACACTGACGCAGCGTCACAAAAAGCTTTTCAGCAACAACCCCAAAGTGTTGGAGTTCATCATGGGCTCGCAGCCCCATAGACCATTCTGAACCCAGGTCCATGCCGTCGCCAAATACATATCTGAAATCCACTTAAAGCTACGGTACTATTATTTATTTACATTTTCATGCAGCGTGTTTTGTTTGTTGTGTTTTTTTATTCAAACACAGTTAATATAAGTACATTTATATTCAGTAAATGTATAAGGAATAATACAGTGTTGAATGTTTAATGTGAACATTGAGCAGCTCTTTATAGTCGCAGTGTTGCACATTTATGTTGAATCCATTTTTATCTGGAAAGTTTAGCTTTAGTTCATCCACTGCTTTTGCAGTTACTTGAACAAAGAGTTACATTATTAAATACATTTTAGCATGATCATTTCCGGTATCGGTCAATATCGGTATCGGCAGAAACCCATAGCTCTGGTATCGTATCGGTAGTAAAAAAGCTGGATCGGTGCATCTCTAGTGTAAATACAGACATAACAATATTACCTTTATCATCTCAAAGAGTACGTCAGACTTTTATGAAATTTTCAGCTGTCGACAATTTTCCCACACACTGGTTTTGATCTTATTTGGGAATCGTGCGAAAGGAGAAGTGGCCCTTGTTATTCCCCCCTCTCCATTAGTCTGCTACTTCCAGGAAATGACAGCCTGACCTGGTGCCTCTCTCCGGCGACACAGGTGGCCACTGGCTAACCGTGTGCTTTGACACGTACCGGCAAAGTGCTTGGAGTGTCACATAAGGACAAGCAGGGTCAGTGCCCAAACAGTCGTATTACACTTTTAGATGAGAATGGAGGAGCGAGGCGGGTATGCAAGGACGGAAACCTGAAGGGTAACCGTTTACAACTGAGTGCGCCTCGGACTCCTTCTATTTCCAGGTGCTCCACTCCTCCACTCCCCACCGCTAATAGAGACAAACACCCCTAGATTTGAGAGCCACATGTGACGACACCAGTCTGTGCTGACCCCTGACCTCCCAGACCACCCAAAGGCCTCCCTCCCCTGCCTCCCTCTCTGCACGTGCCGCTCTCTGGCAGCTTTTCTCCACACTTGGATGACAACACAATTGCCCAGTGCTCATACAAGCCTCCAGGACTGATGGGATTATCCGAGCCTATAAACTAGAGCTGAGAAATGGCAACAAATGTGACAATACAATTCCGATTCATTCATTTGCAATAAAACAACGTTGGAATACATTTGCAAAATTCCCCAGAGTGCGCAAGACAAGTACAGGAATAAAACAGGAAACAATTGACACTGTAAAATCAACTAAAACAGTTTCAATACAAAGTGCAAGATAATTAAAGTGCTCTGTTTACACTGATCTCAGCGTGTGGAAAGAAGAGTTAGCAAAACGAGATATGTTCTGCATCTCAGTGAACGATATCTTTGGAACATGGCTTGGGTGGCCAGAATTTAATTATATTTATTTGTGCCACAATTAAATATTCATGCATTTCTTTAGATATTGCGATACAGTGAGTATTTTGAGGACAATAAGACTGCTCAACTTAAATCATATTCATCTTTATTATGGGATACATTTTCAATAAAGTGCATGCTTTGGAGGGCAGGTCAAAAACGTAATCCGTGAACATTCAGGACAAGACAATTTTCTCTGAATAGACGACCTCTCATGAAGGACATGAGACATAAAATGGCACAGAGGGCCGCAATTGGCCCGCGGGCCTGAATTTGGACATGACCCTCAGATGCAAAGGACCAGAGTAGACTCAGAGAAAACACCTACATATTTAAAATACTAAATATTGTGAGGTCTTCCCCTCACCGCTACTATAAACACTGCCATATAGAGTCCTTGTGCACGAGGCTGTAGGATACAACAATACGTCATGATTAGAAGTGGAATCTCGCTCTGTTGCCGTTACTAACTTCAAAGACTTCCACCGTTAGCTTATATCTGCCTGCAGAAGAACGTGGTTTGAGTTTTGGTTTTCTCTGGAAATCTATTTGTCGTAATCGCGGCCGAGATTGCCTTTGATTGGGAGCAGCGTCTGAAAGGCAACAAACCTCTTGTTGCCGAGATGAGATGGGGCATGGCTTGATTGTATCGACGGGATCCAAGGTCGCCACAACTACTCTGGCGTGCCCGGTGCGTGCCGTGCTCCTTCAGTGATTATTCCATTACTCTACATTTTCTAAATCTCATCCTAGCGCACATTTAGCTCGCTGATGAGACCTGTGTGTGTGTGTGTCTGTGTGTGTGCGTGTGTGTGTGTGTGTGTGTGTGTGTATGTGTGTGTGTGTGGCGGCATGGTGTCCACAATGAAGCCATTGACGCTCATAAACGAGATCTGCCAATAAGAGACCTGTTTGTCTGGAGATGTTAATCTGAATTAGCGCCGCCCGGTCTCCACTCTGACACATGAGCCGTTACTGCAGAAAATATAATGAAAGGTGAATTTTTTGGGGTGGGAAAAACAAGATTTATTCTGATTCCAAGAACACAACAGAATGTTATTGATTTTGCTGTATCGATCTCTGAGTCACTTCCGGAGATGCATATGAGCTTGGAGGAATGATGAGTTGGAAATATAATGCAATTTCTGTACTGTATATTAGATAAGTGTCTACTCTCCACCAAAAATATCTTGATATTCTACAGGAGTCATACTGGACCCTCCTTTCTGCAGCAGGAGGGTCTGAGGACGGTGGTGATGATCCAGGACCCTCTAAATTAAACTACAATTATAGACAATACAATTTATTCTTGTATAGCCCTAAATCACAACAGCATCATCTCAGAGACTTAACAAAACCATTGAAATCACCACAGATCAGAGAATCAACAGTTAAAACACAGAAAGAATACAGAACACATGTTGATAAATGTCATACATGTGATAAATGTCATACATGTGATAAATGTCCTACATGTGATAAATGTCATACATGTTGTAGAATGTTAAAGTCCTGCATCAGAGGAAAAACTCATAAGAAAACCAGTGGGAAAAAAGTGAGAAACCTCGGGGAGACCCATGGTTTGAGAAAGGGATCCGCTCCCACGGACGGACGGGCTATAGATCCAGGACTCAGACTGTAGAACGAGGACTGAGGCTATAGATCCAGGACTCAGACTGTAGAACGAGGACTGAGGCTGTAGATCCAGGAGTCAGACTGTAGAACGAGGACTGAGGCTGTAGATCCAGGACTCAGACTGTAGAACGAGGACTGAGGCTGTAGATCCAGGAGTCAGACTGTAGAACGAGGACTGAGGCTGTAGATCCAGGAGTCAGACTGTAGAACGAGGACTGAGGCTGTAGATCCAGGAGTCAGACTGTAGAACGAGGACTGAGGCTATAGATCCAGGAGTCAGACTGTAGAACGAGGACTGAGGCTATAGATCCAGGAGTCAGACTGTAGAACGAGGACTGAGGCTGTAGATCCAGGAGTCAGACTGTAGAACGAGGACTGAGGCTGTAGATCCAGGAGTCAGACTGTAGAACGAGGACTGAGGCTGTAGATCCAGGACTCAGACTGTAGAACGAGGACTGAGGCTGTAGATCCAGGAGTCAGACTGTAGAACGAGGACTGAGGCTGTAGATCCAGGAGTCAGACTGTAGAACGAGGACTGAGGCTGTAGATCCAGGAGTCAGACTGTAGAACGAGGACTGAGGCTGTAGATCCAGGAGTCAGACTGTAGACTGAGGACTGAGGCTGTAGATCCAGGAGTCAGACTGTAGAACGAGGACTGAGGCTATAGATCCAGGAGTCAGACTGTAGAACGAGGACTGAGGCTGTAGATCCAGGACTCAGACTGTAGAACGAGGACTGAGGCTGTAGATCCAGGAGTCAGACTGTAGAACGAGGACTGAGGCTATAGATCCAGGAGTCAGACTGTAGAACGAGGACTGAGGCTGTAGATCCAGGAGTCAGACTGTAGAACGAGGACTGAGGCTGTAGATCCAGGAGTCAGACTGTAGAACGAGGACTGAGGCTGTAGATCCAGGAGTCAGACTGTAGACTGAGGACTGAGGCTGTAGATCCAGGAGTCAGACTGTAGAACGAGGACTGAGGCTGTAGATCCAGGATAGGGTTGGGCGATATTTTTTTTGTACCGGTATAAGTAAATTAAATGATAAGAAAATGCCTTATACCGGTGAAAACGATCATTTAACACTGAAAACAGCGAGCGGAAGACACGTTTGTGTGCGGCGCACTTTGATGACGCATCTGCGCGGCACGTGTAGCAGAGCGGCGTGCAGGGACAACAACAACAGAGCAGAGAGCAAACATGGCTGAGGGCGGCGGTGAAGACCACGGTGAAGACATGCAGATTGTAGAAGACATTGTGCCAAAACGCGGAGCTACCTCAAACATATGGGAGTAGTTTGGGAACTAGATAAAAAGTAACTATCGACAGTGGATCTAATGTTGTGAAAGCAGCTGCAACAACTGGACTCGAGTGGCTTGCTTCTCTCTCTCTCTCTCATAGTGCCATTGGTAAGATTTATTTACTGTTTACTGTCATTCATTTTACTTCAATGCATGTGTTTGTCTACATTGCAATATAATTACAAATAAGTTATAATTACATAATTATAGAAACGCAAAAGGATACAAAAAATATATACAGTATACAGTAGCGGCACGGTGGCTGAGTGGATAGCACTCTTGCCTCTCAGCAAGAAGGTCCTGGGTTCGAATCCCGGTTGGACCAGGGCCTTTCTGAGTGGAGTTTGCATGTTCTCCCTGTGTCTGTGTAGGTTTCCTCCGGGTACTCCGGTTTCCCCTACCACTAAAAATATGCCCAATAGTTCTAGCATGCGCCTCCTATACTGGCGACCCGGCTCCCATCTCTGTGTGGAGTGAGAGACAAATGCCCAAAAAAAATAACAATTGTAAACCGCTTTGAGACTCCTATGTGCAGTGAAAAGGCGGTATATAAATAAAGATTACTACTATTTGATCATTTTGACTATATTGGGATTAGGAAACATAAGCCAAAGTGATCAAATAATTATTTGATAATGCTACACTTTTTATATTACAAAGGACAAACTTTTATATATTTTACAAATTACAAATGTTCACCTTTATTACATGTTGCCTGCAATTTTCAGTATGTACAAAACAGAATTCTCTACAATTCAGTTTTGTTATCCATCCATCCATCCATCCATCCATTTTCTTCCCCTTAATCCATTTCTGGGTCGGGGGGGTGGCAGTCAGAGCTGCACCCAGTTCACAGAGCACCAGCCCCTCACTGATCCTCCTGCAGGTGCTGAGTCCACAGGAGCTGAGATCTTTCAGCGGGAGCTTCAGGCAAAGTAGGGTTAAGTGTCTTGCCCAAGGACACAACGACAGCAGTCATCAGTGGGAGTCATGAAGTAGGTCTTATGGTGGGCTTGAACCCACAACCTTCAGGCCCAAAGGCCAATGCTCTACAACTGAGCTACTGTCGCCCTTTTGTTAATACGCTCAGTTTTGTTAATACGTTTTATATACAATAGCTGTATTACACATTTTGCTGCCAATAAATCAGTAAATGCACTTTGAGGCAAGTGTGTATAAAATTATCAGTGCTAAGTTTTTATAGCTTTTATATGAGGCTTTGTTCAAATTATCATATCGTCATATCGTGATAAATACCAACAAAAATTGTGATACATGCTGAGGCCCATATCGCCCAACCCTAATCCAGGACCTAAGCTAGCTACAGAACGTGGACCAGTGGACGCTGAACGTGGACAGGTCCGGTGCAGGACTGAAGCACTCCCAGGCGGGTCGGGCGGGGCAGTCCGCAGGTGTAGATGGAAGAGGCCAGGCTCAGAGATCCCGTCATCGTACCATGGAACAGACAATGGGACAACGGGTGAATAGCAATGAACAAACTACAGTCAAAATCCTAATAATGCTAAACTGATAGAGTAGGAAGGAGGAGAGGACAGTGCTGTTACCATACTTCTCCAGAAAACTGACTCATAGACTTCTTATTTATGTACATTAGTTTCTGCCCCTTATGGACCGATGGCTCTGTGTGTTTTTTGTCATTTCATTTCTTGTGTTTGAAGGCGAATCATCGTTTTTTGTAAAGTACACACACACACACACACACACACACACACACACACACACACACACACACACAGCAGATTACAATACCCCTGGGTAGTAAAAGGTGTGTTGGATGTGGGTGTGTTTTTGTATCGACCTCTTGACTAAATTGATGGTCATCCTCAGGAGCAGAGAGCTTTCCCTTCTGGAAGGTTTTGGCCCATCAGCTGTTTTCTTTACATTCTCTCTTTTAACTGACGTGTTCTTCTTCCGATCTCGCTAAAGGGGCTCCAGACGGAATGTACAATACATCAAAAAAAGGTTGTCAAATCGGCGATGTATGTTTTTACGTTTTTGACCTTATCTGACTCTTACTATTATTAACTTTTAGAATTGTTTATTTATTTGTTTGTATGGACAGATTAGTTTCTTCTGCTGGACAATTTATCCTACAGGGATCAATATAGTGTCTGTCTATGTCTATCTACGTCTGTCTATCTCTATCTCTATGTCTATCTCTATGTCTGTCTATGTCTATGTCTATGTCTATATCTATATCTATATCTATCTCTATCTCTATCTCTATGTCTATGTCTCTATGTCTGTCTGTCTCTGTCTCTGTCTGTCTCTATCGCTATGTCTATCTCTATGTCTGTCTATGTCTATCTCTATGTCTGTCTATGTCTATCTCTATGTCTATCTCTATCTCTAGCTCTATGTCTATGTCTATGTCTATGTCTCTCTATCTCTATGTCTATCTCTATGTCTATCTCTATGTCTATCTCTATGTCTATCTCTATGTCTATCTCTATGTCTGTCTATGTCTATGTCTATCTCTATGTCTATCTCTATGTCTATCTCTATGTCTATCTCTATGTCTGTCTATGTCTACAGTATGTCTATCTCTATGTCTATGTCTATCTCTGGGGTGTCAAACTCATTTTGATCAGGGGCTGAATAAAAATAGAACTGGTCGGGGTCTGAAAGAATAGAAGGGATTTTATTCTGTTTAGACATAACTTTATGTGACATGAGTTTCACTGGTATTTTCTGTTTGATTGTTTAAAAAGATAATGTGTTGATTGATTAAAAAGATAATGTGTTGATTGATTAAAAAGATAATGTGTTGATTGTTTATATTGAACCAAAACTGGAGCAAATATAAAAAAGTTAAACACATTGTTTTATATTTCACCATTTTACTTTTAACGATGTGTTAACATTTTAGAATGAAAAAATGTTGGTTGTTTTCCTGAGAAAGAGGATCTGTGTGACATGCTTTGGTCAATGCTGCAATGTCAGTGTCAGATTTATTTGTAAAGCACATTTACTCCAGCCCAAAGTGCTTCACAGGCCATCCATCCATCCATTTTCTTCCCCTTAATCCATTTCTGGGTCAGGGGGGTGGCAGTCAGAGCTGCACCCAGTCACAGAGCACCAGCCCCTCACTGATCCTCCTGCAGGTGAGTCCACAGGAGCTGAGATCTTTCAGTGGGAGCTTTGGGCAAAGTAGGGTTAAGTGTCTTGCCCAAGGACACAATGACAGCAGTCATCAGTGGGAGTCGTGAAGCAGGTCTTATGGTGGGCTCGAACCCACGACCTTCAGGCTCAAAGGCCAATGCTCTACCAACTGAGCCACTGTCGCCCCAATCTAAAGATAAAAGCAAGCAGCATAAATTCATAACAAATATATCTATAAATGAAAATTCTTTTGAATAATTAAGAGGATCGACAAAGTGCACCTTTACCTTCACCTTTTGGTTGCGTAATGATTATTAAATAAATCACCTCGTCTGCTCCATCATTTCTATGTTTTACTGCCATTTCTATATTATTTGTAAAGCCCACCTTTTGTTAAATACCTTTTGTTAAATAATGCATAATGGATGTAAACGAGGTGATATGGATTTATGTGTTTTTTATGCAAATGTTGTCATGCCGCACATACTTCGGTGATGAATGTGCTTCTCAGTGTAACTCGATCAGTCCTCTCTCCATATGCCTCTAATAACATGATATTGCACAGGCGTGTACTTCCTGTGTGGCGTATAATCATATGCCATTTCTTACTTTTTAACCGTAATTTACATGTTTTGAGCTCCGACAGCGAATATTTCGTCCTTTGCCACACTATCCAATAATTATCTCATTAGCATATGCAACGGCGGCTTCGTCTGTTCCTGCTTTAATCTGACCACATGCTTTGTTTTTGTGAAGTAAACACTGAAAACAGAAGGCGGCTTTCACTGGAAGGAAAAGTTTTTACGTTTATGGTGAAAGAGAAAAACAGATAGTGGTGGATCAAAAGGTGAGCAAAGAGGGTCCTTCTTAATAAAAAGTTTGTTCATGTAATGTAGAATCCTGCAGTTGTGGTTGGTATGGAGGTCCCCATGCTTCTTATACGAACCTACAAATCATGTTAGGCCTTGGTTTAAGCAAAGCACCAAGACCTTTTCATGTCAATCTGTCTCTTCTCCCTTCAAACCAGCTTCGTCTGAAATGATCTGATATTTTCACAAAACACTGCCTCATTTATGTTTTTGGGGACTCTAACTTATGCAAAGCCAGTGAGTGAATGCATTCGAGTCGGTCGCAAAATGTCTTGATCATTTTGTTTTTCGTGAAAGAACCACAAAAACCAAAAGCATCATCTGCAGTAGAAAAAGCTTGACCCGTTTGCAACACTTAATTGTGTTTTCTCTGCTTGAGCCAGTTGTTTGTTGCTCCTGCTCCAGATTCCCAGTAGAGATTATTCCGTGGCCTTCTTTTCACACTTGTTTACAGCCCAGACTAGATCCACTCAAGCATTCCTTTGTCAGGCATATAAAGTGATTTTGTACGGGCTACGTGGTCAGTGCTGCCCCCTCTATGCCTCTCCCATGCATAGACTGTGCCTTTGCCCCACCGCCACTCACACATTGTACAGTACGCCGCCATGATGTCGCCCAGTCCGCTGGCTTACGTGAGCAAAGAGTGGCAGAGGATTAATGCAGGATTTGTACCCCCCGCAACAAGCCGGGCTATTTTCTCTTTCCAAGGGGCCCTTTGTTAAATCCTAATAGACATTATGTATGTTTACAGCTACTTGTCCATAGGCAAAGACAGCTCACAATTACCGGCGCCATGCTAAACTCAATATCCAGCAGATTTATGCCCACTCCATTCTCTTGCTATTTACTCTCGCCGCATGATTTGTTGTGTATTTGATTTGTTCACCTCGCCGCTAATCCTCTGACAATACCCGCCACACTGTGTGCATGAGCTTCACCTGAGTTTCCTGCCATATTCAGAGACGATTGCATCTATTCTTGACACTTCTTTTTTGTTGATAGTCGACGTGATTTGAGATATTTCCCGTGTGGATATATGGGTCTTTGAGAGCTTATGTCGACAAAGGGGGGAAGGGGTTTGGACTGGAGCGGCCTGGTTGGTTGCAGACGGGTTTATGTCCGCCGTATGTAGATAAACAGATGGGCTGTTTTTTAGTTGCGCTGTCGAGGTTTAAGAGAGATCAGAGGCGATCTTTGACCTGTGCGGCGGATTTCATTTTTCCCCATGTGCCGTTCGTCCCACTGACATTTTTAGTGGTGTTTTGTGGCCTTTGCGATAACACAGGAGAGGATTGTTTGTCGGACTGGAAGTGTTTTGATGGAGCAGTGATTTAAAAGTATAGCTTGGGCTGTCGGCATGTCGCACTGATGAGGAACCTTTTATTTATCGCCCTCCCTCCCATGTAGGTCTGAACTCCCAGTGGGTTTTCAGAATTTGTAGAGCTTTTGTTGTTGTTCCTTGTCGATACAAGAGAATCTAAGGACAGTGGTGATGATCCAGGACATTTAGGTGCATTTAGGTACATCTGTTAACATCTATGGACATTGGTCTGCCCCGTATGGACCTGTTTGATTCTCTGATCTGCATTGGCGAAGCGACAACTCTGTAAAGTCCTCCAGATAACTACTGTCCGTGGTGATAGAAGGATGACTCTCAGGATAATGGAACAGATGAAGCAGGATTCTTTAAACCAGCAGTCACTTTAGTCAAATCACATTTTCTTCTCTTTCCTTCCTCTCCTATGTCACGGTCACATGACACATTTCACCCAATCACAACATCTCACTGCACTGCTTCAAACTAACAAAGATATAACTCAACACAACAGTATAACTCTTACACTACTGTCGTGGTTTAGGGCTGTACAAGGAATTGATGGATCATAAGACAATGATCCGTCCAATTTCTTCCACTTTATCTGGGGCTGAACTCATTTAGTCTTTATATGAACTTTACATGCTGCGAAGAGGAGTTATGACTCAGATATGACTCTATAATGGCAGCGGAATGACAAGAAAATGTATTTTTATCTAACAACCCAAAGTGTTACATGTCATCTCTATAAAGAGGTCCTCCTGAGGCATTACATATACATCACTCCAATGTATAAAAAAGCCCATATTCATCACCCTCTAAATCTAAACTAATCAATTCATCTAAATGATAATCAGCTAACTGACTTATTACTTTGGTTTTACTCCAACAGTGAAAAAATGAGAGAAAAGACAGATTGGAAAAGAAATCATTAATGTCTCCTGCATTTGTCTTTAAAGGTAAATCTACGTACATAGTATTGTCCCATATGGGGAGTGAGAATAAAGCAAGTGAACTTCAAAGCCAGGATAAAAGAACCGCACAACACGACAAAAAAATATCTCTCTGTTGTGTGGGACTTCAAAAGTAGTGAGCGTGTGCAAGAGCGTCAGTCTGAAGGCGATCCGACAGCCCTGACATTGACCTTCTTCCTGCTGTATTTCGGCTTCTAGCAACTTAAAGAACTTTAGAGAAAGTGCCAAAGCTGCAACTCTAAAACTCTAAAACTCTAAGTGCAAGTGACGCTGACATGGGGCTGGAACCTGTGCCAAAACGTCACATAAATGATTCCTCAATTTGATGTGTAACCTCTAGAACATGTGTAAAATGTGTGGTAACAAATATTTAAACATTTCAACATGGGACAAATAAAGGATCTCTTAATCTCAAATGTATTCAATGTTTCTGATCATTATTAACAGCAAATATTTGATCTAGTTTTGTCACAATACAACATTTCAATCTTTATTTTAATACTAGAAAAATCAATTCACTAAATGTGCTTTTGGATAATAAACTAAATGTGCTTTTGGATAATAAACTCAAAATAATAATAATACGCACGCGTTTAATCAACGCAGGTGTGTCAAAGTAAGCAGTACTGCAGGGCTGCTCTGTGCACCTTTTTAGTAAACTTTTAACAACTTTTTAGCGCGTTTTTATTGTTCAGTTTTTTAATATATCTGAGTGTTTTATCTTTTTAATTCAGTGGTTTCAGCAAATAGCACTTAGTCCCGACTGAAACCCACTAGTAGCACAGAGGCTAACACAAGCTAACGAGGACATGGAAAGTGACAATGAAATTGGCTCAAACATGCACAATATTAGTCGCCTCACCTTGGAGCTCCGTGAGAGCGACCGTGCCACCATTGCAGATCTACGAAAAGAAGTCCTTCGTCTCACCGCAGAGTTGAATGAGAAACAATCTCTAGTGTCCAAACTTTTTGAAGTCGCTGGTGGGCAGCACTCACGGCTGATGTCACTGAGCGCTGCATATTGTGACACTGTCGTGTGGGAGAGATCCGTCAGCTCCGGACCCTCCTGTTCTACACCTAAGCGCCCGGTTCCGAACAACGAGCCCGCGGATTCCGAGGAGCCATCCTGCGCCGTGGCCCATGTCCTGAGTCTGGCAAACCGCTATGCAGCCCTCTCCACCGACATCCCGGCCCCCTCAGCAGAATCCCTGGACACTGCAGCGTACTCTACTGCTCGAGGATCCAAGTCCACTGCGAGGAAAACGCTCCTAAAGGAAGCAGTCCTCAGGCGAAAGAGCGGTCCACCAGCCATGTTGACCCCAGTGCAGCAGCCTCAGACTGGGGTAGCTAGCCATCATCACCACCGCTCACCTCCACCGGGTCAGCAGCAGCGCCCAGAGCCAGCCCCTCTCACCGCTCCAGCGTCCCCGAGCACACAGCGTGGGTCGCCTGTAGCTGAGAGTCAGCACCCCCGCTCCTCCTCTCCATGTGTTCAGCGGCGCTCAGGCTCGGGTCCTGCTTCGGGTGAACCCGCTGGTTCCGTCCACCGAGCTCCTTCTCCGAGGCCACTCTTCGCCCCGACCACTCTGATTATTGGAGATTCCATCGTGAGACACGTCCGCTTCTTTAACGCGGTCACTCGCTGTATTCCCGGAGCTACTGTACCAGACCTGCTCATACGTCTCCCTCCTCTGCTTCAGTCCCTGCCTGATACCGTTTCCAAGGTAGTCGTGCATGTGGGAATTAACGACATGAAACTTCAGCAGTCAGAAGTCACGAAGAAACATTTTATGGATCTGTTCCACCTCCTTCAATCCTCCGGACTATCTGTTTTTATTTCTGGTCCAATCCAGACTGTAAACAGAGGTGACTGCCTCTACAGTCGTGTTGTGGCGCTGCATATGTGGCTTCAGGCTACATGCAGCTCTTTTAACTTTGTCTTTGTGAATAACTTTGCCCTTTTCTGGAAACGTAACGAAGCCTATCGTCCAGACGGATTACACCCAAACAGATACGGTAGCAGCCCTGTTGATGGATTACATACGTTATGTTGTTCAGCGTTCCCCGAGGGGGGCGTGACTGTTTACATCTGAGCCCCCTCGGACCCCACCGCACTCCCCCGCCTCCTGCTCACCAGCACCGGGTGAGTACAACGGTGCAAACACTGCTCCCTGTCCGTCTGGCAGTGCATTACCAGTCCAAACACTGAACTGTGCTGACTCCCTTCTGACTCTGGGAGCTAAAGAACAACAAGGGTTTTCACATTTTAGGCCAATTGAGACTGTGTGTGTTCCTCGCACCAGCTCAAAAATGTTTTTAAATTCTAAAAAACGAAATCAAAACAGGACAGCAGTTAGACGGTCCAACTCTGCAAATCTAATTTCTGTTCCCTGTAGAAATCAATCAACCACATTAATCGACTCTGACGTTATTTTTAAACTTGCTATGCTTAATGTCAGATCTCTATGTAACAAATCATTTTTAATTAATAATTTTATCACTTCTTATGATCTTGATTTTATGCTTATGGCTGAAACATGGCTGGACCAAAATACAGGAAATGCAGTTCTAATAGAAGCAACACCACCCAATTTTAAATTCGAATCCGAAATACGAGAAAACAAAAGGGGGGGAGGCATAGCTGCAGTTTTTAGAGAGCACTTTGTCTCCCATAGAATGCCCCTTGGAAATTTTTCATCGTTTGAGTATATTTCTTTTAAAATGGAACAAAAGCAATCTTCTACTCTTTTCATTGTCCTGTACAGGCCACCACAGTCATGTTGCGATTTTATTGACCATTTTACTGAACTACTTTCATTCGTGTGCACAGATTTTGATAGTTTAGTTATTACAGGTGATTTTAATGTACATGTTGATAATGTTGATGACAGAAATGCAAAGGAGCTGGCTTCTGTATTTGAGACCTTTGGTTTCATTCAGCACGTGAGTGGCCCCACCCACAGCAGGGGGCACACTCTTGACCTGCTAATTACAAAGGGGGTTAATGTATCAAATGTTAATGTAGTTGATGTTGCTTTGTCAGATCATTTCTGTGTATTTTTTGACATGTGTTTTGCTAGCAAACCACCAGCTGAATTTACAACTGTTAGAAGAAGACACATACATGAAAACACAAGTGAACTGTTCATGGGAATGCTAAATTTTGAGAAAACTCCATGCTCTACTGTTGATGAATTGTATAACTCTGTCACCACCAGTGTTCTGACTGTTCTGGACGCCATTGCTCCTGTGACGGTTAAAATAGTTACCAGTAAGAAAAAGGCCCCATGGACTAAGGCAGACTCGGTTAGGGCACAGAAGCAAGAGTGCCGGAGGGCCGAACGGAAGTGGCGAAAGTCCAATTTCCAGGGCGATTATGAAATCTTTAAAGATGAGTTGGGTGAATTTAACCGGGTTCTACGTAGAACAAGAGAAATGTATTTTTCTGACATTATTGGAGGTTGCAGTAACAATTTTCGTGTTATGTTTTCAACAGTTGGTAGATTAACGAACCCCCCTGTAAAGTTGCCCCTAGAATTTTCCTCTAAATCTAGGTGTAATGAGTTTGCACAGTTTTTCGATGACAAAGTACAAGGAATCAAAAACACTATCACCTCCACAGCACGTATAACAATGCAACAGCCAGAGAAGCTTTCTGAGCTAACTCACTTTGCACCTGTGGATACTGAAACTGTCAAAAAGATAATCATGAGTCTGAGCTCCTCCACATGTAGCCTGGATATATTGCCCTCTAAATTTCTGAAGTCCGTCCTGAGCAGTTTGTTACCTTCACTGACACAAATAGTAAACATGTCTCTGTCGTCAGGAACATTTCCTATGGCCCTAAAAACAGCAGTCATAAGACCTCTCCTAAAAAAGAGCAGTCTGGATCCTGCGGGACTTCAAAATTATCGCCCCATATCGAATCTGCCGTTTATTGGAAAAATTCTTGAAAAAGTGGCCTCCCAACAACTCTGAATTTTTAACAATGAATAATTCTTTTGATATGTTCCAGTCTGGGTTTAGACCCCACCACAGCACTGAGACCGCTCTAGTGAAGGTAACAAACGACATTCGACTTCACACTGATGCAGGTAAAGTCACAGTTTTGGTCATGTTAGATCTTAGTGCCGCGTTCGACACTGTCGACCATGAGATCCTCATGCAGAGACTGGAGGACTGGGCTGGTGTCACTGGCACAGCCCTAGACTGGTTTAGGTCTTACCTGGAGGATAGGAAGTACTCTGTGGAGATTGGAGACTGCGTCTCAGATGATGTGGCCCTGACCTGTGGTGTACCACAGGGGTCGATCCTGGGACCTCTCCTAATTAATCTCTACATGCTGCCGTTAGGTCAGTTAATACAAAGAAACAAAGTGTCCTACCACAATTACGCTGACGACACTCAGATCTATGTCTCACTGACTGCAGGAGAACATGGACCACTGGATTTGCTCCTTCACTGTATCCAACAGATCAGTGACTGGATGCAAAATAATTTCCTCCAGCTAAATACAGACAAAACCGAAATCATTGTCTTTGGTCCCCAGAAACAAAGAGAGGGCGTCATTTGTCAACTTCAGTCTCTCTCCCTACTTCCTTCAGACAAGGTCAGAAATTTGGGGGTAATACTGGACTCAGACCTAAATTTCAATAGCCACATAAAATCAATAACATCAACAGCTTTTTACCATCTGAAGAACATTGCCAAAGTTAGAAATATAGTGTCCAGGGCAGACTTGGAGATTCTTGTCCATGCATTTGTCTCCAGCAGGCTAGACTACTGCAATGGCCTGCTTACAGGTCTGTCCAAACAGACCTGTAAGCAGCTGCAGTACATCCAAAATGCAGCAGCTAGAGTCCTGACAGGAACCAGGAAGTATGACCATATTAGTCCGGTCCTCAGGTCTCTGCACTGGCTTCCTGTGGCTCAAAGAATAGATTTTAAAACGGCTCTGCTTGTGTACAAGTCTCTCCATGGCCTTGCACCAGAATACATTAGTGACATGTTGGTGTCATATGAACCAGCCCGGACTCTGAGGAGCACAGGGACTGGCCTCCTGCTGGTGCCCAGAGTGAGAACCAAACATGGGGAGGCTGCGTTTCAGATCCATGCAGCTAAGATCTGGAACAATCTCCCTGAAAATGTGAGGGAGGTGTCTACTCTGTCAATGTTCAAATCCAGGTTAAAGACTGTTCTGTTTGTCTGTGCATACAACTGAAGGATTTTATCTCTATTTTTAATGCACTGCTGTCATTTATTTATTTATTTAAATTTCTTGTGTAATTTTGAAAGTTTTAATGGTTTTATTCTTTTGTGTGATTTTAATGTTTTAATTGTGTTTTAATCTTTTGTGTGATTTTAATGTTTTAATTGTGATTCTGGTGTTTGTTTTATGTGATGATTTGTGATGTGGACTGTGAAGCGCTTTGTGTTGCCATGTGTATGAAAGGCGCTCTACAAATAAACTTTGATTGATTGATTGATTGATTGATAATAATAATAATAATGGTGATGATGATAGTTTTAAAGGTGACAAGAAGATTTTTTCCCGACATATTTACAGTTTAAATACTGGTTTTAGTATTGATTATTATCAGTTTTTCAGTTTATATTTCATTTCATTTTTAATACAGAGTTCCATCCATCCATGTTCTTCACCTTAATCCATGGTTGGAGCTTCAGGCAAAGTGGGGTTAAGTGTCTTGCCCAAGGACACAACGACAGCAGACATCAGTGGAAGTGGGTCTCGTCGCCCTTCAGACTCAAAGGCCAATGCTCGACCAACTGAGCCACTGTGGTCCCCCAGTACAAAGTTATGGGTCATGTATCTCTGTGCTCTTCATTCCTACCGTTCTGTAACCGGTGATGCAACACTGAAATTTCCCCACTGTGGAACAAATAACGAATCTCTTTCTCTTAATCTTAATCCACTTTTGACATCCGACTTGATCTAAAGAAGGCCACATTCACCAACCACTGCTGACACCCCACAGACTGTCCCGGACACATCTAAAAAGAACAGACTTAAAACACATTATCTCCAATATTCCCCAGAACGTCTAAACTTGGAAGTTTAGCTTGTTCTGTCGGAGCCGGGATCAGAGCGAGGGGGATGCGGACGGTCAGGAAGATACAGTGATCTGCGCTCGTCTGATCCCTTTGTCTGCAGATCATCTTCAGATCATCCCCAACGTTTAAGAGGATTAGAGCGTTATGACATTAAAGTGGGAGAGCTAGCGCGGCCATCTGACAACAGGCCGCTTCACCACATAAGCACTGATGTCGCACAATCACACACATAAATCACAGTCTATATGTCCTGCCCTTCACCTATGGCTTCTCCTGTGGAATAAATGCACATGGATAACACCTCGACAAAGAGAATACCCCGGTGTTGTGATATTTACCCGTGAATTCTGCCCTTAGCACTGACGAGACTATTGGGTTATTGAGATCTATGAGACTGTTTTTAGAGAGCTGGTTTCGCTGCGTCTGAAATGGTTTTGGGGTGTGAGGGTCAGTGGGAATGGGTTTGTACAGCTGAGGTTATGTGTGTGTAAACGCTGGCTTCCTGTCCGGCGTAAGCAGGGCTGGACCTGGTTAGCGCTGTGATGGGAGACCTCTATGATGTCTTTGGGTGAAGCTGTAAAGGGTTAAAACTGCTGTTGTGTACTTGGGCTATACATGTAAACACACACACATACATATATACACATGAACACACAAACACACATACAGATAAACACATATTAACACATACGCAACATACACGCAAACACACACACACATTTCCAGTTGTTGGTAGAGTCAAACGTTCTCCTTGTTTGACACAGTTCCTCACAGAACTTGATTTTCCCACAATGCACCTTGCTGCCCTGTCTGTCACCCCACACCGCAGGCTTCCCGTGCGCATGTTCTGAGCTCCAACTCGGCAACACTTTTATTTACGATTCCTGACGACGTATAGAACTGGACTTGAAAGAGGCAGCTGCGTTTAAAGAAGTGGGAAAACCAATTGTCTGGACGCTACGCTGCGGTCTGCGTCTGCACTTCACATTTCCTCAATCGGATTTGAATTCCCAGCTGGCCCAGAGAAACTCACTCTTTTATTTTTGTTAGCCCCTTGGGTTGTTGAAATGATGTTCTAGTCTCTGTGAGGTGGAACTATTATTTCTCCTGTTTTTACCCTTTCCAAACGGCCATAAAACCTGTCCTCTCTTTTCTTCTTGCCCTTTTTACAAGATGTGTGAATGTTTGGCTCGTGTCTCCAATGAATTCATGAAATAAAAGGGGGAAACGTGTTGGTATTTCTATAAATTATCTCCCGCTCTTTCTTCTGCGACCTCCCTGGCCCTAGCACTTTAGAATTTATCTTCTCCTCGACCCAGCTGTATTCATCACGATGTAAAACGCTGCGGCCTGACCATGCATCATCATCAGACAACAGGGCCACTGTAAATCAACAGCACAATGCCCTGGACGGTCACGCTAGAGCACATTCTTCCTTCATAACCTCGTGGAGCACATGAAAATAACCGTCCATCTAAATCTTATTGTTACGTGTTAAGTATAGGCCGCTCATCTTCCAGCCGTGTGAGCAGACGCCGTTCCTTTCAGACTAAATTCTTGTTTGTTCAGGCTGTTATTCCAGAGAACTTGTTTGGATTACTCTAACCATATAGATCAGGGGTGTCCAAACTTTTTAGCAAGAGGGCCACTTCATTAGACTTGACCTGGGGCCGAGGACCTGGATTTAAAAACTGGATTTGAGCTGGATTCTGGAATTTAAAATGGATTATGATGCGTCCTTATTGATTCACACCACAGCTGCATTTTATTTGGAATATTGTGACACCATCATAAAACAAATGTCAGTATATAACAATAGCGTGGATCCCAGGGGTCTGAGATTTACAACAAGGTATAGCATGACTGTGTTGGTGGAGCTGAAGTTGGTTGGATGACACTGACAAAGTACCTCAATGGCGACTTTGTGCTAGCAGCAGAGGGCCACATAGAATGGCACAGAGGGCCGCAATTGGCCCGCGAACCTGAGTTTGGACATGCCTGTTATAGATGGAGTACATTTGTATAACACTGTATAAGTACATACACAATACATTTTCTTCTCCCGTCGTCTAATTCTATTCAAAGTATCGCAGAGAGTCAATAAAGCTCTTTTTGGCTGTGTCTGGAGTGAAAGAATAATGGCATGTGAAAGGTGTTTGAGTGTCCAAAAAAAGCACTATATAAAACCAATTCATTTATCTTATTATTAATTATTACAGAATATATTTTCATGTATCCCACACTCAGAGTTTCTTTTGGCTTAACGCAAACATTATTAACATGTTTTTCTCTTCCTGAAGATTTCTTCTTTTCAAACATTTTTCCATCTTCCACATTTTTCTTCTGTATCTTGCTCTTTTTATGTCATGCTTTATTAAAAATAAAAGTTTGAACTAAACTTGACTGTTTACAACTCATAGAACTTCAGTCACGTCAGTAACTTATGGTACGTTGGAATTGGGTCTTTTTTTTATCTAAACCCAAAATTGCACATAGTGAGAATGTGTAAGAATCTACAGAAGAAGCAGAAGTGCAGTGAGTAGACCACACAAACAGTCCTCTTCTCTTTAAATAGCCGTGTGCACAGTGTCCCTCTGCACTGGGCTCTGTCGGCTCAGATGACAGACAGCCCATTGTCATTTGTGCACAGGAGCTGCCACAGAGCGTATTTGTGGATGGTGGGATTTAGGTGCAAGGATCCCACACTGTTCCCAGTTTTTATCCATTTTCAACCAGCGCAGAAAAGAACCCCAAATGGTCAACAGGCTGGCTTTTCCTTTTGTGCCGAAAACGGTTGAATTTTGCCAACGGCTACTGCCCGCTAACTTTGCCAAGCTGTTTTACCAGGGTGCTTCTTTTGTTGTTTGCTTCACTGAAGAATAGATTTGGGATAAGGAGACTGAACCTCACGTACGCTGCTGTATTTATCCATCTCATAGAGTCCTCGTTCTTTTTGCACCACGTGGACATTTTGGTAACATTGAGATTGAATCATATTAGTCGAAACGCTTAGTTACTGTGTCCAAGTCTGTTTTTATTTCCCTTGCCTCCATTTCTGGCCGTTTAAAGTTTTATTTTATGTTGTTGCCCTCTGCATTTGGCCTGGTGATGGGAGACTGCCGGGAGTACCAGGTGCCACAGTGGGATGGTTCAGTCTGTAAAGTGCTAAACTGTCATTGTGTCCCTGGGCAATCCTCCACTCTCATGATCGAGTATCTAAATCTGATGCATGTGATAATAACAATTTCATGACACCCAAAGACACTTTACACTGGACACAAAAACATACAAAGTGACCGGAAAAAACAAAGTGTTATAGAGATAACAGAAAGTGGTTTTGAGCAGATGGGTTTTGAGAAGACTCTGTTCCCCCGGGTCGTGAGCCTGGTTCTGGCAGGAGGGACCAGGAGGGACGAGGAGAATGCTGGTGGTTGTGGCAGAGACCAGTGGTGCCATTTTAGTTTAAGTTTATTTTATTAAGGACAATGTGCAGTTACATAAAAAACATGGCTGCGTCCGATTCAGCACCACGTTACTTTCCATCTGAAGCCTTTATAATTCAATCTTTACGCCGCATGGCGCCGTAAAGATGGCGCCGTGGCGAGAGCTCTGGTGTGTGTTGTCTGGTGCACACTGGGGTAGTCTTGCACAGTTTTTCCTATGTTGTTTTACTGCAAATGGCAAATAAATGAATCTGAATCTGATCAGAGAAGGTTCAAATTACTGGTATAAGGTGCAATACAAAGTTACAGTACAGTATTTAGCAGTGACACCATTTTCAAGCAAATAAAGAGCAATGGCTATCAGATATACGCACAACATTTGCACAACAGCCTCACATACATCAGTCTGCCCCAGGACGTCTGTGGCAGCCTACCACCATCATGAGTGGAGTCAATGAATAAAGCACTAACATTTCTTAGATGAATTTATAAGGCGCTGGTTTGAGTCTTTGTCTGTGAAAGCACTGTGTTAATAACTAATACATATTCACATTTGTAAATCTCCTGAATACTAAGGTAATAATAATAAGGTAGGATGATTTTGCAGATAGTTTCTCCAAAAAATCATACACTTTCCATATGGCCACTCTAGTTTTACCAAAATCAACAGCACATGTGCGTCTAAATGTTGGCGTGCACATAACATTTTTAGATGGTAACAACATCTTTACCCTCCTTAAAAAAAAGAAAATAATTTATTTTATTACGGTTAGGTTCTGTAGCAAAACAAGTATTGTCCGTTGAAAATGTTAGCATCGTCACAAGCGAATCCTTATAAATACACAATGATACCATAACAAGATTGGCTCTCGATTTCTCATGGCCATATTTCTCCCCAAGTGCAGTTTTGTGCATATAGTGAATCGAAAAAATCTTCAGCGGCCTGCCTGTGTCTCTCCTCCATCCCCGGGTCTGGGACTGGCTGCTTGATTTATGGCTCCATACCTGCTTTAGTGGCTCATGTCCAAGCACGGTGTGGTCCCTGCGACGCACACCCAGACGTGTTGATGAGAGCCAGCTCCGAGCCAGCCCGGTCTCCCCCTAACTCACCCTAACTCCCCCTAACTCACCCTGACAGACACGCCTTTGTAGCGCCCAGATCCAGCCAGTATTTAACCAGATGAAGCCTCGATGCGTTGGGCTGGGGGGTCGTATCACCCTGTTCTACACTTTATTAGTCTTTTAGCAAGTGCAGCGAGTGTATTTGACTTTTAGATTGGCCCAGCAGTCGGAAATCAGCCTCAAATGTGTCCAGCTGTTTTCGACATAATGGAGCTGGACTTAAACAGGTTTTATTCACATTTGAAGTGCTGCCTTTAGAAGTTACGGAAATTAGAATTTAATGGATTTTGGCTGGAGAAGCTCACCTGTTGTGTCTGTGATGAGGAATGGAAGTCAAATTTGAGACCATAAATTAGGCTTTGTGAACTTGTTTGAATAAAAATATCTAAACCAATATTCATATTGCACATGTGGGGGTGCAACAATTTGGACCCCGTATGTTGGCTGTCGGGGTGTGGCTCCTGGACCTGAGGTCTGGGGCCTCCTCTCTCCTCTGGGTCCTGTGTCGTCCCCTTTAGCTGCAGGTGGGTCTCTGCGCCTGGTGCAGACGGCTCCTTGGATGATGCTTCTCCAAGACCATGTGGTTTGGGGTGGATCTGTGGGTGGTTGGGCCGAGGGGTCATGTGGGATTGTTTTTAACCAAACTGTAAAGCACTTGTTGTTGTTGTGTTGTATTTTAAGAAAGAAAAGCACTTTATGAATAAAATGTGATTGGTTGATCAGTCCTAACCTTACAATACAATTAGGGCTGGGATAAACGATTATTTTTTAAACGATTAATCTAGCGATTATTTTTTTCTATGCATCGATTAATCTAACGATTATTTTTTTCGCTTCGATTCGATTCGATTCTCGATTATCTCCCCATTAATTGACTAATATTGATGTATACATGTTGATTTAAATATTTTAATGAAAAAAACATGAATTCCTTCACAAAAAATATTTATTGCTTGCTCTTAAAATTCAAAAATAAGACATTCTTTAAAACCTTAAAGCCTTGAAAACACAGCTTACTGAAAAAAGTGCATCTTATCATTCTTGAAACAAACATTTGATGCTTAGCATTCAATAAAAATATGAAAAAGTTCAGCCAAATACTTGTGTAGAGCAACTAAAAGAAAACAGTAACCAATGTAAACTTGAAGGCTTTAAGCTAAACAAAGAGTGCTTTTCCAGCAAAAACAGTGGGAGCCATCAGCCTGTCATGGCGTCCTTCCTGAACCAACAGAGTTTAACATTTAAGTTGAAGACACATAGGCCTATATTACTGAAGTCCATTAATTAAAGTGCATCTCTTAAATTCTTCATTCATATAAAAATAACAGTCAAAACTCTGTCACTCACCTTTTTCTTAAACTCAAAATTCAAAAATAAAATTCAAGTAAGAGTGTACAAGAGAAAAACAATGCATTGTGTAGCAAATAAAAAGGTCAACCAGTCATCCTTTCTTTTAGAGTTACTGAAAGAATACAGTAGAAGTCATCTCAGAGGACTTAAAACAACATTGAAGTCACCAACACAGATCAGAGAATCAATCAACAGTTAAACACATTAAGGATATTGAACACATGTTGAAAAATGTCCATATACGGCGGGCATGACAGTGAATAATACATGTAGGGGCTATTACGGGCGCCAATATTCCGTTTGATACAAAGAAAGACAGACTAGTTGTAAGCTGTAGAGTTGCCACAGGACGCGTCATCAGCCTACGTCATCAGCCTACGTCATCAGCCTACGTCAGCAGCCTACGTCAGCAGCCTACGTCAGCAGCCTACGTCAGCAGCCTACGTCAGCAGCCTACGTCAGCAGCCTACGTCATCAGCCTACGTCATCAGCCTACGTCATCAGCCTACGTCATCAGCCTACGTCAGCAGCCTACGTCAGCAGCCGCGGACTGCTATGAAAACATTAGCTTTGTGGTTTCACAGGCGCAGTTGACTGCTTAAACTAAACTTTGCACAAAACTTTGACTCTTAAAACCCACATGTGACAAAACGGAACCATCAACATCTCGCCTCAAATTGCATTAAAAGTGACATTCGTGTCTGAATTCGTTCGTATTTGTGAATATTTAATTACTGTTTGCTGTTAAAGTATCATGTTAAACAGTTCAATAAGAGTTCAAAAAGCGTACACTGTACTTTAAACTGCTTACAAAAGCATGGAACAGATAAGGTGTTGATGTACATAACATGAGATAATGCTATCTCATGTACATTGGAGTTTGGTCCATTACGCAACATTGAAACCATACGCTCTCTTCTGCATAGTCATGCTTCCCCGAATCTATGCTTACCTAAACATTTTCTGGTGTATATAAGGAGTCACCCTTTGTTGGACAGCAGACTTCTGCAGCCAGACAACACGGGAAGCTGCGTTGTGCTTGATCAGAATACGCTCAAACCTTCTGATAATAAAAACTCTATTTTGCAGTTTTGTCCAAGTCTCTTTTTGGTCTTACGTCTGGGTAAATTCACATATTTTAACTTTTAAAGAAATTCACGGTCCGCCATCTTGGTTTGCTTCGGCTGCCGTGAGACGCGCAGGTTTGCATTACCTCATAAACAGCTGAGGCTGTGCATCTCTTCAAGGCAGTGTATCTCAGCGTTACACCGGCTTGCACTTCTCTAACACGGCACTCACATTGCTACCGCTCGCCGCCATCTTTGTTTTGTGTGTGACGCACCGACGCGCATATTATACGTCAGTGTATTTTTTGCGTCGACGTCATCGATTACGTCGACGCGTTGTCCCAGCCCTAAGCATTGGCCTTCAGGCCTGAAGGTCATGGGTTCAATTCCCACCTCTGCACCTTCTCCACCGACTCCCACTGATGACTGCTGTCGTTGTGTCCTTGGGCAAGACACTTAACCCCACTTTGCCCAAAAAGCCCCCACTGAAAGATCAAGGCTATGCTCACACTCAGAGAGCAGCCGTCCTCCTGTGGACTCACCACCTGCAGAGGGTCAGTGAGGGGCTGGTGCTATGAGACTTGGGTGGCATCTCTGACTGCCACCCCCCTGACCCAGAAATGGATTAAAGGGTAGAAAATGGATGGATGCTAATAATGCTAATAATGCTAATAACAGGTGTGAAGAGCTGAGTGCTCTTTGATTTGCAGCGTTAATGAGTGAGGAATAGTTTAATGCCAGAGAGAGAGACAAGAGAGAGAGACCAGAGAGAGAGACCAGAGAGAGAGACCAGAGAGAGAGACCAGAGAGAGACCAGAGAGAGAGACCAGAGAGAGACCAGAGAGAGACCAGAGAGAGAGACCAGAGAGAGAGACCAGAGAGAGAGACAAGAGAGAGACCAGAGAGAGAGACAAGAGAGAGAGACCAGAGAGAGAGACCAGAGAGAGAGACCAGAGAGAGAGACCAGAGAGAGACCAGAGAGAGACCAGAGAGAGACCAGAGAGAGACCAGAGAGAGAGACCAGAGAGAGAGACCAGAGAGAGAGACAAGAGAGAGACCAGAGAGAGACCAGAGAGAGACCAGAGAGAGACCAGAGAGAGACCAGAGAGAGACCAGAGAGAGAGACCAGAGAGAGACCAGAGAGAGACCAGAGAGAGACCAGAGAGAGAGACCAGAGAGAGAGACCAGAGAGAGAGACCAGAGAGAGACCAGAGAGAGACAAGAGAGAGACCAGAGAGAGAGACAAGAGAGAGACCAGAGAGAGAGACCAGAGAGAGAGACCAGAGAGAGACCAGAGAGAGAGACCAGAGAGAGACCAGAGAGAGAGACCAGAGAGAGACCAGAGAGAGACCAGAGAGAGAGACCAGAGAGAGAGACCAGAGAGAGACCAGAGAGAGAGACAGAGAGAGACCAGAGAGAGAGACCAGAGAGAGAGACAAGAGAGAGACCAGAGAGAGAGACCAGAGAGAGAGACCAGAGAGAGGCCAGAGAGAGACCAAAGAGAGACCAGAGAGAGAGACCAGAGAGAGAGACAAGAGAGAGACCAGAGAGAGACCAGAGAGAGAGACCAGAGAGAGAGACCAGAGAGAGACCAGAGAGAGAGACCAGAGAGAGACCAAGAGAGAGAGAGAGACCAGAGAGAGACCAGAGAGAGAGACCAGAGAGAGACCAGAGAGAGAGACCAGAGAGAGAGACCAGAGAGAGACCAGAGAGAGACCAGAGAGAGACCAGAGAGAGAGACCAGAGAGAGAGACCAGAGAGAGACCAGAGAGAGACCAGAGAGAGAGACCAGAGAGAGAGACCAGAGAGAGAGACCAGAGAGAGACCAGAGAGAGAGACCAGAGAGAGAGACCAGAGAGAGAGACCAGAGAGAGAGACCAGAGAGAGAGACCAGAGAGAGAGAGACCAGAGAGAGAGACCAGAAGAGAGAGAGACCAGAGAGAGAGACCAGAGAGAGAGACCAGAGAGAGAGACCAGAGACCAAGAGAGAGACCAGAGAGAGACCAAGAGAGAGACCAGAGAGAGAGACCAGAGAGAGAGACCAGAGAGAGAGACCAGAGAGAGAGACCAGAGAGAGACCAGAGAGAGACCAGAGAGAGAGACCAGAGAGAGAGAGACCAGAGAGAGAGACCAGAGAGAGAGACCAGAGAGAGACCAGAGAGAGACCAGAGAGAGAGACCAAAGAGAGACCAGAGAGAGACCAGAGAGAGACCAGAGAGAGAGACCAGAGAGAGAGACCAGAGAGAGAGACCAGAGAGAGACCAGAGAGAGACCAGAGAGAGAGACCAGAGAGAGAGACCAGAGAGAGAGACCAGAGAGAGAGACCAGAGAGAGACCAGAGAGAGAGACCAGAGAGAGAGAGACCAGAGAGAGAGACCAGAGAGAGAGACCAGAGAGAGACCAAGAGAGACCAGAGAGAGACCAGAGAGAGAGACCAGAGAGAGAGACCAGAGAGAGAGACCAGAGAGAGAGACCAGAGAGAGACCCAGAGAGAGACCAGAGAGAGAGACCAGAGAGAGAGACCAGAGAGAGAGACCAGAGAGAGACCAGAGAGAGAGACCAGAGAGAGAGACCAGAGAGAGAGACCAGAGAGAGACCAGAGAGAGAGACCAGAGAGAGAGACCAGAGAGAGAGACCAGAGAGAGACCAGAGAGAGAGACCAGAGAGAGACCAGAGAGAGAGACCCAGAGAGAGACCAGAGAGAGACCTGAGAGAGAGACCAGAGAGAGAGACCAGAGAGAGAGACCAGAGAGAGACCAGAGAGAGACCAGAGAGAGACCAGACCAGAGAGAGAGAGAGACCAGAGAGAGAGACCAGAGAGAGACCACCAGAGAGAGACCAGAGAGAGACCAGAGCTGTTTAGCTGTGCATAACAACTGAGGGATTTATATTTTTATCTTTCATTTTAAATGTTCTTTTAGTTTAATTTTAATGTTTTTTAATTTTTTATGATTTTAATTTTTAATTTGTTCAGCACTTTGAATTGCTTGGTATGAATTGTGCTATAACAAATAAACTTGCCTCTTGCCTTTCCTATTTTGCTAAAAATGTATTTATTTAACAGAAGAATGAAATCTGGTTAGTAATAAAGTAATCTAAATCTTATATAGCCTACTTTCTCAGACACAGAGTCAAGAAGAGCTTTTTGGCATTACCTGCGAAGCATTTGCGGTCACAGACACAGCTGACAGTCTTCTCTTCGCTGACTTTTATAGATACAATGCAGTATTTTTTCGTATGTATACAGCAACAGTAGAAAGAACTTTGAATGGCATTTTTAATTTGCCAAAGGTTGTCTCAAACCAAGTGTAAAATCTTAAGCAGCTGAGCAAATCTAAGCCTGTTAGGTTAACGCTGCTGAGCTTCCGCCTGGATCTGAAGTCAAACCGTATTCTCATTTACAGCTTAACTAATCACCAAAGTGACAATAAAGGGTCACATTCTCTGCCTTAGATGTTAAAAGTAAAAAATTGTGCCTTATTTAATAGTAATTATTGATCATAACCGTCCTCGTATGTGTTTCTGTTTGAGTCCAGATTGACAGCTCCACTGTCAACACTACAACAGCGCTTAATCCTCCTCATTATTGAACATTTTGACTCATTCAAACTGTACACGCCGTACGTTGCATGAAAATTGTTTTCCACTTAAAAAACAGTGATACTAGAAGCAAAAAGCTTGTATGTGCATTTTCTTTCATCGCCCATTCTAACTTAAGCCTAGCTGTAGCCATCTGTAACTCCAGTCAATCATTAATTTCCTACATGTGCAGAATGAAATTTGTACAGTGGTGTGGTAAGACCAGGATAATCTAACAAAAAGGACAAAATAATCATGTCTGCCCATGAATACTGCCATGCTTAATAAGTGGAAAGTTGGTTAAATATGTTTTATGGTAGCCCTGAAACCTTGGCATTAACAATCAGTATTCTTGGTTTTAATATGACGTTGGGGGAGTGGCGCGAATGACGATAGATAGGGACAGGACCGTACCGGAAATGGAACGTACCCTTGCGGTGCAGTCTACCGGGTATATACACAGAGATAAAGAACGCAGTCAAAAAGCCATATTTTTTGTGCGGTTTATATGGTTTTTTGGAGGTAGCAACCGCGCAAATAGAAATTATACTTTCCTTCCGTGTTCCAACTATGGTCTCATAAAAGGAGTACATTTTGAAAAAAATCACTCAAATGAGCGGTGGAGGTGGATCACGGCTTTCCCAATATAAGCGCCCCCTGCTGTCCACCCGAATGAAACGGAGCAAAATTCTCTTTTATTTTTTCCAAAAATGTCCAAAATCAAGACTCTTGATAAATATTTTTTTTTTATTTATTTTTTATTTTTGAGTTTCCCCGATTACAAGACAGAGAGTTACAACACCGTACACTGCACAGGATGAAGCCTTTTGGTTATGGGTAAGGTTACCTGTCATAAAGACGTGCATGTCCAAAAAAAAAATGCGTGATATTTATCGGTATAATTATTTCTATTAATTCATGATTAAGATAATACAAACAACAAATACATGGAATTTCTAATTAAGAATAAAAATATATAAAACTGTGTTTTGTTTTTTGTGAATGCGATTTTTTTTTTTTGTGCTTGCATTTTCTTCTTTGAGAATACAAATTCAGCAGTCAGCAAACTGTCAATATTACCTTGTCACTGCTCCAGACATTTAACAATCTGAGCCTGCGCAAGTTGATCTACTTCATGCCCTAAAACTAAACATGGCATGCGGGACACAACTAAATAACGTGGCTCAAATCCGGTATATAACTACTTTTTACATTTTGGTCGTAAATGAATGTGTAAGTAATATTGGATTCCATAAATGTTTTCATAAGAAGAGGTTCTTGTCCCTCTAAAGATTTTTTTGGCAGTGTTGTTTAGCTCCAGCGTGCAGTATTATTTCTTATCTTATATTGTTTTATTCTACAGGAAAATGAATGCATTTATTTTTAGTCCTGAACAACAGACTAACTAGCGTTACTGAACTAGTGAGTAAACGTTATGTGTCAAATTACAAATAGAAGATTAATGCCCCAGGGCGCAACAGGGTCTGCTACGTCAAACATCTCCAAGGTATGAGTACAGCCACGGATGGTTTTCTTCATATTGCTCAGGCAGTAACACGCGAAATAAAAAAGATAATCTGGAAGGAAAGGCTTCATAAAATGCAAATGCTAATGAATGAAAAAATGTTTGGTTTTAAAATAATATGGTAAGCTGTAAAAATAGCCTTGAAGCTAGCCTTAAAGCAGCAGTAAAAGCGATTTTTTGGGTGTTAAAATACGGCTTAAATCGTTTGATATATTCCAATAGCCATCACTTATATAGAGTGTTTGTACCTAAACACGGATCTCCAGTCTTCCAGTCTTCTCCCACCTATATATTAAAAAAACGTCTTCGACATCCTATGCGCTATCCAATGACGAGAGAGCACGCCTTATAAGGGGGTTCCTCCCGTGTGTGCACGCGCACTCTTCAAAACAAACATGGCGTAGAAGGGAAAAGCCGCCTCCATCGCTGCGCTGACAGACTAAACACTACCAAGGATCACTATTAATACAGCAAAACGCCAGAAACAGAGGAAGTGACAGAAAGTAGGAGCAAATGGTGACCAGCTGCATTCATGTCTGGCGACCTCTAGCTCACCGTGGAATTCCTCTCTCCGACTGGAGAACAGTGAGCATTTACTCAGTAAGTGGCAGTAGTAGTTGTATTATATATACATATTGTAGCCTGAGACTGTAATGCGGGCTTTCACCAAGTTAGCTAGTTAAAAATCCCCAGCTGTTGTTGAAATACGGCCGATTTTGGCAATAACTGCGCATTACCTTGGCTTAGCTTTGAGAAACAACAACAGACAACACAACATCGAAGACTTAGCCAGCCTCAGCCAACCATAAAACTCCGTCAACGTTATAAGTTCCCCCCACATGTACAAAATTAAAATGACCATAATCACCAAGTTCCCCCTGTAAGCAGGTGTTACATTAACGTTCGTGCTGTTAGCATTAGCGTTCGCGGTGTTAGCAGGTGTATCGTTAAGCTGTTAGCATTAGCTGTCTGTATGTTGTGAATATATGTGGCTGCTACGCAACACTTCTGATCTTAATGAATTCGTTTTCGTTTTTGCAATAAACATAGTTGCTTGCACTATATGATATATATATGTATGGTCTGCATTTCATTCTCAATGACTAAGTTTTATCTTAGCAACTTGCACTCTGTATATTATAGCTTTATTGTTATACAAAACAATATCCCCTCATTTACCTCAAAATCTAACTTCCTTGACCACTACATACATTTTATTATTATGTATTGAGAAATAAGTCTAAAGAAAAGTCTTGCTGACTATACCTACCAAAATGAAATTATGAGCAGATATAATAAATAGATGGGTAAGTAGAATGTTCCGTGCGCCAACAGATGGGCCCCTTTGTTTTCTTAACTATATAGGCCCATCCGCAGCGTTCGCAACCCCTGCAAGTTCTCCTTTTGTTTTTAAGAAGGAAGGGAGGGCTCCCCGATGTAAAATAAGGTTTAATTGTGTATAAATGTATGTTGGGTGCCATCTATATTGATTGGGGTTAGCACTTTTGTCATTGTACATTTAAGCTGTTTCTCTGGTAAACCTAAGTGGGAAAAATAACTTTGTATTTCGTTTTAGAGTGCTAGCTTGCACGTGTCCTTGTTAACATTGGACATTACAATTCAGCCTTTGAATGGAACTACATTTATTACTGAGCAAAAACAGTTACAATATTCTTACTTAAATGAGGCAGTTCTCTTTTGTTTTTAATGAAGGCAATAAATAGAGGAACGTCTGTTCAGCCCTCTCCACCATTGACTCCTGTTTACCATCCGCAACCTGCTGGCCCATGACCAGTAAAACAAAACAACACAACGCTAGAGATCACCACTTTGGTGCTTGCCATCGCTGAACTAGGGTTACATCTTTGTTGCCGTGACCCGGATGGTGCGGTCTTTATAATAGGAAGAGCGGACAACTTCTGCGTGGGACTGTAACATCATAATAACTGTATCCCAAGTTTTCAGTTATATGCTCTTTATTACATTATTTTTTTCCTCAATGGTTGAATAAGGTCTCTTTGTTATGTGATTGAATGCTAAGTGTGAATATTTCTGTAATAATTGATTCATCGTGTTTAAAGAGATTGATATCACGGTTTAATAAATTAATCAACATGCATAGGTACTGTTCAAAACCATCCATGATAGGATACTCCTCGACGCCCCATTCCCACACCTAATTCCCCCTTGCGGTGAGGCCAAGTTATACCCCATCTCAGACAGACCCATGTGGGCAGAAGGAGAGATCCAGACTTCTGTACCAAACAGTTACTTATTGATGAAATCCCGTACTGAGCACTACGGAGCAGTATGCCCAACAGCCATGAAGGCATAGTTTATCACCCTGGTAAGTTGCCATGATAACAGCTCCTGCCCACGCCTCCACATCGTAACCCTCTTCACTCAATTCTGATGACCTGGGGAACCCACCATGCAAGTACCAAGAATCATGCCATGTCCACACACCCTATTTACCAAATACCCCCAGGGCAGTTAAGGTGGGCCAATGTTAACTGCTTTTGAAAGTACCCACAAAACAACAGGCATAATTAGTCCGGGTAGGTATGGCACCGTCATGCCGCTGTTCTAAGCAGCAACCAGGTTAGGGTGTTAAAATAACACACCTGCTACCCAAGCCGCTCTGTCACGCTAACGTCAAACATAAGTCCCATCCACCGCACAACCAGTCCATACCACATGCAGGCTAGCGCCTATGCCAACAAGAGTTTGCAGGGATCCAGGCGCCTCACCCCTTTCCCATCCGCAGCCCAAGCCAATTTTCACTCAGTTTCATCAAGTAAAAAATGTAGCCATTTTCAGTGGTGGGGCAGACTGCAGAATACGATTGAGGACTGGTCATAGACATGCAGTATCTTTTAGATGCAGGTGCCGTATCACCATCCCACCTTCCAGTTTTTTGCAACATGTCAGGCATTTTGAGTGCGAGAGGCACGAAGGCTTGTTCTAACCTCCCCTAGATTTCCAAATAGAGCAATTCCCGGGAGGGTTTCTTTTGATGAAACTACTGTCAATAATATGGTGACCATGCGAGATCTCTGGATCCCCTGGCCGACTTTTATGAAGAGAACCCAACGTTTCAGGAGGAGACAGCCTGTTTCTTTGCCATTGCTTTAGAGGCCACGCTACATAGAAGCGGTCAAGACACCCAAAACAGGGACACGACCTTCCCAGATCGTGAAGCAAAACTGGTGCGACAGTTCAAGAATGGGTTGCTTAAAGAGGATGTTTTTTGAGGATGCTCCCACTGAAGACGAGAATGCTATCTTTCGGAGCTACAGCACAGCTCAGGAAATATAGTCCCATAGAAGCCAAGAAGTTCAACCAGCCGGCAGAAGAAGACTATTCAGACCAGGTCCAGACTGTCACTCTAAATAATAGGCAATTAAGTGAGCAACTGGAGAGAGCATGAAACGGGAAGCAATCTTCGAGCTACGTGAACTGTACAAGACCTCGTGAAAAGTATCCGCAACATGCAACAAGTTAAGAAGAAACAAAGTAAACAGCTTGCTCAGTCATCGGAGAACAAAGTATTTACCCCTTCCCACCGTCGCCAATTCAAAGCCTGAATTATATAGGACCCAGAGACCCTAGCCTGAAAGAGCCACCATGAGTGTCCACCGCTGTGGCAGACCTGGACACTTGGCCAGTTCCTGTAGGGCGGTGGCTACCTGAAAAATGAGTCCCTCTACCAGTGCTGGATCGACGCCGCTGTCACATACGATAGTGGGCACACTATCACAGGTGGCCAGCCTTTAAACTCCTAAAGCTGAACTTGGTGACTGGGGCAATCCATAGTGGCAATGCCTATCTGATCCCCCAAAAGGAATTGGAAACCCCACTTTGTCGGACCTTTTTAAATGAGGGACAGGTTGAAGTAATGAATGTCCGTAAGGCTCTCATTGATTCTGGGTTCTCAAGTGACCAACCATAAAAGACACTTTCTGGCGCTCACACCTGACATGGTGTAATGCAGGAGATACAAGAGTCTAGCCACCCAAATGGAGGGGCTGAAGGCCATACATTCCCCATTTTGGTTTTTTAATACATAAACATCTCAAGATTCCGGGGAAAGACTTTTGCCAATGTGCCTGCTTTTATGTTCCGGTAACACAGAGTACACCGTGTCTGGAGTTCATTGTTAGTGGGTACAAAATGTCATAACGGGGCCTCCAAAAGCCCATTTTGAATCCCAATATAGGAAAACAATTCCTGTTTATGGTACAGGAGAAGTATACAACACCCAGAATACGCGGTACTCTGCCTTGACACAGAGGTGAGGGCACAAAACATTGTGGGAGTTATCCCGACTACCGCATTGGCCCTGCGTTTTATACTGCAGAAAATGTGTGTCCCTGCAAGCAAAGAAATGAACGTGATGTTCCCGGTAAAAGGGGGCCAAGAAAGAAAACGTACACTGCGCTGGATTGAAAGTATCGTAAATAGACCTCAGCTGCCAGAGGGCCTAGGACTAGTGGGCAGAGTGCTTGCCTATGTCAGGAAGGGCTCGTTCCAGTCCGAATGTAATGAACCTCTTGTCCAGACCAGTGTTGATTAAACCACATACTTGTCTTGTCAACAAATGATTTTCTCGTTAGAGATATGTGTTTGCAGTGGGTAATTGAGGGGGAGTGCTCTGGGATTCCAAGATGAGGCAAAACATGTCATATCAAAGCAGATGTGCGGGCGACTCAGGGCAGGGACACTGTCCACACATGTTATTACCAGGTGGATCTAAGTGGGGCTTGCATGTGTGAAAAGGAGGAGCAGAGGGAAAGCTTGAGGCAAACTAACTTAGCTAAAGAAGCCCGATGTATTCTCCCAACACACATGGATTTGGGCACACAAAGACAGTACAACATGTCTCATCCCTCTGATTGATCCCAAGTTCCCCCGCCGTTCCGTCTCCCCTATCGAAACATACCACCTGCTCAATTCAAGAAGTGTCCGCATATCTTCTAAGAAAGGACATGGAAGGCCACCAGGTGGTCATCCGCCCAGTAAGAGCCCGTATGCGTCACCCATTGATCTCTCTCAACAACAAACAACGGAGGAAGGAGGTAAAAGAGAGAGATCAATGGGTGACGCATACGGGCTCTAACTATGGGGCCGGATGACACCAAGAACGCAACTGGCTGTCGTTCACAAGTCTTTCTTAAAAGACATTGCTGGCTCACAACATTGAGCAGTGTGAACAACAACGGAGGAGGAGGTAAAAGAGAGAGACTGCCCCCCCCCCCTCCCCCCCCCCATTACTTGCCACTCAGGACACATCTCTAACGAGAAAAACATTTGCAAGACAAGTAATGTGGTTTAATCAACACTGGCTGGACCGAGAGGTTTCAATTACTCGGGACTGGAACGACTCCCTCCTGACATAGGCGATAGCACACTGCCCACTACAAGGCCCTCTGCAGTGCTGAGAATTTACGTTACGCTTCCAATCACGCATTGGTACGTTTTCTTTCTTGGCCCCCCTTTTACCCGGCACATCACGTTCATATTCTTGCTTGCAGGGGACACACATTTTACTGCCGAGTATAAACCGCAGGGCCAATGCATGGTTCCGTCTAAAACCCAACAAGGTTTTGTGCCACACACCTCTGTCTGTAAGAAGGGCAGAGTACCATTCTGGGTGCCTTTCTCCTGTACCATAACCAGAATTGTGTTTCCATATTGGGATTCAAATGGCTTTTGGAGCCCGTATGACATTAGTACCACTAACAATAGGAACTCACATACCGGCTACTGTGATGTCAGATTTACCGGAACCAATAAAAGCAGGCACATTGTGCAGAGTCTATTCCCTTTTTTATTCCACCCGGAATCTTGAGATTTATGTATCTAAAGAAGGAAACCAAAATGAGGGACTCTAGTATGCGACCCTACTCACCCCCTCCCATTGGGATGCTAGACTCTTGGTATCTCCTGCATACACCATCTCAGGGTGTGAGCGTCGCTAGAAAGTGTCTGTGATGCGGATGGTCCACTTGATGAAACCATGACACACATGAGCGCCTTACAGGATATTCCATATATTAAGAGGAAACTTGCAACCTGTCCCTCATTTTTGCAAATGGTCCGACAATTGGGGTTTCCAATTCCTTATTGGTGGATCAGATGCATGCACATCGGTTGCCCCAGTACACCACAGCTTTAGGAGTATTTAAAGGCTGGCCACCTGTGGATAGCGCCATCCATCTACATGTGACAGCGACGGCGTACGATCCAGCACTGTGGTAAGGGCTTCATTTTCATGTAAGCCACCGCCCTACCAGGACCCTGGCCAAGTGTCCAAGATCTGCAACAGGGCAGGTGGCACACTATGGGCTCTTCGGCTAGGGTTTCTCTGGTCCTAAATCGGCTTTAGAATGGTGAGGTGGGTAGGGGAAACTTTGTCTCAACTGAGCAAGCCTTTTAACTTTGTTCTTCTGATGCGTGCGATACCTTTTCAACGAGGTCTTAAGTTCACGTATACTCAGAAGATTTCTTCCCAGATTTCAGCTCTCATCATTTTGCTCCACTTACTGCCTATTTGTGACAAGTCTGGACCTGGCTGAAATACTTCTTACTGCCTCGCTGGTTGAACTTCTTGGCTCTCTGGCTAATATTCCTGAGCTCGTTTCTGTAAGCTTCCCGAAAGCAACTAGGCATTTCTCAGGCTTCAAGGGAGCAAGTCCTCAAAAAAAACAAACCTCGTTCGCAATCAACCCCCTCATGAACTTGTCCGCACCAGTTTTTGCATCACGTATCTGGAAAGGTCGGGCATGTCCCCTGTTTTGGGATGGTACTTCACTTCCTCTGAGCGTGGCCTCTAAAGGCAATGTGCAAAAGAACAGGCCTGTCTCCCCTGAACGTTGGGTTCTCTGTCATAACAGTCGGCCAGGGGATCCAGAGATCTCTGCAAGTCACCATATTCTGACCGGTAGTTCATCAAAAGCCCTCCACCGGGACTTGGCTCTATTGGGGGAAGGTTTTTAGAACAAGCCCTTTCTTGCGCCTCTTTTTTCCACTCACATAATGCCTGATCAATGGCTTCAAAACTGAGGTGGGATGGTAGGGCACCTGCATCTAAAAGATACTGCATGTCTCTGATCCAGTCCTCAATCAGGTATTCTGCAGTCCTGCCCCAACCACATGAAAATGGCCAACATTTCTTTTTACTTGATGAAACTGAGTGAACTTTGGCATGGCCTGGGCTGGAAAGGGGGAGGACGCCTGATTCCTGCACTCCTCATAGTGGATAGAGGCGCTAGACACTGCATGTGTATGGAGCTGGTTGGGCGATGTAGATGGGTATGTTTGATTAGCGTGCGCAAGCAGCGGGCTTTGGGTAGTCAATGTGTGTTTATTAACCTCTCGACTGGTTGCTGGGCTTAGAACCAGCGGCATGAGCGTGCCATAACTACAGCGGACTAAAAATGCCTGCGTTTCTTGTGGGTACTTATCACCAAAAAGCAGTTAACATTGGCCCACCGAACTGCCCACTGGGCGATATCTGGTACTACTGGGTGTGTGGAAATGGCGTTCCTGGTACCTCCTGCATGAGGGGTTCCCCCAGTCATCAGATTGAGTGAAGAGGGTCTAGACTGTGGTAGGCTTGGTCAGAGCAATTATATGCCCTATTCCCAGGGTGATAATGCCTCAAGCTGTTGGGCAGATAACTGCTTGCCGATGCTCAGAGGATTCAATCAAAAATAACTGTTTGGTCCAAAGTCTTATGATCTCTCCTTCTGCCACCACCAGGTCTGTCCTGGCTGGTACGGTATAACTTTGGGCCTATCACCGCAGGGGGAATCGTGTGGAATGGTGGCGACGAGGAGTAATCTTCAATGGATGATTGCACATTACCTGCATGTTGATAATTATAAATGAACGTATATCAACTACTCTATAAACCGTTGACACTCCAATATACAGAAATATGTTCAACAAATAGCATTCAATACACATAACAAATCACTATTCAACACAAACGAAGAAAAAAATAATGTTAAATATCTAGAGCATATAACAGAAAACTGAGGATAAACAGCTTATTATGATGTTGACAAACAGTCCACACGAGTTGTTCCCTTTTGTCCTCTCTCTTCCTCTTATATAACCACCATCGGGTCACGGTCACCAAAGATGTAACCCAAGTTCAGCGATGGCCAAGAACCCCAAGTGTGTATCTATCTGCGTTGTTGTTGTTTGACAGTTACTGGTCAGGGGCCGCAGTGCGGATCGGGGGAAAACCAGGAGTCAATGGATGGAAGGAGGCTGAACAGACCGTTCATCATGTTATTGCCTTCATAAAAACAAAAGAGAACTTGCCTCATTAACGAAGAAATTGTAACTGTTTTTTTGCAGTAATAAATTTGTACATTCCAAAAGGTGAATTGGTAAAGTCCACATGCTAACAAGGACACGTGCAAGCTAGCTCTCTAAAACAAATACGAAAGTGTATTGTTTCCCACTTAAAGTTTATAAGCAGAGAAACACCTAAATTGTACAATGACAAAATGCTAACCCACAATCAATATTTGCAGACCAACATACAATTGAAACACAAATAAACTTATTTTACAACTCTGAGCGGGAGCCCTCCTTACCTTCATACGCGAAACAAAAGAGAACTGCAGCGTTGCGAAGCTGCGGAGGGCCTTATATGAGTTAGAAAAACGAAAAAGATGGGCGCCCTATGTTGGCGCACGGACACATACATCCTTACATCTATATTATATCAATGGCTCATAATTTATTTTGTTAGTAAGTCACAAGCGACTTTTCATACTTATTCTCAATACATAATAATAAAAATGTATGTAGAGGTTCACGGACGTTTATATTTGAGGTTAAAGAGATATTGTTTTTATAACAATAAAACTAATATAACATAGTCGCAAGTTTGCCAAAGACTTATTCATTTGAAGAATGAAATTGCAGACCTACATATAATATTATATAGTGCAAGCAACTATGTTTACATTGGCAAAAACAAACGATTCATAATACAGATCAGAAGAGTTTCGTACAAGCCACATCAATATTCACCAACTACCGACAAACAATGTCTAACAGCTAACTCTACTGCTACCGCGAACGCTAATGCTAACACGAACGCTAATGCTAACACCACTTCAACGGGGGAGACACTGGTATATGGTCATTTAATTTTGTACAAGTTGGGCGGTAAACTATAATTGACCGCAGTTTATGGATGGCTGATGTCGGGGCTAAGGCTTCGATGTTGTGTGTCTGTTGTTGTTTCTCAAAGCTAAGCCAAGGTAATGCGCAGTTATTTGCCACAAAATGCGGCCGTATTTTCTACAACAGCTGGGGATTTTTTAACTACTTACTTGGTGAAAGCCCGCATTACAAGTCTCTAGGCAACAATATGTATAAATAATACAACTACTACTGCCCCTTACTGAGTAACATGCTCACGCTTTCAGTCGGAGAGATGAATCCACGGAGCTAGAGTCGCCAAACAGAATGCAGCGGTCCACAGTACATGCATTGCATCCTGCGCTTCTGTCCTTCCTCTGTTTCTGGGCGTTTTGGCCTGTTTTTAAAAGATCCATGGTTATTACGGTCTGAGCATTCGCTGGAGGCGGCTTTTCCTTCTCCCCGCCATCTTCTCCGCTCCCTCCCGCTCCCGTCTTCCCCTCTCTCCGCTTCCTCACGGTGCCATGTTTGTTTTGAAGAGTGCGCGTGCACACACAGGGAGAAACCCCTTATAAGAGCTGCTACATCTAATCGTCATATGGATAAGCGCATAGGATGTGAACAGGTTTATTTAATAATATGTGTGAGAAGACTTGGAAGGACTGAGAGAGATCCGTGTTTAAGGTAACACACACTCTATATAAGTGATGGCTATGAATATATCAATATTTAAAGACGTATATTAAACACCCAAAAATCGCTTCTCGCTGCTTTAAGCTAGCTTCAAGCTATTTTAAACAGCTTATACCATATTATTTTAAACCAACATTTTTACATCTTAGCATTTACATTTTAAAGCCTTTCCTCCAGAGTAAAAATTTCGCGCTTTTACCTACAGCCCCTGATCAATATGACAGAAAACCCACTCCCCCCGTGCTGTACTCATCCTTGTTGTTAGACGTAGCATACCTGTTGCGCCCTGTGGGCATTAATCTTATATTTGTAAACATTTGACACATAAACATTTACTCCTAGTTCAGTAAACGCTAGTTAGTTCTGTTGTTCAGACTAAAATAAATGCATTATTCTCTTTAGAATCAAACAATATAAGGATTAAGAAAATAAAACTAGCATTGGAGCTAACAACACTGCCAAAAAATCTTTATAGGGACAAGAAACATCATCTTATGTAAACATTTAATGGAATCCATATTTCTTACACATTCATTTAACGACCAAAATGTTAAAATGTAGTTATATAACGGGGATTATTGAGCCAACTTTATTTAATGTTTGTGCCCTCTGCCATGTTTCGATTTTTAGGCAATGAAGTAATCAACTCTGCGCATGCTCGATTCTGTAAATGGTCTGTGGAGCAGTGGACTTAATATTGACGCAGTTTGCTGACTGCAGAAATTTATATTCTCAAAGAAAGAAAATGCAAGCACAAAAACAAAAAATCGCATTCACAAAAAACAAAACACAGTTTTACATACTATTTTTAATTTCTTAATTACTAAATTTCCATGTATTTGTTTGATTGTATTTATCTTAATCATGAATTAATAGAAATAATTATACCGATAAAATATGCACCGCCGTTTTTTTTTGACATGCACGGCTTTATTTACAGTAACCTTACCACCATACAAAAGTGCTCTCATCCAGTGGCAGTGTACGGTTGTTTGTAACTGTCTTAATCGGGGACACTCAAAAATAAAAAAAATAAAAAAAAAATATTTATCACATTCTTCTTGATTTCTGGACATTTTTTGGAAAAAATAAACAGAGAGAATTTGCTCTCCGTTTCATTCGGGTGCCAGCAGGGGGCGCTTATCTAGGGAAAGCCTTGATCCACACCTCACCCCCTCATTTGAGTGATTTTTTTTCAAAATGTACTCCATTATATGAGTACCATCTAGTTGGAAACACGGAAGAAAGTCTAATATTTCATTTGCGCGGCGTTGCTACAAACATACTCAGCACAAAAATATGGCATTTTGCTGCGCTTCTATAATCTCTGTGTATATACCCGAGTATAACTGCACCGCCAGCGTAACTCATTTCCGGTAGCGGTCCTGTCCCATCCTATGTCATTCGCGCCACTCTGTCTCCCCCAACGTTCCATATTAAACCCAAGAATACTGAATTGTTAATGCCAAGTTTCAGGGCTACCAAAAACATATTTAACCCAACTTTTAATACCACTTTTAAAGCAAGTGTGCATATTCATGCGCAACATGATTATTTGTCCCTATTAGTTAGAATTTATCTGGTCTTAAGATTACACACACCACTGTACAAATTTCATTCTGCACTGTAGGAAATTATGATTGGACTGGAGTTTACAATGGCTACGACGCAAGGCAAAGTTAGAATGGGCGATGCAAATAAAATTCACAAACAAGCTTTTTGCTTCGTAGTATCACTGTTATATTTAAGTTTTGAAAACAATTTTACAAAATGCAACGTACGGCGTGTAACAGTTTGAACATGATTCAAAATGTTCAATAATGAAGTGAGGAATTAAGCGGCCTGTTTTAGTGATAGACATGGAGCTTGTCACTCTGGGATCAACCAGAACCACATCCGAGACGGTGTTTGAATCAATACATAACTATAAATATAGGCACAATTTTTTGGACTTTTAAACATCTAAGGTCTGAGAAATTTGACCCTTTATATGTGTCACTTTGGTGATCATCGATAAGCTGTAAATAGATATAATACGGTTATAGACTTTCATCTCCAGGGAAGCTCTCCGACAGCGTTAACCAAACAGCTTAGATCATGCTCAGCCTGCTTAAGATTTTTACACCTTGGTTTGAGACATAACCTTTGGTCAAATATAAATGCATTCACAAATCAGCTTTTCTTTCAACCTGTTGCCTGTTACCATAACTACGCAAAAAAGTCTACTGCACTTGGTATCTATAAAAGGTCAGCGAAGAGGAAGACTGCTCACTGTGTCTGTGACCTGCAAATTGCTTCGCAAGAAGAGCCTAATGCCAAAAAATCTCTTCAAGACCTCTTGGTCCTGAGAAAGGTGCTATAATAAAATATAATTACTTACTTACTAAAAGATTTCATTCCTTCTGTTAAATAAATACATTTTTAGCAAAATAGGCAAGCAACGGCAGTTTTATCATGTATAGCACAATTCATACACAGCGGCAATTCAAACGTGGCTGACCAAAATAAGAAATTAAAATCATAAATAATAAAAACATTTGCAACATAATCTCTCGGAACATTATAAAAAGAACGACTAAAAATAAAAATCCCTCCAGTTTGTATGCACAGCTAACAGAACCGTTTTACAAACCTGGATTTAAACATTAGTCAGAGAGGAGGCCTTCTCACATGCTCCCCCCCCCCCCCTTCAGGAGATTTGTTCCAGATTTTTAGTCAGTCATGATTCTACGAAAAGCCACCTCCCCAATGTTTAAGTTCCTGACTCTGGGCACTAACAGAGTCAGTCCCTAGTGCTCCTCAGAGTCCTCCGCTGTTTCAATGGTACTAAACATGTCACTAATATATTTTGGTGCGACGGACCATGGAGATGACATCATGAATACTTCATGTGGAGAAACTGCATTCACAAATATGTAACAAATACATCTCCCAGATCTTAAATGGTATTCATAAAGATCTGCAAAAACAAATATTGAAAATATCTTTTAAAACATCACGACGGCTTAATTTAATTTTCCCCTCTTTGCGTCACAAACTACTGCTGCACCTGAAAATAATTGCAGCCTATAACTTTACCTATTACCTGTTGGTATAATTGCTTGTAGTCAGCTTATTTTAAATTGTTTTTTATTTGGCGTAGCATTTTAAACGTTGACTTAAAGCCCACTTTGTTTGTCGGCATGTGGAAAGTGGGAGGTAAGTCGCATGCGCTCAGATCGACTTAACGCCTGCTGCCTACACTTTGTTTGTTATGCTTGTTCAAGCTGTACTATGATTTACATAATGGATTTAGAAATTAACTTTTATGTCTGCATATGAGATTTTTGAATCCAGCCCTGTCATTTATGGACAAAAAACAAAGTTGCAATTTGATTGCGAGGTGGTGGAAAAAAAATCAATTATCTAAATAATTGCAATGTTAGGTGAAAACAAATAATTTGAACCTTGACATCTTTTAAAATCAAGTAGACTTGTAGTAAGATACCTGTAATTAACATTTGTAGAAGAACAATTTTTTACTTCTCAGTGTTGATAACCAAGGAAAATTACTGATGTAATGATTTGCAATAAAAGTAACCATATTGGTGGTAAAGGTTTTTACAACTACTCCAGAGACTTTGTTGGAAATGTGTCATGGGCTCAATATAAAAAAATTATAAAAAAACAATTCAAAAGGAAGAGGCTTTCACTGTGTAGACTGTCAGAGAGAGAATAATCCCACAACAATACCAGCCGTCTTAACTACTTGCAAATAAAAACAATATTTATTTAAATGCGACCGATTTAAGCGTTATGCCATCATCAATGCAAATATATCTAATGATATTTTGCCTTGATGAAGGCTTGTAACACCGAAACGTCGCAATTTAAATAATATTTTTTTTATTCGCAAGTAAGACGGTATGTGAGATTTTTATTCCCTCTCTGACATTAGGCTATAGCAAAGCTCTCCTCCTACGCACCCGATCTGTAGGTATTAGATGTAGCGAATATCCCTACTCAGTCCATTTAATCTTAATAGTACAGTAACAGCTGAGTTGTATAATAGATTGACCCCCGTTTAACAAAATAATATCTGCACTTGAAGTGCACAAAAACAGGAAGCAAGGATTCCTCTGATTAAACAAAACCATGATGCTGACCGAGTGTTGGACTAAAATCAAGACCATATTAGGCCGACTATAACCATTTACTAAACCAAGGCTTACTGACAAATGCAATAATATACTGCTAATATATATATAGTCCTAATCAGGAGCGGGACTAAAAGTACAAACTTTAAACATAAAAACTTTAATCAAAAGACTTGAATGTCAAATAAAAGAAGCCCCATAATAAACATATCCATGACTGAGGTTATATTGCAGTCTACCCGAGTGTACCTTAAAGTTTTTCTGTGAAACGTATGGGAGCGATTGTGCAAATGAGAGGAAGTAGTTGGAAGGTCAGAGGGAACGTGCAGACAATTGGAGGGGAGCCGGGAGTGAAGGATAGATGAAGTGAGAGAGGAAAGAAAATAAAAAAAGAAACGGGGACAGATAAATGAGAGAGCTGGACTGCACTCATTAACTGTACCTGAATAAACTGTATAGAAGGCACACTTAGAAGACTACACATTAAACGTGGCAACCAACTTTCATATCATACACCTGCAACGGGATGTGAAAAAAAAAATAACTGGTGATTAGTGAAAACAACATGTATTGTAGGGGTTGAGACAGAAAATCTTAATGATGTTAATGTTGTTTTATGTATAGTTCATGAACATTTTTTAATTTCAACTGATTATTATACGGATCTTTTCTTGCAACAACAACAACAAGGGCCTCACAGGAGCTTTGTTGATTTGACCAACAGATGATTACTAAATCAACAAATTGGGAACACATTATAAATAACATACAACAATACAGCTACACATGCCATTGATTCAAATATCATAATGAGGTGCCCAATGCCCCAGCACTTTCAAATTTCTATGATTGTGTCAGGAAACAGACAATCTTTTGCAAACATTCTGATGACCTTAAGTTGTGTCCTTTGAAAGCCAAATTTTATATTTTAAAAGATACTGGTTAGTCCTGAACTCTGTTTTTCATCATACAAAAGAGGCTGTGGCGTGGCTCGCATCTATCTTTTACAGTCTTGCCGAGAAAGTTCAGGTAAATAAAGGTGGTGTTTGCGCTTGTAGAATGGACAGCATGTCCCTTTTTGAGTGTATATATAGGTTATTAGGTGGCCACATGGCTGAGCCCTCATTCACCTGGTATGGGAGCGCAATATACCTGTAAAATGGATTTTTTATCTTTGATTACATTTTCACAAGTAAGGCTAGATGTTCCAATGACTTAACCTTTAATAAAGGCCGCCCGTCCAGAAAAGTGCTCTTCTCGTGGGGAGTGCACTCAACAGGATTTCTCCCCCAAGAATTGGGGCAACCACCTGGATCTAGGGAACATAAGCAAATGATGCAGCAAACGTGTTCCCACGTCACAGCGCATTATCAAATTTTTCTGATTCGACCACAGATGAATCTGACACAGATATGACTTTATGAAACACCAGTATTTATTAAAAATGAATGGACATTTTCATTCTATTTCATATGAGATTTTCTATAATTAGGTACAGAACGAGGCAAACTCACACACTCATAGACGACGTAATGTACAAACACACAGGAGACAGACACATGTACATACAATAGGGCTGTGGATAAACGATTATTTTTTAAAACGATTAATCCTAACGCGATTAGTTTTTCGCTGCAATTTCGATTAATCTAAACAATTATTTTTTTCGCGCTTCAATCGATTTCGATTTGATTCTCGATTATCTCCCCATTTAATTGACTAATATTGATGTAATAACATGTTGATTTAAATATTTTAAAAATGAAAAAAACAAGAATTCCCTTCACAAAAAATATTTATTGCTTGCTCTTAAAATTCAAAAATAAGACATTCTTAGAGGTAAGCATAAAACCTTTGAAGCCTGAAAAACAAACAGCTTACCTGAAAAACGTGCATTCTTATCATGTCTTGAAACAAACATTTGATGACTTAGCATTCAATAAAAATATGAAAAATGTTCAGCCAAATTTACAAACTTTGTGTAGGAGCAACTAAAAAGAAACAGTAACCAATGTAACACTTGAAGGGCTATTAAGCTAAACAAAGAGTGCTTTTTCCAGCAAAACGCAGTGGGAGCATCAGCCTGTCATGAGGCGTCCTTCCTGAACACAACAGAGTTTAACATTTAAGTTGAGACACATAATGCCTATATTACTGAAGTCCATTAATTAAAAGTGCATCTCTTAATTCTTCATTCATATCACAAAGCTAACAGTCAAAACTACTCTGCCACTCACCCCTTAATTCTTAAACTCAAAATTCAAAAATAAAGATTCAAGTAAGAGTGGGTACCAGAGAAAAACAATAATAATAAGAAAGGTAAGCGGAACAAAAAACACGAAAAAAAATAAGCAAATAAAAAGGTCAACCTGTCATCCTTTCTAAAAAGAAGGATGACTGGTTGACCCTTTTTAATTGCTATATTATTGTATTTCTCTTGTACACTCCTACTTGAAAAAATTCTTATTTTTGAATTTTCGAGAGTTTAAGAAAAAGGTGAGCGAGGCAGAGTTTTGACTGTTTCCTTTTAATGAATGAAGAATATTCAGCAGATGCCCTATAATTAATGGACTTCAGTAATATTAGGCCTATGGTGTCTTCAACTTAAATGTTAAACTCTGTTGGTCAGGAAGCGACGCCATGTACAGGCTGATGGCTCCCACTGTTTTTGCTGGAAAAGCACTCTTTGTATTAGCTTAAAGCCATCAAGTTTATCATTGGACTACTGTTTTCCTTTTAGTTGCTCTACATCAAGTATTTGGCTGAACTTTTTCTTCTTAATTTTTATTGAATGCTAAGCCTCAAATGTTTGTTTCAAGAATGATAAGATCACTTTTTTTCAGTAACTGTATGTTTTTCAAGGCTTCAGGTTTTATGCTACCTCTAAGATGTTTATTTTTTGAATTTTAAGAGCAAGCAATAAATATTTTTTGTAATGGAAATACATGTTTTTTTCATCATAAAATATTTAAATCAACATGTATATACATCAAATTAGTCAATAAATGGGGAGATAATCGAGAACAAATAGAAACTCGAATTGAAGCGAAAAAAATAAATTGTTAGATTGAATCGATGCATCGAACATAATCGCAATGATTAATCGTTTAAAAAATAAATATCGTTTATCCCAGCCCTAGTATGTACATGTTCTGTCCTCTGTGTGTTTGTACAAACGTCTGTCTCTGTGTGTGTGCTGTGCCTCAGTTTCTGTACCTAATTAAGAAAATCCTTCATATGAACATAGAATGAAAAATGCTCTCTCATTTTAGATAAATACTGTGTTTCATAAAGTCAATCTGTGTCAGATCTCAATCTGTGGTCGAATCAGACAAATTGATAATGCGTGTGACGTTGGAACACGTTTGCGCATCATTTGCATATTGTTCCCTAGATCCAGGGGTGCCCAATTCTTGGGGATAATATCCTGTGAGTTCACTCCCCACTAGAAGGCATTTTTCTGGGACGGGCCTTAATAAAATGTAAGTCATTGGACTTTAGTCCTTAACTTGTGAAAATGTAATCAAAGATAAAAATCCATTTATCAGGTATATTGCGCCCCCATCAAGGTATAGGGCTCAGTCTTCAGCACTGACAGCAAGCAATCCGTAATGTACCTAAAACAAGGGTTCTGGTTGTAAAGGTCAGTTCATTTAGATGTTATTTTTTTGTGATTACTGAGTACTTTTAATATGGAGTCCATGTGCTGTGATGATTAGTGTCTTATTACCCAAAAGGTCACAACACCTGCATGTCTATATTTGTGTGGTTAGACAATTTCGGCTGCTTACGGTCACACAATCTGAGAGTGAAACTTTGCAGCTACTTCCGAAAAAAACAAAAAAAATACATATTATAATTTCTCACAAACACACTCTCATTCCCCCTGAAATCTCTGCATGTTGTAGAGTGTCCAAGACGATAAAGGAGAATGGAGGTCTGTGTCTTGCGTCCTCATTTTGATTGGCTCCTTGATTATGCTTTCAACATGTTGGTTTCAGTAAAGGAAAACAAAAAAAGTCATTATGTCTTCTCCTGTTTAATGCTTTGAAGGTAATTTTAATAAGACAACAATGTAAAAAAGCGTGTGCTGTGGTAATTACCTGACAAGTTACATTTTTCATTTTTAGAAGAACCTTCTAAACATGTTGCTTTCACTTCCTATCACCTGCTCCTGGTAAAACATGTGCGTATTGCTGAAAACTGCAGTGATCAGAGAGTTGTCTTAATGGGGCTTTCCGGGTTGGTACTCTTACGGCGACACGGTGGCGCATAGGTTAGAGCTTGTGTTTCACAGCAAGAAGCTCCTGGGTTCCACCTCCAGACCTTTACGTGCAGACTTTGTATGTTCTCATCGTGTGTGCTCTGGTTTCCTCCAGGTGCTCCGGTTTCCTCCAGGTGCTCATGTTTCCTCCAGGTGCTCATGTTTCCTCCAGGTGCTCATGTTTCCTTGAGGCGCTCCGGTTTCCTTAAGGCGCTCCGGTTTCCTTGAGGCGCTCCGGTTTCCTTGAGGCGCTCCGGTTTCCTTGAGGCGCTCCGGTTTCCTTGAGGCGCTCCGGTTTCCTTGAGGCGCTCCGGTTTCCTCCTCCACTAAAAAACATGTAGGGTCTGGCACGCACCTCCTGTATGGCAACCCCACTCCCATGTGTTGAATGACAGGACAAAGTGCTGTGTGCCTCTGGTCTGTTAAAGGTGCTATGTACATAAAGATGACTTGTAATGCATTATACAGCAACATGTCTTTCCCCGTTCGGACGATGGGTCACAGGAAGCAGTGTGTTGTCGACCACTTGTAACTTGTCACAGAGGTTTATTTTTTCTATTTTGTCATTGTTGCAACCCTCCCACTATTTTTCATGAACTTATTTGCGGCAAAAGTGTTCCATCCAAGAAGACCTTTTGAAACAGAGATAACACTCACGGCTCCCATTGTACTGCGCTCCACGATAAGGAATGATTTATTTGGATGCATAAGTACATACGCTACAAGTTTCAAATATCGCTTACATACTGATAAGATAACAGGGTTTGCATTTGCTATACAGAAGCTGAGTCCCACATGATTCAGAATTATTCTGACACAAAGAAATGAGTAATAGGATAGAACCGAAAACTAAATGTGGGCTCCAAAAAAGTCTATTCAAATATCTGTTGTTTTGAACGTTTTTGTGTGGATTTACCGTCACTGTATATGGACTTCTCTCATGAAAGTAATAACAAGTTTAAGATTGCTCACTTGAGATGATGTTTTAAATTGAGGAGGGAAAATTAACACAAAATCCTTTCCCCTAACACCGGAAGCATTGAAACGAAGCTCTTATATGCCTGCACGCTTTACCTGCCCCAGGGAGCAAGACTGTTACCCTCCCTCTGATGTTTGTAATCATTTCACAGTTCAGATTTAATAGCAATCACACGCAAAAGCACTTTCTGTAAATAGTCTCTGATTGCACCACAGTAGTTCATGAAGAGTATATTCGCGAGTGCCATTTGAAAATATGTAAAAGACTCACAATTTTCTCTTTACTAATCCGTTATTTCAAACGCCAACTCCTTTCACATGTATTGCTCGTGTTGAAGATCGTAACTATGAAAACAACTTTTGAAACTTTTTTACAAATTGAGATAACCTTTTGCAAACTCATCTTCATAATTTCATCTGCTATTTTTTTGACTCGCATCTAATCTCTATATAGCTTTTGATTTAAAGGTGCTGGTATTTGTCCTCTGTAGTTTTGTGTTGCGGTAAATTGATACACTTGTTGTGCTTTTGCCATGTGTAAATTTCCTTTCAGTACAGACTTCAAGGTTTACGCTGAATCAGAGCAGGGAAAATAGCCCAAACAAAGCAGATCGCATGTGAATCCACTGGAGGAAGGAACATTTTGGATAAATGTGCGAGCATGCGAATATGGCAGTCAGGCTTTCACACTGAATGTGAGGTATGTGAAGAAACCCTTCACACGCACTTCCTGCATACAGACTCAAACTCTCCAGTTCACCATATAAGGACATACAAAGTGGCTTTATGAATGAGATTTACAAAAACATGAGGCAGTAATAAGTGAGTTTGACACATCACAGACTCAGAGAGAGGGGCTCATGGGGATGCACTGCAGACAGATCAGAGGAACTTTTGGAAGAAAGTGAACTCTTGTCATTTACACATTTGAAAACAAGTGCCCTAGTAGCTGGATATGGTCACCTACGTGTTAGATGTGGAAAAAAAGTTCTTTGGACCCGGGTTTAAAAAGAGCACTGAATTAAAAGCCAGGTATAAACAATTTGATGCTATCGTGTAACTGTTTTATGATATGTAAGTGTTTTATAATCTGTATGTATGTGACTGTATGTAACTTTTGTCCAGGACTCCCTTGAAAAAGAGGTTCTTAATCTCAATGGGACTTTCCTGGTTAAATAAAGATGAAAAAAAAAAAAAAAAACACGATTAAAACAAGGCAAAAGAAGGCTAAAGCATTGGCTAAAGTTATGGTTAGAAAACGGATTCCACCGCTCCGTCCTTGAACTTGCTCTTTAGTGGTGTGGCCACGCCCCTGTGTGGAACAAATTCAGAAATGCATTATTAATTTAGAAACTGCCTTGTGCGTATGAGATGTGAACATGTAGGTATGAGTAAGTGAGGAAAGGACGAGCTAGAGAAGGTCTGGATATAGACCTGCTTGTCCAAAGTAAAAATGAACCGGTGTTCAACTGGACCAAATGCCCTCTTAAAGTCATAGGACCGTCTTAAAAGATGTTAATTGGTTTGTGTGATTACAGGACCAGTTGATTAGTTGTTTCATATCTCCACCGTGCAAGCATTTTTGAACAGAATTTGTCCTCTTAAAGAGATTGTGGTCCAGTTGGGAGATTAAACATTGTGTTAAAGTGTGTCTGTGACCAATGGGGAAGAGATAAGTGTTTTAAATCTAATAAGTAACTATTTAATTGGTCCATATTTTGGATGGTTGTTTGTGAGCCTAAGGGTAGAAAATGGATGGATGGATGGATGTTTGTGAGCCAAGCATGACTAAGCCCAGAACTGCTACATCTCCGAAAACATGGGTGATTAGTTGGATGATTAGCGCTGGTGGATGCTGGGGGGTCACTAGGGGACAGAATCTCTCGGCGGCACTTTGTCATTTCGATCATACTGAGGATTAATCCATTCGCTAACTGCCAATTCACTCTCTAGATTTGGGGCCACTTCCAATTTCCAGTGAGTCACAGAAATGCTGAGTTTTTGCTGTCTTCTTCCGGCAATTAGGATTCTAAGTGGCTCCTAAAGAGTACCCCATAAATACATTGTGCTAAAAATGATCATAAATCGTCCCATATTTTCAGAGCTGGAGGCTGGATGAGTCTCTTTACCTCACAGGATGTACGCCATAGGAAATCCCTAAGCTTCTAGCAGCCCGCTGTTTGACTGGAGGCTACTGCTGCTTTGCCAAGAAAGAAGTCGAGCAATAAAGCGCCCCCTACTGGTTACTCGTAACTCCAGCTGGTGTTGAGGTCCCAGAGCACCAACGACCCTTTGAAGCCATCTGGGTAAGTTTATAGGAGAGGAAGGGTTTCACAATATGAGAATAAAGTTTGTTTTCTATGAGTCTTTGAGCAAATGGCTCCAAGAGAAGAGCCATAAATCTAGACATTCACAGCGTGCCAAGGTTGATAGATAAATGGCGGGTGTTTGATATACGGAGGAAAAAGATCCATAATAAATCCTCACAGATGGATACATAGTGCATTTGTAGTGGAACTCAGAGGTTAAGGTTGCTTTTAACTTAAATTAAATACCTTCACATTGTTGGATTGTTCTTCATCCAAAACATTTTTTTCTTGTAAATCAGAAAATATTCTGGATCAAGATGAAGATCAGCAAACTAACAGATAAAAGAATATCACAAATATTGTTACCATAGTTACCTGTAAGAGTGCAGATTCAGTATCTAATTCATATGATATTTGTAATGCTAATACCTCGTACATTGTAGTCAATTCACTTGTCTGTGGTAGGGTTCTTGTTCATTTGAAGCTTGTTGATTTTTCCTCCATCCATCAATATTCTACCACTTTATCCGTCGCTGGGCCACGGGGCAGTAGTCTAAGCAGACTAACTTCCCTATCCACACTTCCTCCAGCTAATCCGGGAGAACCCAGAGGTGTTCCCAGGCCGGCAGAGAGATATACTGTAGGCCAGGGGTCTCCAACCTTTTTCAATCGGAGAGCTACCTTTTTAACACAGAAGAGGCAGAGAGCTACTCCTTTTTTGTAGTCGTAATAAAAATCTATGTAATAATGAAGACAAGAGCGAACACACACGGAGAACACATGTAAATACCATAATACTGCATAACCTTTTACTTACAGTAATGTATATTTATGATAGATATGAAATGACTCAAAGTGTATTAATTCAGGATTCAGGTGCTAAATTCTAAATCCTTTGGGGAGCTACCTGAAAGGGGCTGGCGAGCTACTGGTAGCTCTTGAGCTATAGGTTGGAGGCCCCTGCTGTAGGCCCTCTAGCTTGTCCTGGGTTTTCTACATCTCCCCAGGGAGGCATCCAGGTGGCATCCCAAACAGATGCCCGAGCAAAGCAGCAGCATGTTGTTTAGTGAAATGATATGGCTAAGTTGGAGAGTGTAATATTGTTAAAGCAGCAGTAAGCGATTTTTGGGTGTTAATATACGTCTTAAATATTGATATATTCCAATAGCCATCACTTATATAGAGTGTTTGTACCTAAACACGGATCTCTCAGTCCTTCCAGTCTTCTCCCACATATTTAATAAAAAAAACCTCACATCCTATGCGCTTATCCAATGACGAGAGAGCACGCCTTATAAGGGGTTTCTCCCGTGTGTGCACGCGCACTCTTCAAAACAAACATGGGCGGAGAAGGAAAAGCCGCCTCCAGCGCTGCTGCAGACTAAATACCATGGATTTATTAAATACAGGCAAAACGCCAGAAACAGAGGAACGACAAAAAGTAGGAGCAACATGGTGACCAGCTGCATTCATGTTGGCGACCTCTAGCTCCGTGGATTCCTCTCTCCGACTGAACAGGTGAGCATGTTACTCAGTAGTGGCAGTAGTAGTTGTATTATTTATACATATTGTTGCCTGAGACTGTAATGCGGGCTTTCACCAAGTTAGCTAGTTAAAAATCCCCAGCTGTTGTAGAAATACGGCCGCATTTTGTGGCAATAACTGCGCATTACCTTGGCTTAGCTTTGAGAAACAACAACAGACAACACAACATCGAAGCCTTATGGTGCGTTCAGACCAAACGCGATTTCTGCGGCCAAAGCGGCGGGTCTACATTGACACAACATGGGGGACGCGCGCCAAGGAGCGGCGAGAGATCACGCGGCGCGATTCGCGCGGCCAGAGCGGCGCGAATTCGAGCGTTTCGCGCGATTCGCGCGGCGTGTTTTGAGATGTCAAGCGTTTTGACGCGCGTTTCGCGCGATTCGTGCCTCCAACGCGGCCGCCGCTAGAGTTGAACAATGTTGAACTTTTTGGGAGAATTCGCGTGTGCCGACCAATCAGGAGCTTTCTCCTCCAGTGACGTAGTGACGCATTTCACTACCGGAAAAACACTGGTAGATGACAGCTATGGAGGACACGTCAATTGCTCAGGTCGGTGCTCATTCTGAGCTATATAACACTGCGGACCACAGCTACCGGGACCGAAATAAAAAGGAGCTTGCTTGGAGGAGGGTTAGCGAGGTGGTTGGTGTCTCGGGTAAGTTATTTTAACTTTTCAATGTTGTAAATATTTCCCCGCGAAAAAAACTACTACTTTCCTGCTTACGAGTTGATGTGTTTATTCAGTGGAAGTTTGCAAAAAGCGGTGGAAGAACCTGAGGGACACATATGAGGTGCTGAAGGTCGGTGTCATGCAGCAAACGGAGACCTCGAACAGTTGGAAAAAATACATTTCTTTCCTTTCTATTACCCACATTTTGCTGACTTTTACATTTATATTGCTTTCTGTGTATGCATTTCTTTTAATGCTTTCTTAACATCATGGCCAGGTGAAAATAGGCATTGGCTATTTTCAAACCAGGATAGATCTTGATCATGTGTTGTGTTAAATTTCACTTTTCCCTTTTATATGAACAAATCATTTAAATGTACATAATAATGTACATTATTATGTACATATAAATGTCATAAGCGCAATGTACACATGATATGAAATAATTGTATTTCTTGTTTTCTTCTGGCACAGACACTGCCACCACCACACAAGGTGAGACATCTTGGCCTGAGCTGCCTGCTGCTGCTGCTGCTTCCTCAGCCGGTTCTTCTTCTGTGAGGGCTGGACCTTCCCCTGCTTCTGCACCTACAGGTGTGGCTTTTTTTAATCATTGTTTTATTTTTATTCTTATTACAGGACTGTTCATATAAACAAAATGTTACTGCATAATATGCCAAAATTACCCAAGGGCTGTTACATCAGTGTAGACGACAAATTTACAGAGAAACGACAAGATGTCAAGGCACTACAGGTGGAAAGAAGCTTTGGTCTGATACAACACATCTTCCCTCTTTCTTTGATAAAAACATACTACTGAAATACCTTATGCTATAAAAGTACTGAACAAATACATGCAATGGTTGCCACAAGATGGCAGCTATCCTGTTTAATGCAGACAATAGAGTATTACTTTTTTACAGCCAATTTCAAATTTCATTGCGAAATACACTTCAGAGATATTAGTTTGTAACTGTCGAAATTTGTGCATGTGTGAGTAATTTCATTGATAACTGCAATGTTCAAGTTAATTGTAACACACACACAACTTAAAAGTGTTTTACATGTGTTTAACTATGTCTACACACTCTGGCTTTAATACAGATATTATTTGCTCTCTTCATTTTGCTTTTTTGAAATACATGTTCCACTTTTTAACACTGTGATTGCCCTGTGTTCTTTGTTGGCGGCTCTACGGACGTGGGCCTCTTCCGAGCCCTCTTCCTTGGTGGGCCTTCAGAGTGGGAGCGGGAGCTGCTGGAGACTCTACGGACCAAAGCAGCCGCACCGCCCGACTACTCAGAAGACCATCAGTTCCTGCTCTCTCTCTTTCCTCTCCTGCAAAGGGTGGCACCAGAGTCAAAAGAATTTGTGAAATTCAAAATGTACCAACTTTTATATGAAAGCAGCACCGTTCTGCTTAATTTGGAACCATTGGCCAGTACAGTTTTTTTTACCTAAGGTAACACCTTTTGCAGGGGAGGAAACAGACATGTGTCCCTTTCCTCTTCCACCGCACCTCCTCCAAGCAAGCTCCTTTTCATTTGTTTATATGTACATTTCATTTATTTTTCATTGTTTGTTCCTTTTTTTATAAAGAAAATATTTTTCAAACCTCATGTGTTCTACTTCAAGCCAACCATTACTACCTTTCATATAATATTGACAGAAAATGCTATTCTATATTTGTACATTTACTTTTTTAAGAGCTGACTGGGTTTTATAGAAGATGGAATAACAAACACTTAAAGAGCGATACAGTAGTTGACAGTATTTTTTATTCATTTCACCTTTTACTGTTTTAACAACCTTGTAATTATGGAAAAGCTTGAATGTGCATATGATTAACCTGAAGTTGTCGCAGTGGAGTCTGGCAGTCATTACCTAGAAACAGAAGGTATACAGGTGAATAGAATAGTGCAAATCAATATGGGTTTGGACTATGGCCAGATGTGGGTCAGTCTTGTGGTGGACATGACTACTCTGTGGGCTGCCACGGCAGTGCTCCCTCCTCACTGAAGTGGGCCATGAACACTTTCCTTATGTCCACTGCTGGCTTCCAGGCGGCCATCCGCTGCACGCCTGGAAGTGGTTCTTCACCGGCAGCAGCTCCCCTCGGTGCAGGAACCTGCCCATCTCCAGCCATCCTCATGGCTGGAGATGGGCAGGGCGCATTAAATTGCAGCGCAGTGAAAAGGCCTCATCTGCCACGAACACATGGGGCTGGGGTCCTCTGTGGTCAGCTCCAGGTATGCACTGGTCAGGAGGCAGGTCGAGTGTGCCCTCGCGCAGAGCCTCACCAAAGGCAGAGTTGGACACGATGCCTCCATCGCTGGATCTGCCGTACCCTCCCACATCAATCACCCTGAACCTGTACTGGGCATCCACTACAGCCAGGAGCACAAGGGAATGGTGCCCCTTATAATTAAAAAACATGGACCCAGAGTTGGGGGGTGCCTTCACAGCCACATGCTTCCCATCAATGGCCCCACAGCACAGAGGGAAGTTCCATCGGACCTCCACTCCTCTGCTCCAGGCACAGCCATGAACTCCTCCACGAGGCAGTCCCAGATGGCTGCCACCACATCTGGGATGAGCATGGAGACGGTGGATATGCCCGCTCTGAAGCTCCCCGCAATGGTCCTGTAGGAGTCCCCAGTGGCAAGAAACCTGCAATTACAAAATGATATGAACATATTTATCACAATTACATTCATAAAAAATCACGTGACAAAACTTGTGTAGCATAAAATACGTTAAACTAGTAGACAGTAAACATCATAGACAGTAATCATAGACACCAAATTGTTGCATAATACTGTTTTCTGAGCAATTACATTGTGGATTGTGATTGAAAAATGACACACTTTGTAAGTATTTTGGAATTCCGAATGGGGTAAAAAACACTAACCACAGACAGATGGACAGGCGCTCTTCAGCTGGAATAGAGTTGGTGTCCTGGTAGGAGATCCTAGCGCCAATGCGGGTCAGTAGGTCGTCAAACTGAGCCAGGGAGAGACGAAAGTACCGCTGAAAGCGACCCTCATCCGAGCGCAGCTCCCGGAGCAAATGGTGAAACTCACCAAACTCCAACCGTCTACGGACTATCTGATGAATCCAGACACGTCGTCGATTCGCCCTTTGACGACGTGTCTGGCTTTATTTATCAGATAAAGCAACTCCTTCGCTGACATCCATTTTGGGAAGCTACAGGCAAAAGAGACAAGCCCCGCCCCTAAACGCTCTCAACTCTCTGTGACAGCGGCTGCCCTCTAGTGTCCTGGCCGCGCGGCCAAGTTTCTCTGTGACAGCGGCTGCCACAATTTGTCACAAGCGGCTCAAGCCGCGCGATAGACGCGATTTGGCCGCAGAAATCGCGTTTGGTCTGAACGCACCATAAAACGGCGAGGAACCACTTTATAAACCCAGTGGGAGAAAAGTGAGAAACCCCGGTGGGGGGAGGGTAGACTCCTCCTTCTACTTTGAGGAAAGGGACAGAGCGATTGGTGTCATTGATCCTTAACTCATTGACTGCCAGCCGTTTTTGATCATTCCACTGTTTCTCAAGACCCACAGAATATTATTTACTCTATGTGAAATATGAAACCGGATTCTGAAAGACTGGATTGTCTACTTTCATCAGCAAAAATAAGCTTGTTTCTAGCTGTTTATATGGTCCTGTAATCCCCAGTCAAATAGAGGGTCTCAGACTAATAAGTCAATGGCAGTCAATGAGTTAAGTGGCCGGAATTATAGGACTTTATTTGGATTGATTATCCTCATTAGCAAAAGCAGCCAACCTACCACAAGAATCTTTTTATTGATGAGGTATGACACGGTGTCAACATCGTGATTATTGTTCAAGCACCTGTAGAACAACATTGACAGTAATAATTCCTGTTCTCGTAAAGTCATCTGTGCTTATGAGTCAATGGCTAACTTAACCTCCACCTCATATAATAAACAATAATTCACATTCAAAAATAAAATATAAAACAAATCCGCAGAGCTATGTTGCTCCCAATTGTCTTTTATTTACAGACCACTGAACTTAGCGAGGCAGAGGCAACCATGGATCTATAATAATAACTGGATAAAGTATTACTAGCTTATAGCTGTCCCACCTATGACCACAGGGGGCGCTGTGGTACTGCAGACTAAATTCACGAGGGCTACCCAGAAAAAAGTCCCATAGAACTCAATGTAAATTAAAACAGCACGACCTCAGCTGACAGAGAACCTGACAGAGAACCTGACAGAGAACCTGACGGAGAACCTGACGGAGAACCTGACAGAGAACCTGACGGAGAACCTGACAGAGAACCTGACAGAGAACCTGACGGAGAACCTGACAGAGAACCTGACGGAGAACCTGACAGAGAACCTGACAGAGAACCTGACAGAGAACCTGACAGAGAACCTGACAGAGAACCTGACAGAGAACCTGACAGAGAACCTGACAGAGAACCTGACAGCTTTCATAAAGGTCAGATTTTGTGGGTATTTTAGTGTCTCTTGTCGTCCTGAACTTTTTTTCTTTTTTAATCCTTCTGTTTTCTTTAAATCCACATTTTACTGCCACACACTCAGCTCTTTTCCTTCCCGCTCTGATTGGTCAGAGTGCAGCCGAGCCCCTCTGTGCACGTGCATGAGACCCACACATGCGTATTTGCCGCAAAGCATCATGGGAGATAATCCACTGTACAGAACCGGGGGGACCAGACGATGCCCAAATATGGGCGAGTTCTGCTGATCTCCCGGGCTCCATGAAGTCCCATGAACAACTGAGCACAAGCCGTTCATTTGAACAGGACGCCATCTTGGATCAGCCGGGGGTTTGAGGCCACACAAACAGACTCAGAGGGCCGCAATTGGCTCGTGGGCCGTGGTTTGGACATGCTTGCTGTAAGAAAACCAATAACACATGTAAATAAGCGTGTATTTGAACCTCCAGAAGATACTGTGTCTACTGCTTAGGTTAGGATTTTAAACAGATTTGAATAATAAGAGAACAATCTTCTTTTTCATGAATATTTATGTAAAAGTGGGAAAATCACATTCAAAGACAAACATGAAATAACTGGTCCTTCCCTTATATCTACTTTTTTAATAAAGAGAGAAAAGTGGAACGAGACGGCTTAAGCATGGACTTTCCAGACTACAGAAGGAACAGCGTGACCTCTGGAAAAGCGATCTCAACATTCTTTCAGTCTCTGTACTGCATTTCGATTGTAGTTTATTGTATTTGTGATATTTCATTGTATTCATGTGTTTGGCTGTGTCTCATTTGAACTTGTGAAGCATTTTCTGAGAGGCCCTCTATAAAGAAGGGATGGGAACCTCAGGGTACCTCACGATACGCGATACAAAGCTCACGATAACGATAATATCACGATATATTGGTCAAAAATACACTTTTATACACTTTTATTTATTATACGTGTGATTTATTAACTAATTCTCAACTCTGGATTCAAATACAGCACATATTGGCATAAATAAAAATAAAAATGTTTAGTGAAAAAATACACTTTATTTCATGATAAATGGAATGGAGATGTGTAATGTAGCCTTATTAAGTATTGATACTAATAAAAAAATAGATTAAAAAAAATCGATACTTGGCAAAAGCATATCGATAATTGACCGCGTGAGAAAGAATCACGATACATCACGATATCGATATATCGTCACACTCCTACTAAAACGGGGACTTATTTCAAATACCTCCAATAGAATTTCACGATAAAGGCGTTGAACGATAATCACATGACCCCAATTTGTTTTAAAATCCCTATTCTTATTTTCACCGTTTCCAGCAGAGGCAGACCTATGAGTGCTTTAAGGCTGGATATTAAAGTCTCCTGTTACTTGCCGTCAGATGCACAGGCACATTATTCCAAACTGTTTCTCCGTCTCGACCTCCTGCCGGCAACGCTCTTGCAACTCATCTCGCCAGCCCAGCTCCACACCTGTTGCTCCGTCCACGCTCACAGCAGGCCCCGCCGCCACCCGCCGCAGCTGTCATCCAATCAAACGCAGCTCTGTTCTTCAGATCAGACACGACTTCACCCTCCAGCACAAGAGAGGGATGTTATCTAAACGCAATCCACAAAATCAGATCGATTTCTGATTGGGCTTGCTCTCTTGTTTTTACCACAAGTCGTTCATCTTCACCGTGGTACAAGTCCGTTCTTTGGTTTCAAAATGGGGTTTTCTCCAACGCTGCCAAACGTGTCAAAAGGAGTATTTTATCTCATGCCAGTGTTCACTTGGAATGCAGCTCAATGCTTTTCTGTTTGTGTTTTCCTCTACCTTAGTCTTTACCTTTTGCAGCCATGGCAGAGGATGAATCCACAATCAGGCTTTTCAACAGAGGACCAGGCCAATCGTTTAAAACGCTCAATGGGATACAAAAAAGAGCAACGAGTGACATTTCCCGGCAAGGTCAAGTTTTTACGAATTGTTGCGAATGGAAATAACCTGCGTTTATTGAAGGCAGATAAGGTTTTGTGTGGAGAATGACCATGGATTCTAAAGGAATGACGTAAAGGGGAGAAAAAAAGGGAACTTACTCTACGCTGTCAGCAAAAAAAAAAAAATCAAATGTCCAAACCCAGCATGAAAAGCCTCGGCAGCTGAAGTTCATTTGAGCCACTCTTTATCTCTCTAATGTAACGCCCAGGGGCATTGGTGAACCCGTGACCCTGCCTCCCCAACGCTCACACCATTCTTTTCACATGCCACCTCCATCCTCCGGGGGAATAGATGCTGAAGCAAATTGATGAAATGGTCCGATTGACAATTTGCAACGATCTTTTTCCTTTTGTTTCAACTTTTCAACTGCTTTTCTCCCTGTGTTTCTCATCATGTGCGCCCAGAACCCCCCGACCGGATTAGTGGAAGCCAGGATAGAGACATTCCAGACGTTAGACAGTGCCGTGTTCCCAGGTAACTTAGTTCGTAGAGATTCATGATGACGGGTGTAATTGATTCACATGAATGGACTCTAAGGTTTCAAAGTGGATAAGATACGGTTACACAAACACACGGACCAGCGACATACAAAGAGAGGACGCTTATAATCTAAACCTGGCACAAGGTATAGCATGTGTGTACTGGTGGAGCTAAAGTTGGCTAGATGACACTGAACTTAGTAAGGCAGAGGCCACGAATCTGACTCTGCAAGTGGCCTGTGGGCCTGAGTTTGGCCTGAGTTTGGCCTGATTTTGGGTCCCAGCTCAAAAAGGTCCATGAGCACGTGCGCTGACCATAGACTGTAAATATTAATGGACAGAGTCAGTATCTGCGCCGTTCTAACTAATGGGCCAAAAAATGTGCTCTACTGGAGCAATCCAAAATGGCCGCGAGTGGTCCCGCCCACAAGAAAATTGTGAAAAAACGCATCTGCGCATGTGTCAGCCGGCGCAGCTCCATTCATTTAAACGAGAGACTTCTAAAGTCCACAGCGACTAAACTAGACTGGTCCAGAACACTCAGCATTGACACACATGTGGAACGGAGCTTTGGGCCAAGAGACAACTTTTGGTCCATCCTGTAAAGACGTTTTCCAGAGGTCTGCTAACGCTATATGTTAGCATTGGCTAATTCTACTTCTGGGTCCACCCTCACAGGCCCGGGGTGGTACTGCAGCATGTCAGCGCACGTCATTTTGGCCACTTTTGAGCTGGGACCCTCCCCCACGTGCGCTGACATGCTTGTAATCTGACTTCTTGCCAGTGGGGGTGTACCCGGAAATAGTATTATCCATTGAATTCCAAAGAAGTATTTTTTCCACTCGAAAACTGCTTTACCGCCTGGTCCAAAAGTCTGGATCTTTGCTCAACACAGATGCTGTCAATGCTGGGGAGGTTTTTTTTTTGTGGATCAGCCTAGTTTAGCCGCTGTTGACTTTTGAATGCACGGGAGGGGCTACTCGCGGCCATTTTGAAAAAGACGGCAAGAGGGAGAAGTGATGACACGTAAGTTTCAACAACGGAGAAAGGCGTCACTACGTCCGTTAATATTTACAGTATGGTTTTGACATGCTCGCTGTAGGAAAACCTTTAACATGTTCTGTAAACAGAAGCATGTAGCTGAACCAGAAGAAAAGTTGATTACTCCTTTGAATAGGATTTTAAAAAACATGAATAAGGGGAACAGTATAATCTTTTTCTTTCTCATGAATACTGTATTTATTAGAAAGTGGGCGGATCACATTAAAGCCAGGATAGACACATTCCAGACGTAGACAGTGGCGTGTTCCCAGGTAACTTACAGTAGTTCTTAGAGATTCAGGATTACGGATGTACAGTAATTGATTCACTTGAGACGAATGGACTCGGTTACACAAACACACGACCAGCGACATACAAAGGGAGGAAACTTTGCATTCAATTTGCATAGTAATCTATCTCCGTCTCCCGTTAGTGTGCGGGGAGCCGTACATGAATGAATCCACCAAAAAGCAGTGATTAATAAGTAATATGAAGTAAGCCTGCTGCCCGGGCTCTTTGGGGAGAGCTGTTTCATGGTCTGAGTTTGGGGTCACTAGCTTAATTTGTCCCCTGGAGCAAAACACAAAACTAACAACCTACTTCTTTCTTTTCATAGTCACTCACTTCATTCATAATGTATGTAATTTGTTCAATATATAAATGTATGTTGCATATGACTAAACATTAATGATCCCATCCACTTCTTCCTACTCCCTTTCAGGCAACTATTTTGGTTTATGCATGTTAGCAATACTTTATTTACTTTTGTCGGAAACTATGATGGACAAGAGGTGACTTTTGTGAAATGCCTGAAATGACTGAATAAACAAACTTCTTTAACACGAAGACCCTCATCATTTCTAAACTACAACTCCCATAGCTGCCATTTTGATTGTTTGCATTTTTTACTTGTCTCCAGATTTATTAAACGTAATTCAAGCAAAAAACCACATTGGAAAAACTGTGCAAGACTTTCCCAGTGTGCAACTTAAGAACTTTATCAGGTTTTTTACCTTTTCTCAAATTGAATATGTGCTAAACTGGTGAATATAACTTCACAGCCAAAACAGTTTGTTGAAAGGCTAATGTCAAGAGTTTGCGTCAAACGGGAAGGTTGTAGTTTGGTGAAGAATGCGATAGTAAAGTATTCTCTTCTGGTTCTATCAAGAAACTGAAGCCGGAGCAAGAGGAATGTTTAGCAAATGTAATCGCTGGAAAAAATTGTGGCTCTACTCCCCACGGGCTCCGTTAGCGGGAAAGGAGATGGCTAAAGCTAGGCTAAATGCTAAATGCTAACAACAGACTCGGGAGCATTGCATACGTCACAGTAAACTCAGATCCAATCGTTTCAATCTGTAAAAGGAGTTAGTCCCTCCCACCTGTTCACGGAGTCAATGCAGCGCCTCCAGACCTTAGTTCGTAATGTAATTAGCACTATGGTGTGGTACGACCAGGCTAGTCCCAGACCTACTTCCTTTCTACTGCTCTCTAAAAATGGCCGCTTATTTCAATTTTAGTTATAGCCGGAGGTAGGTACTTTCATATAATTAAATAGAGAAAAAAAAATGCATATATAGAGATAGAAAAAGTCATAACGACCAAACTGATACATACAACAGAATCCTAAAGTAACAGCCGTCCAATTACTCTGTGAGTTCTAGTGTTAATGACAGAAACTTTTACCACAACCGTAGAATATTGCATTATTTCCACTCATTATCCCGGCACAAAAGGATGGGCTTCCGGCAGCTTGATTGGGTTATTCTATCTGAAAAAGATAAAGGAAAGTGACACGTGCACCTACACACTTAACCTTTTCCATTGAATCCGCTCCGCCTGTAATCTATTGTTAGACGCAGTGACAAATGCTGCTCTTAAATCATTATATCATTTCACACTAGAGCTGGAGTTGAATGAAGCGCAGGGCAGATAAATCAGCTTCAGCTCAAGCAGAATTTAATTAGAAAATCACTAAGCCAAAATCTAAGTCACACAAATGGCGTCAATTATAACAAGCACGACAGTTAACCCAGAAACCGAATTAGAAGCAGCAGAACATTAGCATACAAATATCGCAGCTTGAATGGAATGAACTTTTCTTTGGTTTTTCCATCAGTCGCTCTGTTTAGTACGTGTCTTCACTTCGAGATGTTTCTATAATCAAGCATCGACCTGAACCCGGCTAAACGTTTATGATTCGGAGATGATCTTTCCAGGGCCCCACGTGGGAGGAAGACTAAGGTCCTTTGTTTGTCACACAGCGGGGAAATGTCAGTGTTGCGTCATCATCACAGAACAGTAGGAATGAAAGACACACAGCACGAGATAAGTGAACAATAACTATATCATGAAATAAAATAACATCTTATTTGCATAATATAGAAGAAAGAAGCACAATTTGACTGCCTCAAAACAATATTTGTCAATGGTACGTTTCTCTCCTGGAATGAGAAAGTAAACTTCTAAAATAAGGCTCTTTCTTGAAATATTATGGCTTTGTCCCATTGGAAAATCTGGTTTTAACTCAAATTAAGAAAAAATAAATGTCCCACTAAAGTAAATATTACTTCCTGTTTTCACATTTTTGAAGTGTTGACACTGAATTTCCGTGAGTAATACCTCATAATAACAACAAAAGGAAATGTGTATTCCAGTTTGCATTCACCTGAACTCCCCTGAAAAGCATCTCAAAGTAAAAATAAATGATTACAAAACCATTGAATTCGCCAAAACAGATCAGAGAATCAAACAGTTCCAACACAAGAAATGCAGTGATTAAAAAACACACAGAGCCATCGGTCCGTAAGGAGCAGAGACCAAGGTCCACACATTTGGACCATAAAAGTCCATAAATGTTGTTGAAGTGTCTCATACAACATAAGGTCATCATTTTATACAAACACATATTATCTGGCCTTCACTAAAGTTTCTGAAGTGGTAACGTGAGCCACTCTCCTGCGCTCTCTCCACATCACATCCTTAGCCTCTGCTTAACAGTCTCATCAGGGCGGCCCACTCTGAGCACCACTCAATGGAGCGCAGACAATGCGGGCCGCGGTACTTACCTCTGGAATACAAGGTGAAAGCCCCTGTTAGCGCGAGCCAAATGAGGCGACCTCACAGCGAGCCGGAACGTTAGCATTGTCGCGCCGCCAGAGAACTGTGGAGCCACTCAACAAGGCCCTGTTTACTCAGCGTGGGCCGACTCTCCAGCCTGGACCGGCCTGGACCGGCTCTCATCCACAGGCAGCCGTCGCTCAGCAGCCAGAATGACAGAATCGCTGTGTTCAAACGGGAACTGGGCCCTTCTCCAGCTCCCAATAGTGAGAAAACAATGCTTGAAAGTGAACTGGAGCGATGGAGACTGGAGCGATGGAGACTGGAGCGATGGAGACTGGAGCGATGGAGACTGGACCGATAGAGACTGGACCGATAGAGACTGGACCGATGGAGACTGGACCGATGGAGACTGGACCGATGGAGACTGGACCGATGGAGACTGGACCGATGGAGACTGGACCGATGGAGACTGGACCGATGGAGACTGGACCGATGGAGACTGGACCGATGGAGACAACAATACAATACAATACAATTTATTCTTGTATAGCCCTAGGTCACAACAGAAGTCATCTCAGAGACTTAACAAAACCATTGAAATCACCAACACAGGTCAGAGAATCAACAGTTAAAACACATGAAGAATACAGTATAAAGCACACACAGAAGAAAATGTCCATACATGTTGTAGAATGCTAAAGTGTCCTGATCATCACCAATCCTTTCTGTTGGACACTAACTGTCCAACAAGACCCTCCTGCATCCACAAGGAAAAACTCTTAAAAAACCCAGTGGGAAAAAGTGAGAAACCTTGGAGGAGAACTAGGGAAACCCACAGGGAGGGAGACCCATATGAGAAAGGGATCCGCTCCTCCGGACGGACAGGCTAATGATCCAGGACCTAAGCTAGCTACAAAACGTGGACCAGTGGACGCTGAACGTGGACAGGTCCGGTGCAGGACTGAAGCACTCCCAGGCGGGTCAGGCGGGGCAGTCCGCAGGTGTAGATGGAAGAGGCCAGGCTCAGAGACTGGACCGATGGATACTGGAGCGATGGAGACTGGACCGATGGAGACTGGAGCGATGGAGACTGGAGCGATGGAGACTGGACCGATGGAGACTGGACCGATGGAGACTGGACCGATGGAGACTGGAGCGATGGAGACTGGAGCGATGGAGACTGGACCGATGGAGACTGGACCGATGGATACTGGAGCGATGGAGACTGGACCGATGGAGACTGGACCGATGGAGACTGGACCGATGGAGACTGGAGCGATGGAGACTGGAGCGATGGAGACTGGACCGATGGAGACTGGACCGATGGAGACTGGACCGATGGAGACTGGACCGATGGAGACTGGACCGATGGAGACTGGACCGATGGAGACTGGACCGATGGAGACTGGACCGATGGAGACTGGACCGATGGAGACTGGACCGATGGAGACTGGACCGATGGATACTGGAGCGATGGAGACTGGACCGATGGAGACTGGAGCGATGGAGACTGGACCGATGGAGACTGGACCGATGGAGACTGGACCGATGGAGACTGGAGCGATGGAGACTGGACCGATGGAGACTGGACCGATGGAGACTGGACCGATGGAGACTGGACCGATGGAGACTGGACCGATGGAGACTGGACCGATGGATACTGGAGCGATGGAGACTGGACCGATGGAGACTGGACCGATGGAGACTGGACCGATGGAGACTGGAGCGATGGAGACTGGAGCGATGGAGACTGGAGCGATGGAGACTGGAGCGATGGAGACTGGAGCGATGGAGACTGGAGCGATGGAGACTGGACCGATGGAGACTGGACCGATGGAGACTGGACCGATGGAGACTGGACCGATGGAGACTGGACCGATGGAGACTGGAGCGATGGAGACTGGAGCGATGGAGACTGGAGCGATGGAGACTGGACCGATGGAGACTGGACCGATGGAGACTGGAGCGATGGAGACTGGACCGATGGAGACTGGACCGATGGAGACTGGACCGATGGAGACTGGAGCGATGGAGACTGGACCGATAGAGACTGGTGTCGAGTGGATGAGTTGTTTCGTTTGGCACATCTGGTCCAAGCTGCCACTGCGATACCTTTTCTGGCCAACATTATGACAAGCCTTAGAGTCTGCCAAGATCCAACACATGTAGTCCATAAAACAGTTGTGTCTAAAGTTTCTGGAAACTTTTTCTTGGAAGTTGGTAGAATAATGTTTCGTGTTAAAATATAAAAACATTTTTGTAAAGCTTGAAATGTGATTATGCACTTCCATTTCTGATGACTTGTTTATCTTATGATCACCTGCTGATTGCGTTTTTAAGCTGAGTGTCAAAATGGTCTTCAGTTGGAGAAAGAGGAAGAAATTATAGATGCCTTTATGGACAGATAAGTAAATAAGTCATGTTTATTTATACAGCACATTTTAGTTATTTATTTTAAAACCTGCAGAACACATGATACAAATATCCGTTATCAAATGAACAACATGTCACAAGTTTTGAAAAGGGGGTTGGGTGAAGCAGAGGTCCTAGGTTGATCTTATTTGTCCATTCTCTCCACACTGAGTGCCAAAGCGAGACAACGAACACACTGGCACAAGGGGAAACCGGAGCACCTGGAGGAAACTGACACTACGCCGCCCAAAATGTAAACTATGGTTGAAGCTGAACTTGCTATTTCGATCGTCTGTAGAAGTCAAGAATTTTCCACTTGTTCTAAAGGTTGAAGCTGTCTATTAGCACCGTCACAGGGACAAAGATACCTTAATTCGTCTGGTTTAAAGATGCTATACCCCTTTTTTTGTTTTGAGTTCATAAAAATACTTATTACTACAAATTATTACAAACAATTATAATCAGTAATTTAATGTAAAACTTGAGCTCATTGATTCAGCTGTGGATGAACTCAGGCCGTAAAAAGTGCTGAGTAGAGACTTAGCGTGACGCCCGCTCTCCTCCAATCACAGAACAGGCTGCGTCCTCTAGCCTCTACAGCGCTGCTAAACACAGTAGCATGTTAGCATAAGTGGCTATAACTCCTCTGGCTGTAACTGCAGACACAGCAAAACAGCCCGAACCACACAACAGTGAGGAAGAGAAGAGGAACTAAAGCCACAACATGATCAAAGAAGAAACCAAGCCCTGAACAGAGCTAGCTTACATCGTATCCTCTGGAGAGACTGGTCTGAGGGAGAGACCTGCGGGTGCGACGCTAAACATTCAAACCTTGCAGAAACGGGTTTAGCTCTGGACATGTCTTAAGATAAGATAAGACAAACTTTATTGATCTCACCAACAATAACATTTCTTCTGCTGTGACTCGATCCCAGACCGCTGCATCTTTTGTCATTTTCTTCAATCATAACAATGAGAATAATAACGATGAGATTCAACATTGTCTTCCATTCCAGTCTGTACCGGCGCCTGTCACTTGTCGTGCTAAGAAGAGCCAGATGGGGTCACATTAAAATTAAGCAAAATCATAAAATATTGCTAACAACGGCGGTTAATAAACAATGGGGCTGTGGAGGAGAGCTGTCTTGTTAGTGTCATTCAGACTCTCCGACGTCAGCTTCTGCTTGGTCACTGTTCTTCCTGCTTCACCGAACACTGTTACTAATGTGGCGCTGTACGATTCAGCTCATGCAGCAACCCGCCTCCTCAATAGTGGGGTGAGCATTTCATTGGCACATCACTTCAGTTTCTATCATCACCAGGGTTTAGATCCTGCAGACTTCACTTCAATAATCTCTATTCAAATCCTCCCTGCATATTTATTCACAATGGGTTTTTTTTTAATCAGGAGTAATTTAGCGCTGAAATTCTTAATATACATGTTTTTTTTTCTAAGTGTAAAATGTATAAAATCTTTTAAAAAAACATGCGACTTAAGAATTAATATTCATAATGACCGAATAAACAAACAACTTCTACATAATGGAATTGATGTTTTGACAAATGTACTTATAGCAAGAGAAATGACCAACGTGACAGCAGCAGGAAGCAGGAAGTAGTCTGTCTGTCTGTCTGTCTGTCTGTCTGTCTGTCCCTCTGTCTGTCTGTCTGTCTGTCTGTCTGTCTGTCTGTCTGTCTGTCCCTCTGTCTGTCCCTCTGTCTGTCTGTCTGTCCCTCTGTCTGTCCCTCTGTCTGTCTGTCTGTCTGTCTGTCTGTCCCTCTGTCTGTCTGTCTGTCTGTCTGTCTGTCCCTCTGTCTGTCTGTCTGTCCCTCTGTCTGTCTGTCTGTCTGTCTGTCTGTCTGTCTGTCCCTCTGTCTGTCCCTCTGTCTGTCCCTCTGTCTGTCTGTCTGTCTGTCTGTCTGTCTGTCTGTCCCTCTGTCTGTCTGTCTGTCTGTCTGTCCCTCTGTCTGTCTGTCCCTCTGTCTGTCTGTCCCTCTGTCTGTCTGTCTGTCCATCCGTCCTTACTTACTTAGTTACTTACTTACTTACTTAGTTACTTACTAACTTCACACGTTGCTTTGAAGTGGAACTGTCTTTTTCCATCTGAACAGTGTAATCATTGTTCAAAGGTGAGTTAGTTGTGATTACTCCTTCATCAGGAGTAATCACGAGAGATTCAGTGAGACTTCCCGAGATCAGACAGAAATGAGATCTCAGAGTGTGGCATCAGCCGCTCTCCCTACACAGACACCCTAAATGTTTGTCATGTGTGTGTCTTTGAAATGTGGTAAAAGAAACTCGGCTTATAGAATATGGAACTCCCCTTGATCTTCCAGCATTTGTTTGACTTCAGCTCAGAGTAAGACTTCATAAATCAGTGCGGCTGCCCCTTATCACCTCCAAATGGGGACGAGCACCAGATTAGCAAAGTACCACAGGGCAATTTGTCTTCCTTTCTTTTGAAAATTGAAAATATGCCTCGCAAATGATCCCTCGGCTTATAACTGCTGTATTGTTGCCAGCTCATTTTCTCTTAGTAGCTGCTAAGAATCCAGAAGTAACTTTTCCCCAAGGTCCGAACCAGACTTTATTTTCCCTTTGAACATATTATCTGTGCAAAAAATCAGGCACTCAGAAGTTAAAGTCGAGCTAAGTGCCAACAAAACCATGTCTCGTAGCTCTTATCTGCTAAGTGATTGTGACTCCTACACGTTCAAGTTTTCATTTGATCTTTTTCTCTGTTACATGTCATTACTGATTAACTCACAGTTAAGTTAAGTATGTACCGCTGATAGATCTTAAGGCTCTGCAGGAGAAACTGATGAGTCTGGAGGTTCAGATTCATATGTCCTTAGTTTAGTGTTTGCTCCTGCCGGTGCTGAGGTACAGTATATACCAAAGTATGTGCAAGTATATAAAACATTTGAATGAAGAAATATCGGCCAGCCCTACGGTAGTTTAGACTTTAAACCTCATCCCGTCTATTCAAGCTCGACATCCAAACATTTCTGATAACCTTACACGGGGACAAGGCAGCATTCTAGACCTATGCACCTAACATCTGGAACAATCTTCCTGAAGGTGTGAGACAGGCCTAGCTATAGTGAAATCTCGGATGAAAACAGTTCTTATTAGGCCTTTTTGGATTATTATTATTATTATATTTTGTAATTGCCAGTCGTATGTGTTTTAAATGTTGTCAATGTGAAGCACGTTGGGTTGCATTGTGTATTAACTGTGCTAGAGACATACATTTTGATTGATCGATTGAAAAACTGTTATTTTTAAAGTCAAAATTGCATTCAATAACACACAACTCACCTTTCAAGTCTTTTGCAAGTCACTCCCACTTATACATTTATTTCTGACTTTCCATCCATTCAATGATGCATGGGTTGAAGGCAATCTCTCTTTTGAAGCCCGTACATACAGTATATATATTTCCCTGTCCTTTTGGAGTGGCACGCAGCTGCCCTGAGCTGACCAGAGAGTTTTAGCACCGCTGCCACGAGGCCCAGCGTCACAACACTGCCTCGATTATGTCACAAGCTATTAGCCATTATGTTATGTAAAGCCCACCTCACGGGATTAAGATGTCCTTACTCTGTGTGATCTTGCAGGGGGGAGAAAAAAGAAAAAAACCCTCCTGCTTGGGGACCCGTCTGACTTTTTACACACATGCATATTTGACTACATGTGTGTCTATAAAAAGAAGTGTGGCAGCAGCAGGGCCGGGTTGACTGGGTTAACCTCTCCTGGATGTGTTTCATACAGTACATGGCATTTCCTGTCTTCGGAGAGAGCGCTGGTCTCAAGTCTTTCACTCGGGCCTTCACACGTTCGCAATAAATCAGGGGATTGTCCAAATTAACAAACTCGATTGTGTTTTTAGGTCACAGTAACAGAACAAGCGTGTGGGAGCGGACCCTCCCTCAGTGGTTTCTCATTTTCTCCTGTTTTTAGAGTTGTTCTTTTTGCCGATGCAGGAGGGTCTTAGGACAGTGGTGACTTTATCCACATTTATGGACATTGGTCTCTGCCCCTTATGGACCCTTTTTCATCATTGCATTTCTTGTATTTGAACGGTTTGATTCTCTAATCTGTGTTGGTGAATTTGACAGTTTTGTGAAGTCCTCTGAGTTAACTTTTGTTGTGATTTAGGGCTATACAACAATACATTGAATTTACATTGAATTGAAGATAAGACAGATCTATTCCATCTGTTTCAGAATCCATAATCATTGGCATTACACAGTCTGAGGGATTCTATCTGTGCCAAATGTGACATAAACTTTTTTGATCTCACACTGGAGAAATGTACATCTTATCTCATGTTTTACTGCTGTTGATGACATCTGATTTTCATACAAAGGCTGTTTATTCACACTGTTACAATTCAACTTGCTTCTTGCTCTCACAAACCTTTTGCACGTCACTGTTATTTACCTGCGTTATTTCTCAGACAATCGTTTTTTGGCCACTCAAACAGTATTACTTTTTCAGACCGAGAAGGGAAGCTGGGTGGATAATGGTATCGTCTGCTTGCACAATGCACTAAGTACTTCTGAATGGGGGCAGTTCAGACCCATTCAAAGAGCAGCTCATGGAGGAGATGTGTGAAAAAAAGAATTTAGACAGAAACCGATCGAAATGTAAACAGTCGGCATGACCAAAAGTTGCCTTAAGCTTTCGACACGTTCTGTAACTAATATCTCACTTCTTCTCCACTCTTTGGCAAAGTAAGGGGAGCTAATTCAGTTTTGGTTTCTCTACTCGTCTCTGTCAGTGTGCCCCAGGGCAGCCGTGGCTACAGTAGTGGAGTGGATGAATACTGTCATGTGAACTATAAAACCGATCCATCATAACTTGTGGTTGATATCTTTTCCTTGGTTTGTTTGGTTCAGACAGTCGCTCAGAATATATTTAATAACGGTAAATATTAGTGCTCTTATCACTTCTGCTCGTGAGAGAAATTAGTCATTCGTGATTTCACTGCACACGACAAACGCTGTTTCTGTGTCAAACAGGAAGCCACAGAACATCCATATATGGGCGTCCTTGAGTGTCCCATTTTGGTCATCAAACCAGTTTTATCCATCCGTCCATTTTCTTTACCTTTATCTGAATAGCCCAAAAGCAGAACTGCAAAATAATATAATTTAATAAGTGCCACAAAAAAACATATTCATTAGTAAAAACTGAAACCAGGACCAAGACAATAAATGAGCGACCATAAGAGGAAAGGATGACTGGGTCTAAATACACGGAGGGAGACACTTCAGGGCGGGGCCAACAATAGCTTTCCGCTCAATATTCAAGTCTCAAAACTACTTTGAACTCTCACAATATCCTTCATTCCATTTCACCATTTTCACATTTTTCACAAATTACAGTTTTTCAAAAGCCGATTAATTGCCTAAATTCCATTTATTGCCCACCCACTGCACAGGACTGTAGAGGAGCTGAGGAGCTCCTTCAGTGGAAGACTGAGACACCCTCAGTGTAGGAAGGAGCGCTACCGCAGGGCCTTTATCCCCACTGCTGTCAGACTGTACAATAAGTCACTTTAAATGATCACTGTGTGAAAACCTGCACTACTATTGACACTGTTTCCAATTGACACTTGTCACTTTTGTTGTACATAATTATTGTCACTTTTATTGTACATACAGTGCCTTGCGAATGTATTCGGCCCCCTTGAACCTTTCAACATTTCGCCACATTTCAGGCTTCAAACATAAAGATATAAAATGTTAATTTTTTGTCATGAATCAACAACAAGTGGGACACAATCGTGAAGTGGAACAAAATTTATTGGATAATTTAAACTTTTTTAACAAATAAAAAACTGAAAAGTGGGGTGTGCAATATTATTGGGCCCCTTTACTTTCAGTGCAGCAAACTCAGTCCAGAAGTTCAGTGAGGATCTTTGAATGATCCAATGTTGTCCTAAATGACTGATGATGATAAATAGAATGCACCTGTGTGTAATCAAGTCTCTGTATAAATGCACCTGCTCTTTGATAGTCTCAGGGTTCTGTTTAAAGCACAGAGAGAACCATGAAGGCAAAGGAACACACCAGGCAGGTCCGAGATACTGTTGTGGAGAAGTTTAAAGCTGGATTTGGATACAAAAAGATTTCCCAAGCTTTAAACATCTCAAGGAGCACTGTGCAAGCAATTATATTGAAATGGAAGGAGTATCAAACCACTGCAAATCTACCAAGACCCGGCCGTCCCTCCAAACTTTCATCTCAAACAAGGAGAAGACTGATCAGAGATGCAGCCAAGAGGCCCATGATCACTCTGGATGAACTGCAGATAACTACAGCTGAGGTGGGAGAGTCTGTCCATAGGACAACAATCAGTTGTGCACTGCACAAACATCTGGCCTTTATGGAAGAGTGGCAAGAAGAAAGCCATTTCTCAAAGATATCCATAAAAAGTCTGGTTTAAAGTTTGCCACAAGCCACCTGGGAGACACACCAAACATGTGGAAGAAGGTGCTCTGGTCAGATTAAACCAAAATCGAAGTTTTTGGCCACAATGCAAAACGATATGTTTGGCGTAAAAGCAACACAGCTCATCACCCTGAACACACCATCCCCACTGTCAAACATGGTGGTGGCAGCATCAGGCTTTGGGCCTGCTTTTCTTCAGCAGGGACAGGGAAGATGGATAAAATTGATGGGAAGATGGATGGAGCCAAATACAGGACCATTCTGGAAGAAAACCTGTTGGAGTCTGCAAAAGACCTGAGACTGGGACGGAGATTTATCTTCCAACAGGACAATGATCCAAAACATAAAGCCAAATCTACAATGGAATGGTTCACAAATAGACGTATCCAGGTGTTAGAATGGCCAAGTCAAAGTCCAGACCTGAATCCAATCCAGAATCTGTGGAAAGAGCTGAACACTGCTGTTCACAAACGCTCTCCATCCAACCTCACTGAGCTCCAGCTGTTTTGCAAAGAAGAATAGACAAGAATTCCAGTCTCTCGATGTGCAAAACTGATAGAGACATACCCCAAGCGACTTGCAGCTGTAATTGCAGCAAAAGGTGGTGCTACAAAGTATTAGCGCAAGGGGCCGAATAATATTGCACGCCCCACTTTTCAGTTTTTTATTTGTTACAAAAGTTTAAATTATCCAATAAATTTTGTTCCACTTCACAATTGTGTCCCACTTGTTGTTGATTCTTGACAAAAAAATAATTTGTATATCTTTATGTTTGAAGCCTGAAATGTGGTTCAATGGGGGCCGAATACTTTCGCAAGGCACTGTATATATCCTGCATGTAACATGTTTGCACATTTCCTCCTTTTGCACAATCTGAGTGTTCTATCCATGACAAATGTGACATGTACATTTCTCCTCTGTGAGATAAATAAAGCACATCTTATCGTATCTTATTATATATCAAAATAAACCATGTAAGGTCCTGGAGGCAGCAGTCTGAGCAGAGACGGATGAGATAAACTTCATTAATCTCACACTCGACAAATGTACATGTCTCATTTGGCACAGATATTAAGTGTGCAACATTTTAAGGTTAAAAATATAGTCTGTGCAGGATATAATTATGTACAATAAAAAAGTGGCATTAACAGTGCTGTTTTTTCAGTCCTACTGTAGGTCCTTGGTGACTTAAAGAGACTTATTGTACAGTCTGACAGCGGTGGGGATCCAGCTCATTCGGGGGCAGCTGAGAGACTCAGTCCCTCCATCGGTCCTGGGCCTCCCCTAAGATCCCTGCCCCAGTTCATTTGACATCCTGTAATTGATATTTATGAATCCACAAATATAAGCATTTATTTATCACTCATTGTTGTGTGTGAAATGAGGCTTTGTTTGAACATCTAACGCCCTTTTGTCATTTCCTTTTTCCGCTTTGTACTTCAGTTCAAACAAGGACATTTTGAAACACATTTACCGGCGGAGTTATCTGGAATTGAGATTCAAAGGGCACCACAGCAGGGAGTCTGCTGCTGCTCCTACAGGGACATGTTCTTGTCTAATTTTCTTATGTCATAAAGTTAGCTTAATCCTCAACTTTAGCGGTGATGTCACTCGGCGCTGAAATAGTTCGAGTCTTACTAATGAAATATACACAGGAGCTCATTAGAATTCAGTGACTCTGCTATTTGCTGTTGTGTTTTATTACTTTCTCTGTGAAGGAAGCACCAGGGGATTCTGTGGACGACTGCATTAAACAATTTATAATCTGCACGAGAAGGAGTTTACCTCAAGCTATTCCTCTGTTTTACAATCCCAGTTGTGGCCTTGTCATACAAATGCATTTTTTTGCACATAGATTATAATAGAGGGCTCCAAGATTCTCTCGTTTATAGATACCAGGAGAGAAAGCCCAGGGCCAACCCAGGACACATTCAATCAGGTGTAGGCACTAGGCATAAAAACAAGACATGTATTGAACAGTATTGGCTCCTATTACAACAATATTTTTTTGTGTTGTGAGTAATTGGTGAGCGCTTTGGAAATGAAAATAATTGTGTATTTTTCGTGCTAGCAAGCTGTTTTTGTTGTTGTCCACAGCCCATCACACTTCTCTCTCACACATCAAGTGCTGAGGCAAATTACAATTCTCTAATTTATCAAATGAATGTGTTTATTGGTAATTTTAAGTGTCAAAAATAAGCACAAAAAAGTCACTGATCAAAAGTTTCTCCGTATAGCGACTTTTTGAAGCTGTTTTTTTTCTCCCTAACATGCACCACATCAAATACCCAAACATTTAATCAAATCCAAGGAGATAACATGGGTTAGGTTTAACAAAATGACACTGTTTATCTCTTCTCCTGCAAGACATTTCAACTTGACGAGCTGCCATCCTGCAAACTGTCAGAAAGATGAGTTGACTAATTATATCGGGGAATGACAAACACGTCTCGAGCAACAGGGCGCGGCGATACGCTACAGTGCTGCGCAGATAAACTGATATTTGGCTCTAATAATGAGGACGCCATGCCAGCTGCACCGTAAAGCCAAGTGCTGGTGTCCCCGACGGGAACGAAAGGCGGGATGCAGCCGCCTCCGTAACCCTCAGGCCTTCATTGTTCCCAGGGATCGGTGTGTAGGTGTGGGGAGAAAGTGTGCACTGTGCCAAATCATTCTCATTTTCACAGCTACTGACTTCAGACGAATGCTAACGTTTTGAAAAATGCTAATAAAGCGTTTAGCATTTTACTTTGGACCAGAGCAGAGAAAATGGTCAGAACCAAGCGGCTACTCCACCTTGTGACCTGTCCTGCTCCACCCAGAGGCTACTCCACCTCTGCTGCTGTGAGCCGTCCTGCTCCACCCAGAGACTACTCCACCTCTGCTGCTGTGACCCGCCCTGCTCCACCCAGAGGCTACTCCACCTCTGCTGTTGTGACCTGTCCTGCTCCACCCAGAGGCTACTCCACCTCTGCTGCTGTGACCTGTCCTGCTCCACCCAGAGGCTACTCCACCTCTGCTGCTGTGACCCGTCCTGCTCCACCCAGAGGCTACTCCACCTCTGCTGCTGTGACCTGTCCTGCTCCACCCAGAGGCTACTCCACCTCTGCTGCTGTGACCTGTCCTACTCCACCCAGAGGCTACTCCACCTCTGCTGCTCTGACCTGTCCTGCTCCACCCAGAGGCTACTCCACCTCTGCTGCTGTGACCTGTCCTACTCCACCCAGAGACTACTCCACCTCTGCTGCTGTGACCCGTCCTGCTCCACCCAGAGGCTACTCCACCTCTGCTGCTGTGACCCGTCCTGCTCCACCCAGAGGCTACTCCACCTCTGCTGTTGTGACCTGTCCTGCTCCACCCAGAGGCTACTCCACCTCTGCTGCTGTGACCTGTCCTGCTCCACCCAGAGGCTACTCCACCTCTGCTGCTGTGACCCGTCCTGCTCCACCCAGAGGCTACTCCACCTCTGCTGCTGTGACCTGTCCTGCTCCACCCAGAGGCTACTCCACCTCTGCTGCTGTGACCTGTCCTACTCCACCCAGAGGCTACTCCACCTCTGCTGCTCTGACCTGTCCTGCTCCACCCAGAGGCTACTCCACCTCTGCTGCTGTGACCCGTCCTGCTCCACCCAGAGGCTACTCCACCTCTGCTGCTGTGACCCGTCCTGCTCCACCCAGAGGCTACTCCACCTCTGCTGCTGTGACCCGTCCTGCTCCACCCAGAGGCTACTCCACCTCTGCTGCTCTGACCTGTCCTGCTCCACCCAGAGGCTACTCCACCTCTGCTGCTGTGACCCGTCCTGCTCCACCCAGAGGCTACTCCACCTCTGCTGCTGTGACCCGTCCTGCTCCACCCAGAGGCTACTCCACCTCTGCTGCTGTGACCCGTCCTGCTCCACCCAGAGGCTACTCCACCTCTGCTGCTGTGACCAGTCCTGCTCCACCCAGAGGCTACTCCACCTCTGCTGCTGTGACCCGTCCTGCTCCACCCAGAGGCTACTCCACCTCTGCTGCTGTGACCCGTCCTGCTCCACCCAGAGGCTACTCCACCTCTGCTGTTGTGACCTGTCCTGCTCCACCCAGAGGCTACTCCACCTCTGCTGCTGTGACCTGTCCTGCTCCACCCAGAGGCTACTCCACCTCTGCTGCTCTGACCTGTCCTGCTCCACCCAGAGGCTACTCCACCTCTGCTGCTGTGACCCGTCCTGCTCCACCCAGAGGCTACTCCACCTCTGCTGCTGTGACCAGTCCTGCTCCACCCAGAGGCTACTCCACCTCTGCTGCTGTGACCCGTCCTGCTCCACCCAGAGGCTACTCCACCTCTGCTGCTGTGACCCGTCCTGCTCCACCCAGAGGCTACTCCACCTCTGCTGTTGTGACCTGTCCTGCTCCACCCAGAGGCTACTCCACCTCTGCTGCTGTGACCTGTCCTGCTCCACCCAGAGGCTACTCCACCTCTGCTGCTGTGACCCGTCCTGCTCCACCCAGAGGCTACTCCACCTCTGCTGCTGTGACCTGTCCTGCTCCACCCAGAGGCTACTCCACCTCTGCTGCTGTGACCTGTCCTACTCCACCCAGAGGCTACTCCACCTCTGCTGCTCTGACCTGTCCTGCTCCACCCAGAGGCTACTCCACCTCTGCTGCTGTGACCCGTCCTGCTCCACCCAGAGGCTACTCCACCTCTGCTGCTGTGACCCGTCCTGCTCCACCCAGAGGCTACTCCACCTCTGCTGCTCTGACCTGTCCTACTCCACCCAGAGGCTACTCCACCTCTGCTGCTGTGACCCGTCCTGCTCCACCCAGAGGCTACTCCACCTCTGCTGCTGTGACCTGTCCTGCTCCACCCAGAGGCTACTCCACCTCTGCTGCTGTGACCTGTCCTGCTCCACCCAGAGGCTACTCCACCTCTGCTGCTGTGACCCGTCCTGCTCCACCCAGAGGCTACTCCACCTCTGCTGCTGTGACCTGAGGCTGTTGCTTATTAATACTATTTTAGTTTTTTAGAATGATCCATTTTATTTTTTATTTTTGCTGCTACTGGACACCTGAATTTCTGTCTGTCTCTGTCTCCTTCTACTTTTAGTCAACAATGTCTCTCAGAGGAGCCGGCCTACACCAACAGCAAATCATAATACCTAACCTTGAGTCCTAAAAACAAAAACTGTAACAAAACTTGAGCAAAAATCGTGCACAAGCTGTTTCTGGGCTCGCACCGACGCAGCGTTTAGTAAGCAGTTCACACACAGGAATAATTAAATGGAGAGCTGGATAATGAATCATTAGTGTAAGCCTGACTGACTAGCATTGTGCTGCACGTGCACTTTTGCTCCCAAACAGACAAAGGAAGGTTGGGCAGGAAGGGAATCTCATCGGGACAAAGTTGGAAAATGTTTTGTGTATTTGGGATAATAACATAATTACAACAAGTATCACAATCATGGCTCTGGTCATTTCTATAACGCCTTTTTTACGACAATCGGTTTAAAGGAGCCCAATGTAACTGTCCCATAGGCATACACTGCGTGCAGAATTATCAGGCAAGTTTTATTTTTGAGGATTTATTCAATTATTGAACTACAAGAGTGCTTTTGATCAATGCAAAATGATACATCCCAAACGTGGATATTCCAAAAAGTAAAAGTGAGTTGTGCCAATCATAAAAATACAAAAAATATATATCTGTGTGTTCACAATTATTGGTGTGCACAATTATTATGCAGCTCAATGAAAATCAAAGTTATCTCAACTCATCTATTCATTTTCATTTGTTTAAGTAATGATAATAATAAAACAACTCCTAATGTACAAAAATACTGCTAAAGTTTTAACAACAGAACATCAGTGGCCAATATAGCCACCCTTATTTTCAATAACACTCAAAAGCCGGCCATCCATGGAGTCCGTCAGTTTCTTGATCTGTTGACGATCAACTTTTTGTGCCGTAACAACCAACGCCTCCCAGACACTCTTCAGAGAGGTGTACTGCTTTCCTTCCCTGTAAAGGTCTCGTTTAATAAGGGCCCACAAGTTCTCAACTGGGTTAAGGTCAGGTGAGCAAGGGGGCCATGTCATAATTTTTCCTTCTTTTAGGCCTTTACTGGCTAGCCAAGCAGTGGAGTATTTGGATGCATGAGATGGAGCATTGTCCTGCATGAAAATCATGGTCTTTTTGAATGATGCAGGCTTTCTCCTGTACCACTGCTTGAAAAAAGTTCCTTCTAGAAACTGACAGTAAGTTTGGGAGTTGAGTTTTAGTCCATCTTCAACCCTAAATGGCCCAACCAGCTCATCTTTAATAATACCAGCCCACACCAGTACTCCACCTCCACCTTGCTGGCGCCTGAGCCGGAGTGGGGCTCTCTGCCCATGACTGATCCAAACACGGGCCCATCCATCCGGTCCATCAAGAGTCACTCTCATCTCATCAGTCCATAAAACATTTGAAAAATCTGTCTTCAGATATTTCTTGGCCCAGTCTTGACGCTTTATCTCATGTGTCTTATTCAGTGGGGGTCTTTTTTCAGCCTTTCTTACCTTGGTCATGTCTCTGAGTACTTTGTACTTCTGGACATCCCAGGTAGGTTACAGTTCTGGATATGACTGCACTGGAGGATAATGGGTTCCTAGTAGCCTCACGCTTGATTCTCCTCATATCTTTTGCTGTTACTTTGCATCTTTTTGTCTCAACACGTTTCTTGCGTCCTTGTTGGGAATTTGCAACAAAGCGTTTCATGGTCCTATGATCACGGCTCAAGATCTTGGAAATTTCAGGAGTGCTGCATCCCTCTGCAAGACATTTGACAATTTTGGACTTTTCAGAGTCTGTGAGATCTCTCTTCTGGCCCATTTTGCCTGAGAAAAAGAAGCTGCCTAATAATTGTGCACACCTGATGTAGAATTTTGATCTCCTTAGGCCACGCCCTTACTCATGCTTAAAATGCACTTCACCTGGTATGCTTAAAATCGATTGGCATTCAAGATTATACAGATTAGAGCTTGACAATATGTATAGAATGGACAATGTCATCGAAATACTGACTCGCCTAATAATTCTGCACACACTGTACATTTCATGTTCCACAGAATGAATTAATTCATTGCGTTTTCATAATTCATTTTCTTACTTGGGTTAATTTATCAGCTCATAAACAGTATTTCACAGATCAGCAATCACAATGATGCTGTACTTTCCGCTAAGAAAAACTGACGTCTTTAAACACAATAATAATGAATGGTAGAAGAATCTTCTTTGAACTTGTTGGATGGATTTTATAACTAGATTCAAACAATACAAGATTCAAGAATTTATTTGCCATTTGCAGTAAAACCACATTGGAAAAAAGTGTGCAATACTATTCCCACAGTACATTAAAAAGGGGAAGATAAAGTCCCTCAGTTGTTTGCGCAGCTAAACACAACCTGGATTTGAACATTGTCAGAGAAGAAGCCTGTCTCACATTTTCAGGAAGACTGTTCAGATTTTGGCAGCATGAATCTGAAATGCTGCCCCCCAATGTTTAGTCCTGACTCTGGGACCAGCAGGAGGCCAGTCCCTGTGCTCCTCAGAGTCCCAGCAGGAGGCCAGTCCCTGTGCTCCTCAGAGTCCCAGCAGGAGGCCAGTCCCTGTGCTCCTCAGAGTCCCAGCAGGAGGCCAGTCCCTGTGCTCCTCAGAGTCCCAGCAGGAGACCAGTCCCTGTGCTCCTCAGAGTCCCAGCAGGAGGCCAGTCCCTGTGCTCCTCAGAGTCCCAGCAGGAGGCCAGTCCCTGTGCTCCTCAGAGTCCCAGCAGGAGACCAGTCCCTGTGCTCCTCAGAGTCCCAGCAGGAGTCCAGTCCCTGTGCTCCTCAGAGTCCCAGCAGGAGAGGCCAGTCCCTGTGCTCCTCAGAGTCCCAGCAGGAGTCCAGTCCCTGTGCTCCTCAGTGTTCGAGTTGGTACAAATGGCACTAACATGTCTTGAATGTAGATTGGGGCGAGGCCATGGAGAAACTTAAATTCGATCAGAGCTTCTTTGAAATCTATCCTTTTCTCCACTTTGTTCCTTTTTTTGTGCGATTTGAAAGAAAGAAACTTCTACTTCAAGCATCAAAAACATAGATTATTATTTGCAGCAGTGTTGTCGCTAACAACGCAGAATTGTAAATGTGTTGTTGTGGTGAATATTTTAACCTTTGCTAGCCCCAGTCTAAAACTTTGAGACAGGCCTATACTTCGGTTGATTATATGTGACGGACCGAACTCATCCAATGCCCTTTTGAAACTAGAGTGGATTGTCTCGGATGTGGCGGTGGAAGACGGTGTGCCGTGGGATTGGATTAGCTGCCACTTTCACTGGGATTGCACCGATGCTGCTTTGCCTCAGTGACTTTGTCCTACAAGCTTCCACTTACTCAGCGACCCTCGAGCCTGGACACACTCCTCACCGGACTAACTCTAATTACTGCATATTTAACCTTGGTGCGGTTCTTCTGTTCCCAGGGTTCTTAAATGATCTCACTCTGATGGTCCTGTTTTAGCTGTATGGAACTGATCTGGACTCATACCAAATATGAACTATTATAGGGGAGAAAAAGAACATGGCAATAAATTAGCCTTGATATTTTTCCGACACATGATCTAACTTTTTCATGTCTGATACCAATCTTCTTTCTTTGGCTTTTGAAATCTGCTGTTAGCTGCTATGAAGTGCCAAAATGTCATTGTGTCCTTAGGCAAGACACTTCCCCCACATTAGAATGAGTCTGGTGTGTGTGTGAATGGGTGGTGGTGATGGGAGGGGCTTCTGTCAGTGTGCCCCAGGGCAGCTGTGGCTACAGTAGTCGTTTATCACCCCTGTATATGGAGTGAATCCATCCAGCCACATTCTTCCCCTTAATCCATTTCTGGGTTGGGGGGTGGCAGTCAGAGCACCAGCCCCTCACTGATCCTCCTGCAGGTGCTGAGTCCACAGTGGGGGCTTTACGCAAAGTGGGGTTAAGTGTCTTGCCCAAGGACACAACAACAGCAGTCATCAGTGGGAGTTGTGAAGTAGATCTTGTGGTGGGCTCGAACCCACAACCTTCAGGCCCTACACACTGAGCCACTGTCGCTTATTAGTTTTATTATTTAGTTAATGCTCAAATCACACTTAACTGATACTGTATCCATACCAACTCCGATGTCCCTAATTGTGATGTCTATTGCCAGATTGGAGCATAACACCATGTCCCACCGTTATCGCCGAGCCCCCTCAGTGCACGTAAATAAACGTAGATATTCTCTGTGGCTGGTTCAATGCCATCTCCACGGCTTCGTTTCAATCTGGCAGCGGCGTCTTTCAGGAGATTTTCCACTGTTCCAAATCACATTTTAAGGATCTATAACTTATATTGTGTTGAGATTGCTGCTTTCTCCTTCCCCATAAACCGTATTGTGAATCTTCTTCAACGACGCTCATTGTTCATAAAGAAGTTCTTAGAGGAGCAGGATGTTGATGCCAGAGCAGTGAAAACGTGCTATCAGCGGCGCCATCGCTTCTGTTTCTCTTCAAGTGATGATAGGGACGTCTTGAATTACATTTCCGCTTTCCGAGCATGCCACTGAAAACCATCATATATTCATGCTCCACTAAAGTGTTACCTCAAACAACCCCCTGGTTTCAAAACTCCAATATCAGACACACTGGAGAAAAATTATCTGTTAGTAGAACAGATATATGGCATCACATACTTCTTTGATCCAAACGACAAGAAAAGTTGTCCGGAAATAAGAACAAAATGCTCAGACATGAAGTAAAACTGTAAAATAATAATCAAAAATAAAAACTTGCCAATAAAAAAATATTTTTTTTTAGTATATAAATCTTACCAAGTTTTTACCTTTTTCAGTGCAGGCAATTACACTGAAAAAAATAATAAAATGTGAGGTAACAATAGCTTGAATCGAGTGGCTTTGATCCTAATTTGTGCACATTCTGATTGTATTCAAGAACTGTTTTACTTTCATTCCAAGGGAGACAATTCTTGTTTATTTTTTAAAACAAGATCATTTTGTTTTGTCCCATTGGCAAATCTTGCAGCCAGAATGTGCTGTAATTAAGATATATTTTGCCAATGTTTTGTAATTTTTGACTTATCTGTCATTACTTTTTATAGTGTAGTACTAAGGAAGATGTTCCAAAAGAAAGAAAAAACCAGACTTGAGAATGGCCTTCGCTCCCTCGAGATCCAGGGATAATGCAAAGTCATGAAGTCATAAAACACAGTCCACAGACGATATATTGGAGTGAAAGTTTTCTATTTATTCACTCACGTGGGGCTTTATGGCGGGGACAGGCCGTGGAGGGGCTAAGTGACGGAGCGCAGCAGCTGGATGTGAACCAAGGAGCCACTTCTGAAAGGAAAGCTCCAAGCCACTTAACAGTTACCCCTCCCGCTTTGTCCTAACGTGACCACAAAGCACCTGAATACAGGATACAAGCTCATGCCATAGCTGTTATGTTGGAATCTAAAATCACGTATTAGGGGTTAGACAGGTTTGAGCCTGAATCAGTCTATAATTGGTTTCTCTCGGGTCAGGAACCAGTGGCTCTATTGATGGCTCTCAGATAAATCAGTTGGTAGAGCATTGGCCTTTGGGCCTGGAGGTCGTGGGTTTGAGCCCATCTTGGGACCTACTCCAACTGCTCCCACAAATGTCTACTGTTGTTGTGTCCTTGGGCAAGACACTTAACCCCACGTTGCCTGAAGCCCCCGCTGAAAGACCAAGGCTGTGGCACCTCTGACGGAGCAGCCATCTTCCTGTGGACCCGCCCCTGCAGAGGATCAGAGGGACTGGTGCTGTGAGACTTGGGTGGGTCACTGTCACCCCCCGACCCAGAAATGGACAAATAAAAGGGGTTGAAATTAAGACAAATCTTTATGATCTGCATGTGTTATAGAGAGGAGGACAGAAACTCAAAGAGTCTCTCTTGTCTCTTTCCGGTCCCATGTATTTACAGAGCTCCCTCAGCAGCAGAAGGTCTGTTGACGCTGAACGAGCAGGTCTATGCCAGGTCTAAAACAAGGTCTGACCAGGTCTCAAACCAGGACTGAACAGAGTCTTTTAACCGAGTCTAAAAGAAGTCCGTAAACAGGCTGAATAAAGTTCCTACAAGAACAGAGTCACATAAAGGTGCTTGTTTTTGGCTGATTTCTTTGAGTTGAAAATGTTGTATTTTTTCCAACAAAAGTCCAGTTGTTTTGTTTTCTTCACCGATGTAGAATCCAACAATCGCCACAATACATGCTCTGCTTTGTGTGTTCTTCCTCTGATGGTGGAGTCTATCTATCATTAGTATTATTATTATTATCATTTGTCAATCTGTTAGATGCAGTAAACAGATACAATACATTCACATCACACTTGGAGCTTCAGTGTCATTTCTTTGGCCAGCCTTGTAGAAAAATACAATAGAATAAATACAATACACATTTCTGAGAGTCACTGTAAATCTATGAATCCTTTAAATACCTTCATACACTGTAAATCCTATTGTCCTGTGTAAAGTCTGAGCTCTTCACACGTTCAGCCTGTCGCTCTTAAATGATCTTGAAACACATCAGACTTGTACAATTGCTAACTCATGAGAAGATTATCCCTCTGCTTTGCCTCGACCTAAACATAAGGTTATTGTGGTCTGAATAAAGGGCCGTTCAGGGGTTCCTTTCAAATGGAATCCCTGGTGTGACTGTGCAGATGTGAGGAAGGACTTGAGCATGCAGTAGATCCATTGTGGCAGCAGTTAATGTGAGCTAAAAGCAGCGGAATGAAGCTGTCTGCTGCGTTTGCTTCAGTGCGCTGGGGCTTGTGGGATTCTGAAGAAAACAGGACTAAGTAATGGCCGTCCTAAGTGATGGGTGTCCCTATTTGGACTCCAACACAGCGCATGCTAACACAGTAGAGAAGTGACCAATGCACTACTCTGATCCGCAAACTCGCAGAGGGTAATGTTTTCTTTATTGTCCCTGTAGAGAAATGTGTCCGCTGCATTTGACCCACATCCACTGATCTACCCTAACCCCAACTGTCCGTGTAGCAAACATGGTCTTATCTTTCAGGAGACACAGGACTACAGATGTATATTTACACTAATGTTCCTAAGAATGCACTGTCCCTGTAATAAATAAATATTACAGTCTCTTTGTACATATTATTTATTATTTTATTTTATTTTATCTTAAATTTATTGTCTATTATCTTAAATAATAGACTTTGATGTGTGCAATCTGAGTCTTATTTCCTTTCTCTGCTGTAATGTGCAACGATGACACTGAAATTTCTCCACTGTGAGACTAATAAAGGTTTATCTTATCTTATATCAGCAGATGTTGAGGCTTTTGGTCAGGAGTGCCTACGCTGCAAAAAGTAATGAAAAATAAGCCAAAAATGACTCAAATTTGGAGAAACCTATCTTATTTCGAGCACATTTTGACTGCCTTAAAACAAGATTTGCCAATGGGAAAAAGCAAAGTTATCAAGAAATGTCTCCATTGGAATGAGAAAATAAAGAAATATGGCTTTGTCCCATTGGCATATCTTGTTTTAAGTCAGTTTACAGTCAGAATGTACCTACATTAAGATAAGCAAAGGAAGGTTTCTCACCCATCATCTGTACTTCTTAGCAAGTTTTCCCGACGTTTCGTCCTCAACCTGGGGACTTCTTCAGGGAATGAATTCTCGGACCGCGCGTTGGAGATTTATAACCTATGGGTGTGGTAAGCCACACCCTAATCCTGATACTAACTCGTAAACAATCTACGGTCTGCTTGATGTAGAAGGGAGCAGGTCTAACGACCCTGCTGAGGCTAACGAGTTTCAGAGAAACTACAAAGAATCTTTAGGCAACACAAAATCCCTGTGTATTTCAAACCTTTCAACACGTTAAGACAGAAATTAGTGCATCCCAAAGACAAAACACCCAGACACAAACAGAGCAATGTGGTGTATTCAATTAAATGTAGTGAAGAGGAGTGCACTGACCACTATATTGGAGAAACCAAACAAACTCTACAGAAACGACTTTACCAACATCGTAGAGAAAACTCTAGTGGGCCACAGTCGGCTGTTCATCTCCACCTCAAGGCCTCCAACCACACGGTGGATGACACAGAGGTTAAAATTCTGGCTCGGGAGAAGAATTGGTTTGAGAGAGGAGTGAAAGAAGCCATTTTTGTGAGGAAACAAAAACCTTCTCTTAACAGAGGAGGAGGGTTAAGATTTGTTTTGCCTCGCATCTATGACGACATCCTAAAAACAACGCCCTAACTTGGGACAAGGTCAGTGACATGCTAATGAGTTAGGAGGGGTGAGACCTGCACTCCACTTGAGCATCCCAGCAGACAATAGGTCAGTGACATGCTAATGAGTTAGGAGGGGTGAGACCTGCACTCCACTTGAGCATCCCAGCAGACAATAGGTCAGTGACATGCTAATGAGTTAGGGTCGTTAGCCTCAGCAGGGTCGTTAGACCTGCTCCCTTCTACATCAGACCTTAGATTGTTTACGAGTTAGTATCAGGATTAGGGTGTGGCTAACCACACCCATAGGTTATAAATCTCCAACGCGCGGTCCGAGAATTCATTCCCTGAAGAAGTCCCCAGGTTGAGGACGAAACGTCGGGAAAACTTGCTAAGAAGTACAGATGATGGTGAGAAACCTTCCTTTGCTTTGACTAATCCCTGTACGACTGAGGGCTTACACAAACTTACATTAAGATAAATGTACATTTGTATCTGGTGGTGGGGGAACCTGGAGGAAAATCACCCATTTAAATCTCTTAATATGTCCTTCTTTTTTCTCTGATTATTTGAAGTAAATATGTCACTTCAAATAGTCTTTTCCAACACGGGCCTCAAACAATAATGTATGTTATTATACAGAACCATGTGAAGTCCTACACAATGATCTTGGGTAGCTTCAGATCCTCCCACGGCTGTGGTTGATATTCCATAATCCACATTTAAAAACAGTTTTGCACTTCTCTCTTCTTTGTCTGATAACATTAAAAAGCGCTCTCACCTCAGACTGGGCTCAGAAGATGCGTGTTGACGGATAATGGAAGCTCAGGCAGATTCCTCTCCACGTCTCCCTCGGTTGCCTCTGGGCTTTCCACGTCCATGAGTGAGAGGAGAACATTTCATTTGAGGCCGTCCATGCTGTATTTCAGTCCAAAGCCAGGCCCTAAAATAGAAAACGGCATTTTTTATTCAGTCTGTAAAATGTTTCTGACACGGCGTCTACAGCGGGTGTCATCTTAATATCACATCTGCAATATTTAGCACTTTCTCTTTTGTGCCGTGACACAAACAAGATTTAATATTTGATGTAACCATATTCAGCTAAGTAGGGTTTAACCAGATGAGATAAAGAGAAGAGCCGCATTGCAGTGAGAGGAGAGATGGGGCTATGTTATTATGTCATCTCGCATTAGTCCCGCTTAAGTGGTCAATAGTGGGGTCCGTTGCTGAGGGTCTGGGCCGGGTCCGTGCCAGGATTGTAATGAGCTCTGGACCATTGCCCGTGCAGTGGTCGGAGAAAGAACCCATGGTCCGAGAGCGCGGCTAAATGAAGGGCCTGGCACCGGTCCGGATCCACACTTTAATCACTGCTCTATCTGGCTCCGCATGCACATGTGCTTAGCTCCGATTTCTCTTATCACAGAGACACATGGTCCAGGGGCCAGTGGGAAACAGGCCAGTGTTAATCCTGCACTGACCACAACACCCCCCACTCCGACCGAGCACCGCACTGTCCTCAAATATTCACATTTGGAAGTATTTAACGCACAGACGAATTATGAAACTATTATAGAACTCCCACGGCAGTCATTTTGACGGCTCCTGTTGAAATGAATAGAAATGTACAGTTTTAGGTTTTTCTTCACTGTTAGAATTAAGCATGTTGGTGTTTATCTTTAATACATGCTAAAACTGGTCAATACACATTTAAATTAACAGCAAAACTAAATGATAACTGCTGCGGGTAAAAAGTATGTTGCTATGGTAGCACTTGCTCAAAGCTGAGATGGGCTATATCTGGTCTCTCTCTCTGGTCTCTGTCTGGTCTCTCTCTGGTCTCTCTCTGGTCTCTCTCTGGTCTCTCTCTGGTCTCTCTCTGGTCTCTCTCTGGTCTCTCTCTCTTGTCTCTCTCTGGTCTCTCTCTGGTCTCTCTCTGGTCTCTCTCTGGTCTCTCTCTGGTCTCTCTCTCTTGTCTCTCTCTGGTCTCTCTCTTGTCTCTCTCTCTTGTCTCTCTCTTGTCTCTCTCTGGTCTCTCTCTGGTCTCTCTCTGGTCTCTCTCTGGTCTCTCTCTCTTGTCTCTCTCTGGTCTCTCTCTGGTCTCTCTCTGGTCTCTCTCTGGTCTCCCTCTGGTCTCTCTCTGGTCTCTCTCTCTTGTCTCTCTCTCTGGTCTCTCTCTGGTCTCTCTCTGGTCTCTCTCTCTTGTCTCTCTCTGGTCTCTCTCTGGTCTCTCTCTCTTGTCTCTCTCTGGTCTCTCTCTGGTCTCTCTCTGGTCTCTCTCTCTTGTCTCTCTCTGGTCTCTCTCTGGTCTCTCTCTGGTCTCTCTCTCTTGTCTCTCTCTTGTCTCTCTCTGGTCTCTCTCTGGTCTCTCTCTGGTCTCTCTCTTGTCTCTCTCTTGTCTCTCTCTGGTCTCTCTCTGGTCTCTCTCTGGTCTCTCTCTCTTGTCTCTCTCTGGTCTCTCTCTGGTCTCTCTCTGGTCTCTCTCTTGTCTCTCTCTCTTGTCTCTCTCTTGTCTCTCTCTGGTCTCTCTCTGGTCTCTCTCTTGTCTCTCTCTCTTGTCTCTCTCTTGTCTCTCTCTGGTCTCTCTCTCTGATCTCTCTCTGGTCTCTCTCTTGTCTCTCTCTGGTCGCTCTTGTCTCTCTCTGGTCTCTCTCTTGTCTCTCTCTGGTCTCTCTCTTGTCTCTGGTCTTCCCGTAGCCCTCAGTCCTGCTCCTCAGTGTCCTCTGCAGCTGTATTTTACAGTGTATACACGGCTTTTGACAGCTGCAGCAGCACTCAGACCTATACAACCAACAGCTTGGATATCTCCGTGATCACACCTCAGCAGTCGAGAGTTCAGGTGGTCAGATAAAGTGTGTGCGAGTTATTTTTAGAACATAACCCGCAAAAAACCAGAGATCACTGTAAATCGCACTGTTTTTATCACGGTCTGTGGTCGTTATTCTCGCTCTTGTGAGTTTCTATTCGTATCAAACGTAAACATATCAACGGCTCAAAGCTACTTTTATTGACACGCTCCATTCAGTGAAAAGCTGTTTCTATCACGGTCATGGACTTCTCTCTACATGAGGATAAAGCTGCCGTGGTGTCTCTATGGTACTTTTAATATGTTTAACTCAGATTAAAGGAGACATAGTATTCAGAGCTGTCAATCATGCTGCAGTAGCTTCCTTCTCATTCACATTCTGCGGTTTTTAAAGTGATTCGTTTCTTTGCTCGTCCTTGGCTACATTGAGGATTAGGTCCAAATGGTTAGATGTCACAACTAGAGCTGCAAAGGGGTGGAACATTTCCCACACATTTCTGGAAAGTTTCTGGTTTATTTCCACGGAAAGTTAAGACTAATCTTATTGTAATCAAATCGTATCACATCCAAGCATAAATACAAACTAAAACATCCATGCAACATCTTGTAGAACGGAATGAGGAATGACGTGTGTATGTAGGGAAAAATATACTTTCCTCAACTATTTAAGTCCCCTTTCAATTTCTGGAAAGTTTCTATCTTTGATTTTTTGCAACACTATAGGACTGTGCCAAATAACAACATATTTTAGTCTCAACTTTTGACAACGAATACATTTTACTTGACAAACGCTTTTTTTTTTTATTCCCAATGACAAGGAAATTGAACAATAAATGTATCATCCAGACCACACAAGCCGACGAGCTCATCTCCATCTGCAGCCCCTGAGCCGAGGCAGAGGATGGAGCTCATCTCCATCTGCAGCCCCTGAGCCGAGGCAGAGGATGGAGCTCATCTCCATCTGCAGCCCCTGAGCCGAGGCAGAGGATGGAGCTCATCTCCATCTGCAGCCCCTGAGCCGAGGCAGAGGATGGAGCTCATCTCCATCTGCAGCCCCTGAGCCGAGGCAGAGGATGGAGCTCATCTCCATCTGCAGCCCCTGAGCCGAGGCAGAGGATGGAGCTCATCTCCATCTGCAGCCCCTGAGCCGAGGCAGAGGATGGAGCTCATCTCCATCTGCAGCCCCTGAGCCGAGGCAGAGTGACGGAGGTGAAGCAGATGCCAATAATGAACACACACAATGGCCCAATTAGCTCCTGAAATACAGGTAACGCCACCATCTACAAAGACACACAGGAAAATACTGTTTGGGAGAAAGAAGTGAGACATAATTAGGAGGGACCAGTTGTTGGCACATGGTAACCCCCCCCCCCCCTGGTCTGCTGATCAGAGCGCTGCTTTGGAGGTGATGAGGAGGATTTTGAAGTGGTGCTGTTTGATGAGGATCCAGTGCAGTTGTTGTAGGACTGAGGTAATGTCTCTGTGGCGTAAGAGGAGGAGGAGGGGGTTTGGATGAGATGCAGATTCTAAATAAATATCTCAAATCACTAAAGTATATCTTATCTTAAAGATGGAAGAAGAGAGACCATAAAGGAAGATATTGCATTAGTCTGGTCTCGATTTGACGACTGCGTGGACCTGTGTTTCTGGAGGAGCAGGACGGGGAGGGACAGAGGCGGGGAATGTTTCTGAAATGGGAAACAAGGAGGTTTTGATATTATGGAGAATACATATACATACATACATACACATACATATATACATACACATATACATACACATACATATACATATACATACATATACATATATACATACATACACATATACATACATACACATACATACATACACATACATATATACATACACATATACATACACATACATATACATATACATACATATACATATATACATACACATACACATACATACATACATACATACACATATACATACATACACATACATATATACATACACATATACATACACATACATATACATACATACACATACATATATACATACACATACACATACATACACACATCTACATACATACACATATATACACATACATATACATATACATACACACACATATACAGTCACATCAGACAAAGTAAAAGATACAGATGTAACCAGCAGAATCCGTCACGAGCAGTTGTTGATAATTCCTTTTTGAGAAGTGAAGTTGATCATATTTTACACAACTGTCTTTACTACAACCATACGTCTCCTATCAGCTGTGACTATCCAAATTAGGGATGTAAAAAACTATGAATTTTCATGACCGACCACCGAGCCTCATTAACCGGTTGAAACCGGTTAACCGCGTAGTTTAAAATAGTCCACGTTCTTTGAAATAACAGCCATTTCGAGCCGCGTACTTTTCATAAGTGCAGCTCTGCGTTCTACTGGATCAGAGCCGAGACAGCGGCGCCCAAACCCGCAACAGCTCCGGCACCTTTGCGCACAGAGAACTGCTTTTTTAATCTTCCCATTCTGCTGTGCTGCGGGTTAATACCAAAACTTTCTAGCAGCAAACGACGGCTCGTTCACATGGTCAGAGCAGCGAGTGACGAGCCGCGTCTCACAGGTCTTCACAAAAGTTTAAATACAAGTGATGTGTGTGGAGCCAGTGCCGGCGTGGCTAATCGGGAGAGCCGGGAGGTTTCCCGGTGGGCCGGTTGGGCTAAGGGCCGGTGGGCTGGATGTTGTATGTTGCTGGTTCAGACTTGGCCGGCGGCCGTGCTTTCCTGACACCGCTGTTCACCGCAGCCTTCTCGGACCTGTCGCTCGCCCGTGCGCACTGCCTCTCTCTCTTTCTCTCTCTCTCTCACCCACACACACACACACACGCACACACGAGTAAACAGCACACACACTTCTGGCTAGTCTCATTTGGCCGCTTTCATTGGTTACGATGTGTTCTGCAACGGCCTGATTGGTTGTCTGTAGATTGTAGGCGGGACTAACCGAGAGCGCGGGCCATAGATCAGGTTGAATGACAGATAGAACTGAAGCAAGCGCCGTTTCTCACAGACATGACATCTGTCCAACACGAGTGTTTTTAAAATGGAAAGGAACAAAATCAAGGGCTGAGGAGAAAAGATTAGAATAAAAAAAAGGAAAGCTCTTGAAGCTGAAGCAGCCAAATGTGCAAAGTTGGTAGTTTTCTTCTATAAAAAGTGCTCCGCCGATGAAGAGGCATCAGACCGCAGTAAGCTAGCAAAAAAAACATGCAAAACACTGTGGCAAAACATGACGAGGTGATTCTCTAAATCAGGGGTGCTCACACTTTTTCAGCATGCGAGCTACTTATAAAAGGATCAAGTCAAAATGATCTACCTACTACAAAAATGCAAATCATATATTTATTTAAAAAAATATTCTTTAAATCTGCAATGTATGTTTATGTAATTGCAAAACCGCATGAGCCAATATAGCACAACACAACACAATTACCTATGTACATTTTTTGTCATTACCCGAGTTTACTCTGATGACTTGCACTGAATTGAATCGGCCAGGGATGCATAGTCCGGAAAATTGGTGGCAACTCGCTGACAAGTTTGTCGTGGTTTAGCTTTCCTGCACTGAGCGCGGTTGTTTGCGCATGTGCAGTCACCTAAGTGTCAGTAAAACATTACTGAGTAAAACACAGATGTCATTTGACTGTGGTGCCATGTCCATGTGCCATGCCTGTTTTTTTTAAATCCAAATATTTCTCCTCCTCAGTTTATAAAATAATTTGCATCCACACATCTGCGTTATCAATCACATTCGTAACATTCCAAACATGTGCGTCTCTTACGTCCTGTCCTGCGTTGGGGAAAAACACAGAAGTGGGCGGAGCTTTGATGCAGATGCCGGTAACGGCACTTTTACAGTCATAGAAGACTAAAGACGTATGTTTACAAGCACTGACCCCGTCCTCAGCCCTGGTTTAGTCCTGGTTTAGTCCTGGTTTAGTCCTGGTTTGGTTGTTTTCGAGCGTGAGTCCCCGCGATCACTTTGCTGCTCTCTGATGTGGAGGATGTTTGCTGCCGCGAGCATCTCACAGCGAACAGTTTTTAAGGTAGTATGATCCATGCTTCAGTGATCAGAGGAATTTAGGGGGGTACTGTGGCGTGCGAGAACGCAAAACTCTGGTTATCTCTGTCTACACACAAATGCATTAACGGAGTTTTCAAAAATCTCCACTTTGCCCGGAGTTTTTTGTATATATTTGTTTAGAATGTGTAATTTTTTATTTATTTAATGCGATCTACCAATACTACCTTTGCGATCGACTGGTAGATCGCGATCGACGTATTGAGCACCCCTGCTCTAAATGATTAGCACTCCATTACATTTATTGCTTCTTGGGTCCTCAGATACAACAATCGTTCATTCATATTAATGAAGAGCCTCAGGAATGGGCAGGTAAAAACCAAAAAGAAGATTGTATTTTTAATCAAATTTGACTAAGCCACTAAGGCCATTAATTTATTTATTTCATAATGTATAATGTTTATTGCATAAATTACATTTTTAACTTCTTTGTACATTAGGAAAGTAACAGTTGAATATTTTGTGTGTTTGTCAAAAGATGTGAAGCATTTATGCTCATGTCTACAGAAAAGACATCCTTTGTCATTGGATAATGACATTATCATAAATAAAGTTGCATAAACAAGTGCACTTCTACAGAGTTTACTCACGTTTTAATGTGCTTCATTTTGCTATTGTTAATTTGGGTTTGATTGATTTAAATAGTGTGCAGTTTGTGTTTTCTCGTCTTGATAGAGGTTAACATTTAGTTTGCTTTTAGTTCTCCCCTGGGACAACATTCAAGTACGTTAAGATTAATTTTGGTTTTGTATCAAGTCGTAGCAAGCACTGTTTATATCTATTTAGGTCTTAGTGTAGTATTCGCATTAGTCTTAGTTTTTGTTAAGTCTTGATAGGAAGATAATTGTTTAAAAGTTTCGATTCAATGCAAATAAATGCAGCCAAATCTTTGGGAATAACAATTATTTGAAGGAAAATTGACATTGGTCTAAAAATTGGTACAATTCATATTGTGATACCAGAATATTCAAATATTCAAATGCATTGTTGAGTTATTTTTTGACTAACACTGAGAAGTCTAAAGCGGTGAACGCAGAATCATTTGAATAGTACTAAACTTGATTTTAGGCCACCTGCTGGTTGTTATGGATACTACAACAGCAGCAGTTCAGGTTTTTTGATAGACTACTTTATCAGAAAGGCCGATCTGACCCAGAATTCCCGGGCCAAAAAATTGTCCCACTCCGGCCCTGTGTGGAGCTGATCCCGAGGACCATAAACACAAACATGTTCCATGTGGTTTGACTGGAGCCGCGTATTTGAGGATCCTTTGGGCTCCGTGACACAGAGGAGCGAGACAGACCGGTATGTGTGTGTGTATGTGTGTGTGTGTGTATGTGTGTAAATGTAAGCTCCAATGTAGTTCTGACCCGCGCCAGTGTGCAACTTTGACGGTAACAGAGGGGAGAGATGATGCGTGTGGATGTTACGTATGGAGAGGGGGAAAGTGTGTGTGTGTGTGTATGTGTGTGTGCGCGTGTGCGTGTGTGTGTGTGAGGGCGTGTGTGCATATGTGGCTCGTGCGGCGTGAGAGTCGTCCCGGAGTTTATAATACATTGGCGCACACAGCCAGATATGGACCCGCTCGTCACACCGTGCAAATAGGGCTTAAAATAGCGTTATTAAGAGACCTCCCCTCTCCTCATTTTCTCTTTTTTGACCCACAGCTTTGACCGGTTAACGCTGTGACGGTCAACCACCGGTTAACCGGTCGCCGATTTACATCCCTAATCCAAATATAAATAGATAAACACAATTAAAACCAACATCAATCATTTTTTATTTGCATTACATCTAAGACTGGACACATTTTCTGGTAAAAATATTGTCCTTATGTTGTTATGACTTCCTAGTATTTAACCCTTACACCCTCAGGTTAAAATGTCCCGCCACAGATGATTAAAAGTATAAGAAATTAGGGTTTAAAAGAATCTAAATTACCCGGGGCTGGTCAAGTTGAGAAAAATCATCAAAATTCAGCTCGGAAATCTGTAATCACTGTGGCACGTCTGTTTGTCCTGCGGATAGAATAACTAATTGAATAACTTATTTTAAAAGTGAGTCTTACCCTCTCAAAGAAAGCTTCTCCTATTGGCACCACCTCTCAGGGTTGTGCTGTTTCCCAATCAATAATTTTCCATAATGTGAAAGGAGAACAGTCGCCTGCATTTCGTGAGCCACTCATCATTCGGAATGGACCAGGATCTCCAAAATAATGACTTAGACCAACGAGAACCTCTGTCATTGCTATGCATGAGGGAGACAGCTATCACCCATCCATCAGAATCTGAATGCAGCATTAAACCCACAGCTCCTCCGCTCCTCTGCCCATTCCCAAAGCGCTCGTGTCCATTATTTAATTATTAATCTGGAAAGGCGAGAGTCTGAAGTGGCCGCCTCTTTTAACTCCTGACAGTGCGGCTGTATTTACTGCATAAACTTCCTCCTGGTTTATTTGACTTGGATTATTCAGGAGCGATTGTCTTTTTAAAACATCAGTTAAAGTCCCATGTAATAACTCTAACTCTGGGAGCGGGGCGGCTTCCATCTGTCAGACGGCTCCAGAGCAAGTAACGCTGATTTAAAGGTCTGTACGAGGTGTTGGCCCAAGGAAGGAGAGGGAACAGGGAAGTTTATAGAGCTCCATGAACGGAGAGGGCCACAGGGAGTAGCAGTTTTAGCGCCTAATGTTTCACTTACAAGCTTGGGAATAATCAAGTTCAATTCAATGTATTTTTGTATAGCCCTAAATCACAACAGTAGTTATCAAGCCAACCAATGTCCATAAATGTGGATGAAGTCCATAAATGTCTTTGAATGTTGAGAAACCTGGATTCGAGTTGGTGGTTTTTTGACAAGGAAAAACTCTGAAGTGTATTGCAATGTGACACCATTGTTCAGTTGGATTGTAAAAGGGTATGTAGCAGGGCAGGGCCTGGTTAGTGCTGTGATGGGAGACCTCCGGGAACAGCAGGTAAGTAAGTAAGTAATCTTTATTTATATACCGCCTTTTCACTGCACATCGGAGTCTCAAAGCGGTTTACAGTTGTTATTTTTGTGAGTGGGGGGGCCAGTACAGGAGGCACATGCCAGACCTATTGTACATATTTTTAGTGGTAGGGGAAACCGGAGCACCCGGAGGAAACCTACGCAGACACGGGGAGAACATGCAAACTCCACTCAGAAAGGCCCTGGTCCAACCGGGATTTGAACCCAGGACCTTCTTGCTGAGAGGTGAGCGTGCTATCCACTCAGGTGCCACAGTGGGGCGGCTGCGGCTGTAAAGTGCCAAACTATGGTTGTGTCCTTGGGCAAGAAACTTCACCCACATTGTATAGAATGAGTCTGGTGTGTGTGAGTGGTTGGTGGTGGTCCTGGGCAGCTGTGGCTACAGGAGTCGTTTATCGCCACCGTGTACGGAGTGAAAGAATGACATGATAATAAACAGATGCATTATTATTGGATGCATTTCTTATCTTTAACATTATGTCTTACTTCCATTGTTATATAAAAAATATACAATACAATTTATTCTTGTATAGCCCTAAATCACAACAGCATCATCTCAGAGACTTAACAAAACCATTGAAATCACCACAGATCAGAGAATCAACAGTTAAAACTAGAGCCACTTAAGACCCCAGCTACGTCTCTGAGAGAGCTCAACTCTGCAGTCCACAGACGATATCATCAGTTCATCCCGGCCAGTTCCAGGGCCATTACCATGTATCTATATACGGTTCATTGCTCTTGCCGGGCTTCACTCTGCAATTATAATATATTGGAATCTACGGATAATCTCTCTCTGGAGTTAAATGTCCATGGAGGCCCCGCTGATGGCCATAAAACCCCCCTTTCTATTCAAAGAGGACTGAATCATTTAAAGATGTTACTTGCTGTTAACGTGAAGGTGCTGTACAGTTGAATATTGCCTTATCTAATGGTTTGAAAAGGACTGTTGGAATAAAACCAGCACCGGTTTGATAAATACCAATTTGCCATAAAAAACAGGAAAGTATTTGTTAGGGCTCAAATTAGTTAGTTGATTAGTCCCATTTTTAGAGCCTTAAAGCTGCTGAGAAGTAAGTAATGTTTATTTACAGTGCCTTGCGAAAGTATTCGGCCCCCTTGAACCTTTCAACATAAAGATATAAACTTTTTTTTTTTTGTCAAGAATCAACAACAAGTGGGACACAATCGTGAAGTGGAACGAAATTTATTGGATAATTTAAACTTTTTTAACAAATAAAAAACTGAAAAGTGAGGCGTGCAATATTATTCGGCCCCTTGCGCTAATACTTTGTAGCACCACCTTTTGCTGCAATTACAGCTGCAAGTCGCTTGGGGTATGTCTCTATCAGTTTTGCACATCGAGAGACTTCTTGCCCATTCTTCCTAGCAAAACAGCTGGAGCTCAGTGAGGTTGGATGGAGAGCGTTTGTGAACAGCAGTGTTCAGCTCTTTCCACAGATTCTGGATTGGATTCAGGTCTGGACTTTGACTTGGCCATTCTAACACCTGGATACGTCTATTTGTGAACCATTCCATTGTAGATTTGACTTTATGTTTTGGATCATTGTCCTGTTGGAAGATAAATCTCCGTCCCAGTCTCAGGTCTTTTGCAGACTCCAACAGGTTTTCTTCCAGAATGGTCCTGTATTTGGCTCCATCCATCTTCCCATCAATTTTAGCCATCTTCCCTGTCCCTGCTGAAGAAAAGCAGGCCCAAAGCATGATGCTGCCACCACCATGTTTGACAGTGGGGATGGTGTGTTCAGGGTGATGAGCTGTGTTGCTTTTACGCCAAACATATCGTTTTGCATTGTGGCCAAAAACTTCGATTTTGGTTTCATCTGACCAGAGCACCTTCTTCCACATGTTTGGTGTGTCTCCCAGGTGGCTTGTGGCAAACTTTAAACAAGACTTTTTATGGATATCTTTGAGAAATGGCTTTCTTCTTGCCACTCTTCCATAAAGGCCAGATTTGTGCAGTGCACGACTGATTGTTGTCCTATGGACAGACTCTCCCACCTCAGCTGTAGTTATCTGCAGTTCATCCAGAGTGATCATGGGCCTCTTGGCTGCATCTCTGATCAGTCTTCTCCTTGTTTGAGATGAAAGTTTGGAGGGACGGCCGGGTCTTGGTAGATTTGCAGTGGTCTGATACTCCTTCCATTTCAATATAATTGCTTGCACAGTGCTCCTTGAGATGTTTAAAGCTTGGGAAATCTTTTTGTATCCAAATCCGGCTTTAAACTTCTCCACAACAGTATCTCGGACCTGCCTGGTGTGTTCCTTTGTCTTCATGGTTCTCTCTGTGCTTTAAACAGAACCCTGAGACTATCAAAGAGCAGGTGCATTTATACGGAGACTTGATTACACACAGGAGCATTCTATTTATCATCATCAGTCATTTAGGACAACATTGGATCATTCAAAGATCCTCACTGAACTTCTGGACTGAGTTTGCTGCACTGAAAGTAAAGGGGCCCAATAATATTGCACGCCCCACTTTTCAGTTTTTTATTTGTTAAAAAAGTTTAAATTATCCAATAAATTTCGTTCCACTTCACGATTGTGTCCCACTTGTTGTTGATTCATGACAAAAAATTAAAATGTTATATCTTTATGTTTGAAGCCTGAAATGTGGCGAAATGTTGAAAGGTTCAAGGGGGCCGAATACTTTCGCAAGGCACTGTATATACCGCCTTCCACATACCTGAGTCTCAAAGCGGTTTATAATTGTTATTTTTTGGGCATTTGTCTCTCGCTCCACACAGAGATGGGAGGGGCCAGTACAGGAGGCACATGCCAGACCTATTGTACATGTTTTTAGTGGTAGGGGAAACCGGGGCACCCGGAGGAAACCTAGGCAGACACGGGGAGAACATGCAAACTCCACTCAGAAAGGCCCTGTCCCGACCGGGATTCGAACCCAGAACCTTCTTGCTGAGAGGCGAGAGTGCTATCCACTCAGCCACGTGCCACAGAGAAGAGGTTTTATGACTCAGATAATTCTGATAAAAGATGTTCTCCAGGGGCTTCAGTTGAACTTTGATTTGGTCAAATGTAAAAAAAAATCCACATTCACTGACCTTTCTGGATTTGAACAACTAATCAATTAGTCAATATAATTATCTAACTAATGTTATCAAAATAGTTATTTACTGGTTATTTAATGGTTACGTCCTCCATTTTCACCTGTGGACTCTTTATTTTGGGACCTGCCTCAGTCCTGCCCCAGTCCTGCCTCAGTCCTGCCCCAGTCCTGCCCCACGTGGCCTCGGTCCTGCCTCAGTCCTGCCCCATGCGACCTTGGTCGTACAGCCTGTGTCCTGGGTCTACAGCCTGAGTCCTGGGTCTACAGCCTGAGTCCTGGGTCTACAGCCTGAGTCCTGGGTCTACAGCCTGAGTCCTGGGTCTACAGCCTGAGTCCTGGGTCTACAGCCTGAGTCCTGGGTCTACAGCCTCAGTCCTGGGTCTACAGCCTGAATCCTGGAAGGACAGTGGTGCTGATCCAGGACACACAACAATTACCAGCATTGGGTTCTTATGAAACAATGGTTCTTTATGTGTTTTTTATCATTGCTTTTCTTGAATAGTTTGATTCTCTGATCTATGATGGCGAATACAGCAGTTTTGTTACGTCCTCTGAGATCCAAGAAGAACTCTGATTGAATTGAACTGAATTTCATCATTGCTGGTTTGTTTATACTAAGCTTTGTTTTGGACAATGCCTGGGTATTGTTCGTACCTGCTATGGCTGTAGAGTATGTCATATATCTGCTTTCAAAAACACAGTGCCTTTTCCACTCGACTAGATGAACTGACTGTGATAGCTAAAGAGTGTACTCCTCAACCCCCTCTTGGCTCTTGTTAAACTCATTTCTTATCCTGTAACCTTAATCAAAGATGGCTCTAAACTGGTGCTTGTCTGAGTAATCACTTTCCCTCATTTCCCACTTTGAGCTCCATCAAATCAGTGTCACACGGCGCCTCTTCCATATTTGTTTTACTAAGTAGATTGCGATGGCCCGAGGCTGCTCCTGCCCCTGTGGACTGGAGAACCCACTGGTGCATTTAAAACTTCGCCTCAGAGCTCAATCTGTGCCTGAAATACAGGAGTCATTACGCTTTACATCCAGGCTTTGAGAGGAGGATTGCAACATTTCACTAATTCTCATAACTGGATTATTTCTATGGGAATTGACGGGATTGAAACGGGAATATTATAGGAATTTTCTAGATTGAAAATTGGCTCTTCATTGGGAACTTAAATTTGGGTGAGGAAAGTATTTCAGAATAATCTTTGCTTGACAGATGACATTCAAATATGTTTGACTATCCAGGTCGTTCCCCACATTACACACTGTGATTGAGACCACGCCCCCTACTGGTACTGTACCGCCATCACAAGTACAGAATATTTCTAAAAGACTGGACAAGACTCTGAGCCGAAAGCACAGGGCTCTTGAAGGCACACGTTTGAGCTCGCGGACTAAGTAAAGTGAAGTAAGTTTTGATGATATAAGTTTAAATTGTAAATATCAAACAGAAACATATTCTACAAGGCGATAGCAAGCTGATAAGTTAGATGCTAAATAAGATCTGCTCCCACTGATGTTGGTGTGTCCTTTGGCAAGACACTTAACCCCACTTTGCCTGAAGCTCCCACTGAAAGATCTGTGGACTCAGCACCTGCAGGAGGATCAGTGAGGGGCTGGTGCTCTGACTGCCACCCCCCAACCCAGAAATGGATTAAGGGGAAGAATGTGGATGGATGGATGGACTTTCCAGAAATTTACCATGCATTTTTCGGAACCTTTGCCACCCTACTTGAGAGCCTCCAGTTGCATCCTCTCGGGCCTGATGACATACAGTATGAGAGCTCAATGAAGACATTTTGTTATCCGAGCAACTGTTAGCGTTATAGCGGTTTAGCATAGCAAGGACTTATACATACAACATACAACACTGGCCTAGAATGCCTCTCTTCTTCTGCTTTACCTTTCTACTTGTGCGTCCCCAACCACTATATATAGCGTGTCATGACCTTTCTCTGTTTCCAATTTCTGTCAACACAGTTTAGAAATAATTTGATCTGCACTATTCGGTATGCACCTCACGTCGCGCTCAGCAAATGAAATTAGAAGGAAGGTGCCGCGATAAGCAGAATTTCGCCGGTGATTTTTGGGATCAGCTGCATTTGTTTGTAGGTTGTGTGCAAAGGCCCTGGAGTCTGTCGTGACAAAAGGTTACATGCCAGATAGATGAATATGGTGCACAGATGTCACAGCAACATTTTCAGCTCTTTGTGTTTATCAAGGACCTGGTTTTGGAATGTAAATCAGAACCAGGGCTGCCTTTAATCTACAGGTGCTGTACCTTGGTTGTAAGGTTGTGGCAGTAGAATGCTGCATGATAACGACGCATAACACTGATGTTTCCCTGATCAAGTCTAAAGCATTGACATTCTATAACTACACAAATACGTTCTCTTAGAAGGTAAATGCGGTACTGACTCACTGTCCATGATTATGCACTACTAAAAAATTTATTCTGGAAACATCTGCATCTTATTTTACTTCACAAATTCAACAAAAAATACCTGACAATTTAAAGAAACACATTGCATTTGAGTGCTTTGAAGTATTTATACTTGAGCCTCAATCCAGACTTTTAGAAGCAAAAGTAGGAACATTTTGGATGAATTGCAAAAATGTGATTATGCTTCATGGCGACAAAAAAAATCATGTTTCTCTCATATCCTGCATACCTGCCTCCCGCTGGATGCAGATGTGATTTTTCAATAAGTAAAAGTGACGAACGTGAAAAGCCACACGACACGGCGGGGAGACGAGGATGAAAGCGCCGTGACCCACAGGTGGCATGTCGTACGGCGTCATTACACCGGCGACTTCTGTGCTCTGTGTGGAAAGACCCTAAAGCTTGTCATGACATAACACTGGGGCGCGAGGAGAATGCTTTTGGATCCAACTCGGCGACATTCAGACCACCAATGTGAGCGCGGTGCCTCGGGCTTACAGGGACGCCGCACATCCAGAATACATTAAATATCTTCTGGCACAGCTAATGTCTCACGTGACCCGAGCGTTGATCCTTGTTCCCTTCTGCTATTCCTAGATGCGTGTGTGCCAGCCCCGAGCCCGGAGGTTTGTTTAATAGCGTGGATCAGATGTCCATTAAAGCTTTGTGGGCTAAATGTGTCGGCGTTCTTGTGATTTGAGTAGACAATCGTGCTTCAAGTGCCGTCCAGAAAGAAAATAAGGGCAACATCTCAATTAGAAAGGGATTTTTGCTCGGGTGGAGATGGTTCAGCGGGGTCGCCACGTTAGCTAGCCCATGGAAACGCAAGATCAAGCTATGCACGTGTACTGCAGTTATTGAATTAGATTAGATTTCATTCTTTTCACAGTGAAGGTTGAACGTCTCATTGTACAAACACGATCCGCAATACTCTATATACGTCTTCCTCCGCAGTCACCTTCAGCTGCAAGAGTCTCTATCGTTTGTGTGAATTACCGTCTGGAATATGCAGTGATTATATGAATATTAATGTTGGATGTAGATAAAGTCACGGAGAATGAGGGCGTGATCTGAAAAAGTCACGTTTGGAATCGGCTTTTCTCCAAAAAACTAGAAATGAAGTGAAAGGGCAGGGAGACCTTTAGCTCCATTTGTATTTGTTGTGCTGCCAGTGTACTGTGCGTTCATGCAGTGACCTTAATGGCTGCATATTTTTAAATCTATGATATTGTTTTATAATAATGCATGTTCCAGTCTTACATAATGATCAAATAGACAAAAAACTAAATTCTATGCATTTTTTGTAAAGAATCTATGGGGCTGAATTAAAGGATTCGTAAATGTAGCGGCAGGTGTTGAAAAACAGACTCAGATTCATTCACAGCCATTTGCAGTAAAACCCCATTGGAATACATGTGCAAAAGTCCCCACTGAGCACAAAATGACACAAAATGTGAAATCAATCAAATAAATGGGATTTTTGTAATTAATTTGACCAAAACGAAGCTGGAAAGATGACTTGTTACTCATTGGATTTTTTTGATTAAATACAGGCAAGGCAAGTTTCTTTATACATCACTGTTTATACACAAGGCACCCAAAATGTTCCAACATTTGCCTTTTAAAGTCTGGATTGAGGTTCAAGGATTAGTCCTGTCTCACATTTTCAGGTTCCAGATTATTAGCTTCCTCTAGTAATGATAATATATATGTAAACAATTTCATTTCATTCTACAGATAAAGGTAAAGGTGCACTTTATGGATAGATAGATACTTTATTGATTTGATACTTTATTAATCCCCATAGTGCAATTCATCCTCTGCATTTGACCCAGATCCTGATGCCGCTAAGGCTTACGTCAGGAGCAGTGGTCGCCGTAGTAACAGCGCCCGGGAACCCATGTCCAGATGTTGATGCTTGACTTGGTCAGGACCACCGCAGATGAAGGATTTTACCTATTGTACATGTTTTTAGTGGTAGGGGAAACCGGAGCCCTCGGAGGAAACCTTCACAGACACGGGGAGAACATGCAATGTCCACTCAGAAAGACCCTGTTCCGACTGGCATTCGAACCCAGGACCTTCTAGCTGAGAACGCTGCCCCCCTACAGTCATTATATAATTATCTTAGCATGTTTAAGCCTATGCAAGGTTTTAAAACAATTTCACTTACAACTCAATCAGTTAGCTAACGAATGGATTAGCTTGTTAGCCCGACGGTGCCCCATGTGAACATTCTCAGGGATAGATACATAGATAGATATATATACATACATCGATACATAGATAGATATATATACATACATAGATACATAGATAGATATATATACATACATAGATACATAGATAGATATATATACATACATAGATACATAGATAGATATATATACATACATAGATACATAGATAGATATATATACATACATAGATAGATACATAGATAGATATATATACATACATAGATAGATATATATACATACATAGATAGATATATATACATACATAGATACATAGATAGATATATATACATACATAGATACATAGATAGATATATATACATACATAGATAGATATATATACATACATAGATACATAGATAGATATATATACATACATAGATAGATACATAGATAGATATATATACATACATAGATACATAGATAGATATATATACATACATAGATACATAGATAGATATATATACATACATAGATACATAGATAGATATATATACATACATAGATACATAGATAGATATATATACATGCATAGATACATAGATAGATACAGTAGATAGACAGATACTTTGTTGATCCCCGTAGGAGAAATTCAGGTGTCCAGTAGCAGCAAAAATAAAAAAATAAACGCTCTTCTTATTGAGAAAAAGCAGGATAAAATTGTCGTGGGTGAATATAATTAAAGTTACATATAATTTAGTTTTGACATTTACATTTATAAGAGACGCCTGTATCTCTCGTATCGATGGCATTTTATCTATTTTGATCCTGCGTAGGGCTCACAATGTGTTGGCAGTCGTTCCAGTGTCAGGGAATGCGTCCTCCACCTGTGAGTTTGCAGACTCCCAGGAGCCGGCCTCATGCCCCGGGACAACAGGACATAAAACTCACAACCTCCCCCACCCCAAACGGCTCCTGATCTGGTCCCTGCAGATTCCACACTTTTTGTCGCCAGATAAACTCCCGCGCTTCAGAAAATAGGGCCACCCAGAGACGTGCCGTGAAGGTCACCGAGCTGCTGCGAGAGGAGCCACAACATCTCAGACAACGACAACACAACGCCGCTGAGTAATGCCTTGAATACAGAGCAAAAACAACACACACTATTCAGGAGGAACTTTGGGTTTAAACCGGCGTTGGAACCAAGCAGACTACAAAACAGAATTTTATGGCGTTTCTTTTTGGTAGTGTAAATGCTCCGACTATATATATTTTTGTGACCATTCTATATATATTTGTAGTATATTTCAATGTCATTTTGTTATCTCAACCCTAGACTGGTCCTAGACTGGTTCAGAGTGATAGTTACCATAGCAACACACTGTTTACTTGTAGCAGTTAGCATTTAGCTTTGTTATATTTCATTTATATTCACCGGTTTTAGCATGTATTAAAGATTTTAAAAAAACGTTTGAATTACTTAATTTAAATCAAACTAAAACTTTTTTGCGGGGATTTATTTCAGAAATCCATTATCTTGAATAGAAGCCGTCGTAATGACTGCTGTGGGAGTTCTAGTAGTTTAATAATTCTGCTGACATGCTAGTAATCTTACTTCTTACTGTGGGGGTGTACCCGGAAACAGAATTATCCAATGAATTCTTATGGCGGCTTCTTTCCTTTCGAAAACGTCTTTACAGGCTGGTCTAAAGGTTGGCTCTTGGCCCAGATGCTGTCAATGCTGAGGGGAGTTTATTTTTATTTTTATGGACCAGCCTAGTTTAGCGGCTGTGGACTTTTGCATGCACTCGCTAAATGAATGGGATGGGTACTGGCTAACGCACGCGCAAAAGAGTTTTTAACATTTTGTTCTGTGGGAGGGGCCAATCGTGGTAATTTTTAAAGAAGTTGGTAGGAGGCGCCCTTACGTTTGTTAAAATGTACAGTCTACTGTTTTAAAGTTCTGCTGGAATTCTTATGCACTGGGAAATCCATAAAGTAGCTGTAGCTGTGTATTCTGTAGCTGCCACAGGTGCATTGACTGTAAAACAAGCAATGTGGACGAACCAGAGACTGCAAACATTTACAGATGTAGTCACGCCCGTCTCTGCTGTTGAAGCTAATGTGTCATCAGTTTGGGCTTCTATGGGGCTCCTCGTTCTACGGTCATCTCTTCTGACTTGGTCTGATTTTAACTCAATCTTTGATCCGGAGTGTTCATGAAGCCATTTGCCGGAATGTCCTTCTATTCTGAGGTTTTCGTCGGCTGAAGGTCAGTGTGTAAGCGGTATCTGTGTGTGTGCACTTGTTTTCAACTCCTGGTGGGTTCCATAACCTGAGACTCCACTCACGTCATGGGGACTGGTTTTACGTGGTGGGGCCCGAACACCGGACCCCACTGGTCCAAGCTTAATAATCAATGGGTAATGCTTTTCTAACGGTCCTTATGCAGTCTCTGTAAAAATATGGAAAGGACCCCTGGAGGTTTACTTTCCTGAAAAAAGTGTGTTATGTGTCGGAACCCTGGTGGTGGGTTGCGGGATATCAAGGAGGGGCACACTGGGGCAATTTCAGTCCAGCAGGCTGGAGCCAATCATGGAGCAGCACAACAGAGGCTGGAGCCAATCATGGAGCAGCACAACAGAGGCTGGAGCCAATCATGGAGCAGCACAACAGAGGAAATCAGGTGTCAGGCTAGAAAAAGGTGCAAGTGTGTGGTTCATTAGGCTGCAAGAAATCATGGAGGAGCACACTGAAGCGCACGCTTACAAACCACTGGTAAGTGCTGACTACAAGTCATGACTTCAAATTGTTATATAGAATGATTACAAATTATTTGTTGTTTGTGCAGCTTAGTCAAGAGTCCCTAATTGATGAAGTCGACTCAGATTCTGACGATTTAACTGTCAAGAAGAAACCTGTAAAAAAGTATGGAAAAAGAAAAATCAAAAACACTTTTCTTCAAGACTCGGAAAGTGACGAACCAAAGGCAAATAAGATTGTTATCATGCAGCTGCAAAAGAAGAAAAATGGGGGGCGAGTTTACAGCAAGAGACACTTCTGCCTCTACTGTTCAATGTCCTGCCACAAAATGTCCCGTCATTTGACTAGAAAACATGGAAATGAAAGTGACGTAGCCAGAGCATTGGCTCTACCTGTGAAATCTAAAGCACGTAAACTTCAGTTTGATTTGATCAGGAATAGTGGAAACCGTGAGCACAATTTTGAGGTTTTAAAGGCCGGCATTGGAACTTTAGTCCCAGCTAAACAGCCAAATTGCCCAGTTAAATCCAGTGAGTTTTTGCACTGTATAGACTGTGGGGCATTGCTTAAGCGAAAGTCGCTGTGGAGGCATGTGGCCAGGTGCCGGCTTTCACAGAAAGATGCCCAGGCTAAACCAGGCTAAACCAGGTAGAAGTAGGGTCCAGTCCCTCTGCTCCCTAGCCCAGCCTGTACCGGAGGGCATCAGCAAAAAGCTGTGCTCTTTAATTTGGGCAATGCATCAGGATGAGGTCACGGGTGTTGTCAAAGCAGAAAAGGGGATTCTGAGACTCGGAGAGCACCTGTACTTAAAACACGGGCATGATAAGACTAAGCATGATTACATTAGGCAGAAAATGAGAGAAGTCGGTAGGTTAATTAACGAAGCAAAAACTGCAGGGAAACTGAAAACAATTAAGGATTTCTTTATTCCTTCCAACTTTAACCATGTGATTGATGCAGTCAGGTCTGTGGCTGGATATGATGAGGAAACAAATCAATACAAGACTCCATCCTTGGCCCTCAAACTCGGCCATAGCCTCAGAAAGCAGATATTCTTGAATGTGACTCAAAAATGGAGCATTGTGTTGATGAACTATTTATTAAAAACCTCCAACAAAGCCGGCTGCTTTTTGAGAAGAGGTGGGACGTCTGTGTTTCTTCTGCTGCCCTACAGACCCTCCGGCAAGCCAAGTGGAACACTCCGGACCTGCTCCCTCTGACTGAGGACGTTAGAGCCATGCATGCACATATTGAGGTATGTCGACCTGAATATGTGCAAACCCTAATAAGTGAGCCAACGTCTAAGCATTGGTCTAAACTGGCAGTTTTGACTCTTTGTGAGGTCATCATTTTCAATCGAAGAAGGGAAGGTGAGGTTTCAAAGATGCCACTGACAGCCTTTACCTTAAGAAGTAAGACTGGGATCCATTCTGACATTGCTCTGGGACTGTCCCAACTTGAGAAAAAGCTGTGTCAGCATTTTCAACGCATTGAAATTAAAGGGAAAAGAAGTGGGAAAGTGCCGGTTCTTTTGACTCCTGAAATGATTGCTTGGATGGAGGTGCTGGTGGAGAACAGAAGGGCCTGTTCCATCTCTGACCATAACCCATACTTCTTTTCCCGCCCGGGCGCAGACACCCACATCAGGGGATCAGACTCCCTACGCCAGGTAGCCAAAGAATGTGGTGCGGTGCATTCAGAGATGCTATCCTCAACCAAACTTAGAAAGCACATAGCTACTATGTCTACAGTTCTCAATATGAAAGAGAATGAGATGGACATACTTGCCAACTTCCTCGGCCATGACATTCGCATCCACAGGCAATATTACAGACTACCAGAGGGGACACTGGAGCTGGCCAAAATCAGCAAAGTGTTGATGGCCATGGAGCAGGGAAGAGTGACGGAATTCGAAGGAAAGAGCCTCGACCAGATACAAATTGAGCCTGAAGGTAATTCTTGATATTATTAAAATATGTATGATTTTTTTCCCCTAAAGGCCACTTGTATTTTTATTTTCTGTGCGACAGGGAGAGCAGTAGAGATCCTCTCACAAACGGACGGGCTAAAAGAAACTTCAAGCGGAGAACCTTCAACCATTCATCCAGATGCACCCCATGGTAGTGGCAGTGCCCCTTCTGGTAAGTGTACCAGGTGGGGGATTACAGCCAGGCTGCTTGGTCCTAACCCTGGGAGTGTATATTGCTAATATATTTTTATTTCTCTCCCTAGAACGTGTAAGAAAGCCATGGTCTGCATCTGAGGTGAAGGCTGTGGAGAAGACCATGACACCTTTCATACAGACTGGAAAGGTCCCTGGGAAGTCTCACTGCCTGGCCTGCATTAATGCCTCACCAGATGACCTTAGACATCGGACATGGAGTGGCATTAAATTCTATGTCAAAAATAGAATCACTGCAATTCGAAAAAAAAATCTAAAATAAAATTCCTTTAAAATAGTTGTTTGGTTTCTATTGACTGTTTTGTATTACTTAAAGTAGTCCCAGTAAAAAAAGATTATGTCTATGGGTCCCATTCTGAACGGCCCTGTCAAAGGGACCCACCAGGTAACAAAAACGTGTATGTGTGTTTGTGCGTGCGTGTGTGTGCGTGTGTGTGCGTGTGTGTGTATGCATGTGTGCGTGTGTGTGTGTGTGTGTGTGCGTATCTGTGTGTGTGTTTGTGTGTGTGTGTGTGTGTGTGTGCACTTGTGTGTGTGTGTGTGTGCGTATCTGTGTGTGTGTGCGTATCTGTGTGTGTGTGTGTGCGTATCTGTGTGTGTGTGTGTGTGTGTGTGCACTTGTGTGTGTGCGTGTGTTTGTGCGTGTGTGTGTGCACTTGTGTGTGTGTGTGTGTGTGCGTATCTGTGTGTGTGCGTATCTGTGTGTGTGTGTGCGTATCTGTGTGTGTGTGTGTGTGTGCGTATCTGTGTGTGTATACGGCCTTTGAGAGAAGAGTACATAAAATATACAGCTGTGTGCCGCAGAGATGCTGCATGTAGTGATTCCAGAAGGTGCTCTGCTCGCGGCCCGCTCCACTCCCTCGTGCTCTCGCCGTTAACACTAGGAGCGCCCCTAGCGGTCATCTGACCGTCACTCACTTTAATATGCTAATTAGTGTATTCAAAACAAAACGCCAGAAGTTGAAATTTTATGACTTTTACTGGGTACTTGTTGTTTATATTTTGGTGTGTTTTGTTTTTGGAAAAAGTAAAGAAAACAAGATTTACACGCATTTTAACTTTTCTAAACCACAGCCATTTCTGCTGCCCCATAGGGATACATGGCGCAGGGGCGACTGTTGTCATAGTAACCTTTCCCGGGGGTTTTTCGCGCCTTATACAAATGTATCAATATGTTGTCATTAGACTCTTAAAGGGACTTGAGGTTTTTATTTGGGAGAGAGAAAGAGTTTTGAATTGAGAGGAGTACAACATGAATAGAGCTGCAAGTACACGGTATGAAGCCCAGACAGTGCTTCAAGACATTGAATGAGAACAGTCTGACGGAGGTGAGATGTCACAGCGGGGAGAACACTTATAATATTCTAAATCTGAACGTAAACCCGTAGTGCATTCACGGCACGGACAGCAGTGTTGGAACAAGTCCAGAAGCAATAACGCACATGACCCGCGTAATGCCAGCCATACGCAGGTGTCTGTGTGCGCGCTGTTGCTCCATTCTGCCTTTTCATTCATCATCAATTACATTCTTATATTTATACATAGAAGAAGGCAATAAAGCAGAATACAATATCGCAATAAAATAGAACAATTAGATGAACTATCAAGGCAGAGTGCAGATGGAGCGCTGTGAGGCCTCTCGTCACCCGCGGACACCTGCAGGAGGAGAGCGACTGTGGGTCAGAAGCGGCCCTCATCATATCAATAAGGATATCTTTCTTATTTCATTCAGATAACACTGTGTGTTATTCTGCACAGCGCGCACTGCAAGGCAATGATTATAATTTTCTTCTGATCATAAAGAGCACTGCTTGTCTCAAATAAATACAAATATATATATATAACGTGTCCCGTGTAAAATTGAAGATTGTACATTGACGATGGTAGCCAGCTGATGATCTTGTGTCAATACGAATACTATTATTATTATCGAGATAATATTTCCCACGGTGATTTCGGCTGGAAAGAGAAAACAGTCTGGAGATGACGTAAGAAGCAGACGCATACAGCAGCGCGAAGACGTTATGGTCCCGTGCTTTTCTAAACTATCATTTATATTGTTTGAATTGACATATTGTTACTGAGTCAAATTTAACATATAGTGACCGACCTTTTACGTGTTTGCAAAGTTACAAAATAAATCTAGCCAGAAAAGTCTTCGTAATTTTTTTTTATTTCGGCTGGAATTACAATTACTTAGCATATTTAGACAAATAATTTACACAGTTTCATTATGATCACGATTTCCTTGCAACAACAAATTCTGGTTTAGTGAACAATCAATTTGGCAAAAGGCTGTATCAGCGCAAAATACATAGCGGTCAACTGACCGCAGGGGGCGGTGCAAGGTATGTTTAGAGCACGGCGGTCCTAGTGTTAAAGACCGGCTCTGATTCTTTCACCGTAACTTTAGAGCCGCCTAAATGTGCAGCTCGCCGTCACCTCGCCCCAACAGCTGCTGCAGACGCCATCACGACGACCCACAATAATCAGCACAGAGCACAAGTGTATATTCAGCACAATCTACAGGCGGAGCTCCAACACCTGCGGCTGGAGGTAGATTCAGATTCAGATTCAGATTCAGATTCAGATTAAGATTAAGTGATCCTTTAGCAACATGACAAAGTGACAGTTGACACGGTTCTATAGTATATTGCACATTCTTACATTAGTTCAAGTTATTGCACAGATGCAATAACCTGACGTCGGCAGTGTTTGTTTGTCCCACTGGGGGCGGGTCCCGGCTCAAAAAGGGGGTGTATCCGGAAAGAGAATTACCCAATGCTTTTGTATGGCGACTTCTTACCTCTCAAAAACCTCTTTACAGGATGGTCCAAAAGTCACCCGCCCAAAGCTGGGTTCCAGATGCTGTCCATGGGTTAGGGTTATATACTGTATACTTTTTTGGACCAGTCTAGTTTAGCCGCAGTGGACTTCACAGTGGCGGCTGGTGGAATTTTCTACTGGGGGGGCTATGAATATGATGACTAGATATATACCAGCAGTAAGTAAGTTTACACTGACTGTTGTGACTGAAGCCTCACACGAGAATGAAATATTTATCTTCCCAAACATAGCTAATTTGAGGGCATTTTGCATGTGGATACCAGTCTGCTCATGCTTCTTTGCCTTTTCTAAAAAGTGCTTCAGATCAGTCATACCTGTCTTGATCCATGCTGGGTCAGATCCTGATGTTTGAAACAAGAGGCATGGAAAGCAAAATAAAGCATTAGCCTCGCTACATGCTGCTAGCCAAGATTTGGCGCTGAACCAGGTCCTGGACTGCTGACTAATGGTAATATTTGGCTGATCAGGTCCAAGCTCTTTAACCTCAACCTTCTCCTGGTATGATCTTCTCTCAAACGGTATTGTTTTGAGTGATCTAACTGAATTATTCTTTTTCTCGTTCTCCATTTTGCGTCTCTTTACGTTCGTCTCAAACTCCCACAGCTTGACCTGTCAATCACTGTAAACGGACGTCACAGACAGTGACAGTACAGGTCGCGGGCGATCCCGCCCCCTCAGGGCGCACTTCTCCTGCGCCCCCAAATTGTCTTATCTCTTGCATTGAAGAGGAGCTACTGCGCATGTACAACTTTTAACGAGAGTCCATAGACGGCTCAGGGCGCAATCTTTTGCGCCCTGAGGCGGAAATACGTCCTCAGTCTGACACAGACAACGCTGATGAGCTTAATCAATCCAACTCAGCATAAACTATAAAGTATTTCTTCCACATCTGAAATAAAACACACATAAATTTCGAAATATTTTAATGTTATTATTTTTTTTAACGTTTTATTCAAGGTAACATGGCAAGTTGTGAGTGGTGGGGCGGCGCCCTAGCGCCCTCTATTGGCCGGCCGCCACTGGGACTTCAGTATGCACTCATCAAATGAATGGGGCTGGTGTCGCCTGCAACATGCACAATTGTGTTTTTTCACATTTTCCTGTTGGAGGGGCTGCCTGCGGCCATTTTGAAAAAGCCCCACAGAAGCCAAAACCGATGGCACATAAGTTGCAACGGCAGAGATAGGCATAACTACATCTGTTGGTTTTTACAGTCTATGGTTGTCCTCATTTCTCGTTGTACAGTCTGACAGCAGCAGGAAGGAAAGACCTGTAGAACGTCTCCTCCACACAGCGAGGGTGAGTCAGTCGTCCCCAGGGAATATTTAAACGACAAGCTTTCATATGTATTCTAACCAGCCTTGGCGTAGGAAAATTTCCTTAACCTTCTGACAGTAATGACATAATAATGCTTCAGAGTGTGTGCCCTGAAGCGCCTTGTTTGCTGCGAGCCTCCTGTTACATGAGTGTGTTTGATGTTCAGAGGCCGTGACTCATTCTCGGACTGCAAAGGCACACGTTATGATCCATGGCTGCGGGTCAGAGGTCAGACGAATGCTATTTTCTGGCTATAAATCTTTCTTGCAGGAGACCTTGAGCTGCAGCATGATGTAAAATAGATGAGTGAATGACAAGTTCCCACATTAGCTCCTCGGCCGTGCCCTACCTCTGCACTTTTTGGACCATATGTCACCGTTAGTCATCGTAGCTTCACCATTCACACATTTCAAAGGTTAAGGTTACTGCCGTGAAATGAGACGTGTAAAACATGTATGCACATGTATGGACATCGTACGTTTTTTTTATTATGACTGTTTTTATTGCTTTTTGCTGACTCTGCAAAAGAGAGTATCAATAAAGTTGTATTTTTTCTTTTTTTTTCTTTTTGACATATATGAAAATAAATTGTATATATATTATAAAGATGGTACAGACATAGGAAACTACAGATATGTATGCACGCGCACGCACGCACACACACACACACACACACACACACACACACACACACACACACTGGTCGTCCTGTTACTTCCTTAAACCAATGGATCCTCTGTCCTGATGTTTGTCTAATCTGTTGTTGGCAAATTGACAACTTTGTAAAGTTAGTATGTTTTATATGGAGATTAACCTGCAGGTGAAAGCCAGATCCTTTCAGACCTCTGAAGTCAAGCAGGGCAGGGCCTGGTTAGTACTGTGATGGGAGACCACAGTGGGACAGCTGCGGCTGTAAAGCGCCAAACTGTTGTTGTGTCTTTAGGCTACACACTTCACCTACATTGCCTAAAATGGTGTGTGTGTGTGAATGGTTGGTGGTGGTGGGAGGGGCTGATGGCACAGACTGGTTGCCTCGCTTCTGTCAGTGTGCCCCAGGGCAGCTGTGGCTACAGTAGTAGTTTATCACCACCGTGTTTGGAGTAAATGGATAATAATGCATTAAACCGATGTAGAACTGATCATTTGCAGCTTTTGTCACATCCTCGTTATAGAATCTCGTGCTCGTCTCCACAGGGATTCCTCCGTTTGTTTAATTACAGTCATTGTCACTTCTCCAGCTGGAAAGCCTACTTTCGGTGTCACTGAGGTTTAAAAGTTTAATTCCATAGCAAAGCCTTAAGCTGCTGAATAAAGCGGATATAGAGGGAATAAAGTTGTATTTACAACGAGGAAATACAAATATGCAACATTTATGGACATTGGTTTGTCTCTTATGGACCAACAGCTGTAAGTGTTTGTTGTGTTTGATCTGATTCTCTGATCTGTGATAGCGAATTCAACAGTTTCATGAAACCCTCTGAGATAATAGTTTTGTGATTCAGGCTACCTCTTTGAGACTCAGATCTGCAGTGAAAAGGCGGTATATAAATAAAGATTACTTACTTACTACTACTACCACTTACTACTACACTCTAAAAAAAAATGCATTGGCAAAACTTAATAAAATTGAGGCAGCATTTTGCATGCATCTTTTTAAGTTTTGCGAACAAGACTGTGTTTTAAGTATTCTTTGTAAGTCTTTTATCATTGGTCCAGCACAATTTTTTCAATACCACCAACTTGGATAATTGAGTTATAAAGACACTTTGTTAAGTATATTCAGCAAGTGTTTTAGCATCAGTTCAACTTAATTTTAACAATACTACCAACTTAAATAATTACATTGAAAATAAATCTTTTTGAGTATATTCAACAAGTGATTTTCAGTCAGGAATATGTAATCTTTACTCAAATACCATCTTTCAAAGATTAGATTCACAAAACGGTTCACAATTGTTAATTTCAGGCAGTAGTCTCTCACTCCACATATATATGAGAGTGGGCCAGCACAGTCACTGGTAAACATGTCCACCTTAATGTATCTGTTCAAAATTGAAGGGTGACACAGGGAGTATAGGACTGCTTTGGCTTGGCCCTCTCGATCATGGTTGATAAAAATAAATACAATTACTTATTTGGTCAAATTAGTTTATTCAGAATGTTGCTCAAGTATTTTGCTTTAGGACTTGCTTCATATTCAGTTTTAAAATTAATGTTCAAATGTAGAATTTTTAAGAAGTTTATATTTTTCGCTGCAATGCATTCTGGGTAGCGTCACTGCTTCGCCACATTTTGTTTTCAATCAACACAATATATTTATTTTGAATCAACTCAATATATTTATTTTGAATCAACTCAATATATTTGTTTTTTCATTAATGGGCCACCAGGCTTACAAGAGGATTTTCATGTTGAGCAAACTCAATACTTCTCCGTTGTCCAGTTATGCCAGAATATCAAGTTCAAATTTGTTACAAAAATGAGTTAGGATTCTTGTATTAACTTTTAATTGAGACCGACATGTTTAAAATGAGTTGCGACCACACTAATTTAAGTAAAACTGGCAAAAATCAATTATTGAGTTTAGTTTAGTATGTATTTTGAGTTCAAAATACTAACCACCTGAATCATTTCTTTGAGTGTACTAGGGCTGGGCAATATGGCTGAAAACTATATCACAATATAAGTATCATATCGGTCGATAACAATATATATTGATTGTTTTTTATTTCTTTTTAAAAACGTAAATAAAACCATTTGTCGTGTTGGCTAACACATGTTAGCAGCCTTGTTTACAGTCACGGGGAAACAGTCTCCCCCATAGTTAGTCCTGGTTTAGTCCTGGTTTAGTCCTGGTTTAGCTCTGGTTTAGACCTGGTTTAGTTCTGGTTTAGTCCTGGTTTAGCTCCTGTTTTGGCTGTTTGAGTGTCTTGTGTCCCCATGACGGCTCCGGAAAGTTAATCTCTTGCTTTTGCCGAATGCATGGAGTCTCTGCCTGTCCCGCCGCACATGCTGTTCCTCGCACAGACGTGTTTAACCACTGACACGGCCTGAAACACAATCTTTAGATCCATGGCTTTATAATAGATCCATGATCCATGGACCCTACACATGGTGCAGTTGTTGTTTTTGCATTTCCCAGAAAGTTTAGCGGTTTTTAGTCAGCTGTGATAGGTCGAGAAGTCTCTGCCTACATCCCCCAGAATGCCGTGCGCTTCTGACTCGGCTTTACTTCCTGTGTTTTGTTCCTGTTTTTTTTTTTTACGGACTGAAGTGAAACTATCCAAGTTCTATTGACCCAGTTTTATATTGATATCGAACACGTGTCTATCGCAATATATATCGTTATCGTTTTATCGCCCAGCCCTAATTCAGGGCTTTACAAAAATACATTGAAATGAAGCAAACTTCTTGACTGTTAAATACAAAATGTGGACAGGATAGAGACAGTCCACAGTCAGAGGTTCTTCATCTTAGACTTTCAGAGCTGTAAAATTGATTAATTAAGTGTAGATAACTGGGCCATTAACGACACAATGACTCAGACTGAGCACATTATCACATTTCTCAAATTGATTTTTGGCTTCTTCCCTTTTAATCCATGAACTGAGCTGGAGCTAAACTGTGTTTTCACTTGAATTTGAAGCATATTCATGCACAGACAATTTGATGCGTTGCTGACCAAAAGCATGACAGCGACGAGAGGCGAGTGCGAGGTTAGTCCGTGTCCGTGCGCTCTCCAAGGCCGTCCAAACAATCGGGCGTCAGTACGAGGCGTCAGTACGAGGCTTCAGTACGAGAGGCGTCAGTACGAGAGGCGTCAGTACGAGAGGCGTCAGTACGAGAGGCGTCAGTACGAGGCGTCAGTACGAGGCGTCAGTACGAGGCGTCAGTACGAGAGGCGTCAGTACGAGAGGCGTCAGTACGAGAGGCGTCAGTACGAGGCGTCAGTACGAGAGGCGTCAGTACGAGGCATCAGTACGAGGCGTCAGTACGAGAGGCGTCAGTACGAGGCGTCAGTACGAGGCGTCAGTACGAGGCGTCAGTACGAGAGGCGTCAGTACGAGAGGCGTCAGTACGAGGCATCAGTACGAGGCGTAAGTACGAGAGGCGTCAGTACGAGGCGTCAGTACGAGAGGCGTCAGTACGAGGCGTCAGTACGAGGCGTCAGTACGAGGCGTCAGTACGAGGCGTCAGTACGAGGCGTCAGTACGAGGCGTCAGTACGAGGCGTCAGTACGAGGCGTGTACGAGGCGTCAGTACGAGGCGTCTACAGGTCAGTACGAGGCGTCAGTACGAGGCGTCAGTACGAGAGGCGTCAGTACGAGGCGTCAGTACGACGAGGCGTCAGTACGAGGCGTCAGTACGAGGCGTCAGTACGAGGCGTCAGTACGAGGCGTCAGTACGAGGCGTTTACGAGGCGTCAATACGAGGCGTCAGTACGAGGCATCAGTACGAGGCGTCAGTACGAGGCGTCAGTACGAGAGGCGTCAGTACGAGGCGTCAGTACGAGAGGCGTCAGTACGAGGCGTCAGTACGAGAGGCGTCAGTACGAGGCGTCAGTACGAGAGGCGTCAGTACGAGGCATCAGTACGAGAGGCGTCAGTACGAGGCGTCAGTACGAGGCGTCAGTACGAGTACGAGAGGCGTCAGTACGAAAGGCGTCAGTACGAGGCGTCAGTACGAGGCGTCAGTACGAGGCGTCAGTACGAGGCGTCAGTACGAGGCGTCAGTACGAGGCGTCAGTACGAGGCGTCAGTACGAGAGGCGTCAGTACGAGGCGTCAGTACGAGGCGTCAGTACGAGGCGTCAGTACGAGAGGCGTCAGTACGAGAGGCGTCAGTACGAGGCGTCAGTACGAGGCGTCAGTACGAGGCGTCAGTACGAGGCGTCAGTACGAGGCGTCAGTACGAGGCGTCAGTACGAGGCGTCAGTACGAGGCGTCAGTACGAGGCGTCAGTACGAGGCGTGTACGAGGCGTCAGTACGAGGCGTCAGTACGAGGCGTCAGTACGAGAGGCGTCAGTACGAGGCGTCAGTACGAGAGGCGTCAGTACGAGAGGCGTCAGTACGAGGCGTCCGTACGAGAGGCGTCAGTACGAGAGGCGTCAGTACGAGAGGCGTCAGTACGAGGCGTCAGTACGAGGCGTCAGTACGAGAGGCGTCAGTACGAGAGGCGTCAGTACGAGGCGTCAGTACAGTACGAGGCGTCAGTACGAGGCGTCAGTACGAGGCGTCAGTACGAGGCGTCAGTACGAGAGGCGTCAGTACGAGGCGTCAGTACGAGAGGCGTCAGTACGAGGCGTCAGTACGAGAGGCGTCAGTACGAGGCGTCAGTACGAGAGGCGTCAGTACGAGGCGTCAGTACGAGGCGTCAGTACGAGAGGCGTGTACGAGGCGTCAGTACGAGGCGTCAGTACGAGGCGTCAGTACGAGGCGTGTACGAGGCGTCAGTACGAGGCGTCAGTACGAGGCGTCAGTACGAGGCGTGCACGACGGCGGAGAGCAAAGTCGAAAATGAGCCGGACTCGGAGGAAATCTATCTCCTGCCCGATTTAATTAGACCATTTGGCAGCTGAGCTCGTCCTCTTTGGGCAAACAGATGTGCAGAGCTGCAGATTTCAAGGTGAAGGTTTCGTTTTGACTTTCAAGAAGCTGTTGTTTAGCTCCAAATGATGTGTCTTCAGCTGGTTTGTTAAAGCGAGAATACTCTACTTGATGTATAATTGAACATGCACAGTTATAGGGCTGTCATTTACAATTATTCTGATATTAGAAGAGTTGGGGGATTATCATCTCGATTCAATTATTAGTTGTTTAGATCCCCAAAAGGGCACAATGTAAAAAATGTGGTAATTGCTTGATTTGTGCGGTTTTTATCTTAATTTGAGTAATTTTTGAGTGTTAAAACAAGATTCACCAATTGTACAAAGCCATTTAGTCTATTTTAAGAGAGACATTTCTTTTAAAACAAGATCATTTTGCTTCGTCCCATTTGCAAATCTTGTTTCAAGGCTCGGCCGAATGTGCTCAAACTAACATACATTTCGCCAAAATTGAGAAATGTTTTTTGCAGTGTATGAAATGAAGCCCCTGGAGAACCTTTTCTATAAAACATTGCATTGTTTTAGAGGAAATGCTTGAAACGGTTTGTAAAAAATACTTATTCTGAAACATACACAACAATAAACAACACATTTACACATATTTTCATTCTGCAATTTCTCTGAGTCGTAAAACCTCTGATCCTGTTTTTGTCTATTGCTAGATTAGTTATTTCAATGATAATTCAGTTGCACAGAGACAGAGGAGTGAGGACTTCAGTAGATTCTAGAAAATGTGTTTTAAAAGAAAGTTTCTAAACCAGGTGCTCTTGGACTGAGTTTGAGTAATAATCTTTACTAATGGTCACTCAAACAGTCGGAGGAAAATGTTGAAGTGTGTGAAAAGCTCAGATCGTCGGGAAAGACAGAGAGACTTTGGAGCCAGTGATTTGTGTGACGTGCCACAGTTACACAATCTGTCATCTCTGAGACACGGAAAGATTCTCGTCGGGATTTTGAGCATTAAAAACGTCAATGAATAATAATAATGCATCGGTTTTATATAGCGCTTTTCTGGACACTCAAAGACGCTTCACATGTGTCATTATTCATTCACTCCATACACGGTGGTGATAAACTACTAATGTAGCCACAGCTGCTCTGGGGCACACTGACAGAAGCGAGGCAACCAGTATGTGCCATCGGCCCCTCCCACCACCACCAACCATTCACACACACACCAGACTCATTCTAGGCAATGGGGGTGAAGTGTCTTGCCTAAGGACACAACAGCAGTTTGGCACTTTACAGCCGCAGCCGCCCCACTGTGGCTGGTGTTCCCAGAGGTTAAGTGTCTTGCCAAGGACACAACGACAGACTCAGTGGGAGTCGATGGTGAAAGTCTTGAGCGGGGCTTGAACCCACGACCTTCTGGCTCAAAGACCAACGCTCTACCAACTGAGCTACTGCTACTGAATGAATGTGAAATGACTTTAACCAATGAACCGTGGATGAAAAGTGTTTGTATAAAAACAATTCTCTCACTTTCAAACCCTTCGAATGATCAATATTAGTTAAAATGTTGTTAATAACACATTTTATTGTATTTATTATTTTTATTTGTTTATTTTTTGTTACCCCCGACCCAGAAATTGATTAATAAAGGGGTAGAAACTGAATAAAAATAAATAAAAATGAATGAATATTTTATTTTATTGCATCCTTCATTTCCACAAAACCTCAAAGTGCTACAAAAATAAAAATGTATTCTTTACTCTCTTCTTTTTCGTCAAATCAAGGATTCTGGGAGGATCAAAACCAGTTTGAACTTCATAATTTAATCCAAACAAAGTTGCTAAAATGTCAAAGGTAAAGAAGAAAGAATCGCCCTTTCCACTTTTTGACAAAAAACTGGTTTTATTTGACAAGTATCACCAGAATGATTGACAGTTGGGAGGACCAATCGTCTTGATGATCCACATGGAAGAAGAAAAACCTCATAAATCCACCCCATTCCCAGTGCAAGTGACCTCAGTTTGAAACAGGAATATTAAGATTAAGAGATCCGTTATTTTTCCCACAACGGGGAAATTTCAGTGTTGCATCACCAGTTACAGAACAGTAGGAATGAGGAGCACACAGCAAGAGATAAATTGACAATTACTCTGGACTAAAATACAATAACATATCTAGCTTTTGGATCATAAAGAAGCAAGAATGAAGCATAAAATCTTCAACTTTAGCGCAGGCCTAAACTACCGGGCCTCGGAGTCCAGCAATGTGTTTGTGCTCCGATGTTTCATAAGGGCCTCCTGCCAACGTGTGTAAAAAATTCAACGGTTACACAGAGACCTGCAGGTAGCTTTGCTCGGACGACACACTCTCGACACAATCTCCCCGTACATGTTATTTACCATTCCCTTCCCTCCAGAATCATGTTCCGTGCTCTCTGACACAAACTCATCCATATGCATAGTGTTGTTTTTGAGATTGTGTTGTGGGGCCTTCGGCAGGTGGTTCGGAGGCATCTGTTGTTATGTTCTGGTGCGAGAAGGCTACAGCCGCCGTGTGTTGTTTACATACAGACGTCAGCAGCAGCAGTAGGTCCTCTCTCAGGTCCTCTCTCAGGTCCTCTCTCAGCTCCGCTCTGCAGGGGGCATCGAGGCCAGTGCAAAAACGCCACAAGTCACAGTCATCGAAATGTCCTCGTTAAAAATAAATGCTAATATTCTCATTATCTCTGTATGGCGTTGAGATCATTGTCCGCAGCAGGCTGGAGTGTCCGAGCGTTCGAAAGGGTTCGGGGGAAAAAGCATGTGGTTTTATTGTGTTATTGTTTGAAAATGTGAAGTAGAGTGGATGAAAACATAAACAATACAAACTCGTACATAGTGATGGAACAATAATGTCATTTATCACAATAAAAAGGGTTTCCAACAAAGATAAATGCCATTATTCCACCAACCACAACACAAACGCAACAACAGTCTATGGCCATGTAGTGTTTAAGCATAATATTGAAATTGGAATCATGAATGTCCATAACACATGTCATTTGTCACTCACAGTATCTCAGGCCTAACTGCGACGAGTCCGAGATATAATGTGGCTTATTATCAACTTTTATAATGTTGCCAAAATGAGCAAGAATCAAACATGAAATAAACTTATTATAGTTATTCCACATACACATTTGAGCCTGTCAATCCGCTCGGTGAGATTTGGACCCATTTCACATGTGTAGAAACTTGTGAGTAAAGTATTTATACATTTATAAAAAACAGTAATATTTATAGATGTACAAAAAAACAAGATACAGAAGTTAAATTGGAAAAATACAAGGGATGTCCAATATTGGCTTTTTGCCGATATCCGATATGCCGATACTGTCCAACTCTCAATTTTCGATACCGATGTCGATATGTGGGTTATTTTTCCTCAAAACTAATTTAGGTAATATCACATATCTCCAGGATATTGTGGAATTAACACAACATGCATTCTTGAATGTTAACTTTGTCTGTGCAAAATAAGAAAAAATACTTGCCATGTTTATTTTTATTTATTTTTACAATTGTCTCAAACAACAGTTTTGATTACACACTCCCTGAGATAACACAACAAACAGGGCAATTTGACTTAAACGTGGCAACTATACTGCACAATTTAGAAAACATTTGTTTGAGCTACAAAAAATACTTCAAAATACGCTTCAGGAGCGCATAGGCAGGTTGTAACGCAAGCATTATTTTATTGGTTTTAAGACAAAAAAAATCCGATAACGATATTAACTGATATTACATTGTTATGCTAATATCGGGCCGATTATATCGGTGGGCCGATATTATTGGACATCTCTAAAAAATACAGTTTACAGACACCGACACACCGACACACACACACACACACACACACACACACACACACAGGCCCACAACAGTCACACATAATTTTATCAGTCAAATTGGTCCACAAAAGAACATTGGAATACAAACATTGAATACAGGTGGTCCATGCAGATCTATAGAGAGTAGAAAGTAAGTGTATTGTGGTACTTGTTTCGAGTATTGTGCCTATTCATTAATATCATGGAAAAAGTCAAGTCTTCCATTTTGCATCAACACAAACCAACGGCAGACGTATTGTCAGAGGAGGTCGTTAATCCGCAGTGGGACCTTTTCCTGACGGCGACAGCGAATCCTGGGACCGGCGCCACGTTCGTTCATCCATGGCTCTTCCTCTGTCTGCCCCAGTTTGTGTTTGTGAATGGGCCTCCAGAGCCGGAGCTGGTGAGTCCAGTTCAAACAGCGGATCACATACGGACTCGCACGCGGTCCGGGTCCAGCCATATTGGAGGGAGGGGCGGTCCAGCTGGTCAGTGTGGGCCAGGCCTCTGCTGCGGGCCAACTGCTCCTCTCGCCTCATTTGGAGCGTGTATAAATGATTTTTCACAAACAAAAAGTCTTAAGTTTGTGTAAAGATTGGTGGTTTATTGCGTATTCAAAAGACAATGCAAATACAGACTCATTGTATTTGCCATTTGCAGTAAAACCACATTGGAATACTTTTGCAGAGCTAAAGAAAAGGTGCGAGATTGTCAAAGTGCTTTGTTCAAACTCTCAAACATCTCAACAAACGGGTATCACCAGAGCTCTTGGTGCGGCGCCCGGACTTGCCGCCATCTTGGAAACTTGGTGATAAGTCATATTTAGTTGTTTTGTTAATTGGCGCAGTTGTTAGCAAGGCCATCTCCAGACAGGGCCTTTCTGTGTGGCGTTTGCATGTTCTCCCAGTGTCCCTGCGTCTTCCTCCAGGTGCTCCGGTTTCCCCTTCCACTAAAAACGTGTACATAGTAGGTGCAGGAAGAATGAGAGTTTGTGAGTGCGTCCTGCTGTACATAAATTAATAAACAAGATTGTTCCAGATTTTAGCTGCGTGAATCTGAAACGCTGCCTCCTCATGTTTACTTCATATGGCACATGCAAAAAACGATAAAATATGAGGCGTTGATTGTTTAATTTGAGCACATTTTGACTGTTGAAACAAGATTCACGGATGGGACGAAGCCTTTTAGTCTTAATTCAAGAACTGTTGCTTTATTTTCTTATTCCAGGAGGGACATCTCTTGTATCCCTGTCCCGTTGGCAAAAAATGCGCTCAAATTAAGACACATTTAGCTAAATTTTTGACTTATTTTTCATCACTTTTTCCAGTGCACTGACATCAACATAAATCACAGCCGCAGTCATTTCTTAAGACTTTACAAAACTGTAAACAACAGACTACAGAGAATCATTATCGTCAATTAGTGCACCAGAATGTTCAGCACACCCCATAGATAAAACCAAACACTTCTCCCAGATTTCTGTCAACCTCACACATCCTCTGGTCGTCAGCGTGAATCCGGCTCGGCTGCTCAGGTAACTGCTTGTAGTGATGATTAGGCTTTCATTGCTTTGCCTTCTTTGGACTAGAGTCAAAAGATGAGAGCTGTCTTTGAGGCACTCACAATATCCAGCTCACACCAGTATTGTGTTGATGCCTTTAATCCATTTGTGGCTTTGTACGGAGACCAACCACTCCTGCGCTGAGTGGGATGGATGGCAGTAACTCCGGCACTTTTCTTCAGCTTTGTGGTGTTTCTCGTCACACGTTTCCTCCACAACTGGGCCTCTGACGGAGCAGCGTACTCCTCCTTTGTTTGCATTTCAAACACGGCCAAATGTAATATTGATGAGGGCCATGATGTGACCTACGATGGCATGAGTCAGGCTTTTCAAGTAGACGTTCTCATCTGCCTATTGACTGGAGGCCTACGTGTGGCATGAGAAAGGGATCTCTGTGTGTTTTCAATGCTTATGTTAGTGTGAAATTCGTATTATGTCTTTTTCATGTCCTATATTTACTTTAGAATGTGCTGGAAACGGCAGCAAGTTGTAAGTAGCTCTGAAACAGCTGAGGTTTTGTGGTTTACAATCATTATTTTTCTTGCTTTGTTTTTTTTACTGCTTTCAGTGTTCGCGGTTTTTACTATGGTCCAGACCAGAGCATTTAATTTAATTTAATGTATTAATTTATTGAGTGCACATTCATCAACATCAACTTAAGCGTCAGTGTACATGCGCCGTAATCCCAAGGCAGGTCCCTAGGTAACATAGACCCAAAAGACTTTAAACCTTGCACCAACAAATCAGAACTCAGACGAACAATATCAAAGCGAAGCAGACACTGTAGACAGACAAGATAAAACCATAGACTGTAAATATTAACAGACGTAATCACGCCTTTCTCCACCACTTTTGCTTTCTGTGGGCTTTTTCAAAATGACTGTGGGGCAGGAAAATGTGAAAAATTGCATTTTTGCATGTTTTAGCCGGCACTAGCCCCATTCATTTCAAGAATGCCTTCTGAAGCTAAACTAGACTGGTCCAAAAACAAAACGAGACTGGTCCAAAAACAAACATTCCCCTCAGCATTGACATACATGTGGAACGTAGCGTTGGGCCAAGAGCTGACTTTTGGACCATCCTGTAAAGACGTTTTTGAGAGGAACGAAGACGTCATACAAAAGCATTGGGTAATTCTTTTTCCGGGGACAATACAATTTATTCTTGTATAGCCCTAAACAACAGTATCATCTCAGAGACTTAACGAAACCATTGAAATCACCAACACAGATCATATATACATCATCATCATATAGAACACATGTTGATACATGTGATAAATGTCATACATGTGATAAATGTCATACATGTTGTAGAATGTTAAAGTGTCCTGGATCATCACAGTCCTAGTTGGACACTAACTGTCTCCAACAGACTCCTGCATCAGAGGAAAAACTCATAAGAAAACCCAGTGGGAAAAAAGTGAGAAACCTCGGGGAGACCCATGGTTTGAGAAAGGGATCCGCTCCCACGGACAGACAGGCTATAGATCCAGGAGTCAGACTGTAGAACGAGGACTGAGGCTGTAGATCCAGGAGTCAGACTGTAGAACGAGGACTGAGGCTATAGATCCAGGAGTCAGACTGTAGAACGAGGACTGAGGCTATAGATCCAGGAGTCAGACTGTAGAACGAGGACTAAGGCTGTAGATCCAGGAGTCAGACTGTAGAACAAGGACTAAGGCTGTAGATCCAGGAGTCAGACTGTAGAACGAGGACTAAGGCTGTAGATCCAGGACCTAATCTACAGAACGTGGACCAGTGGCCGCTGAACGTGGACAGGTCCGGTGCAGGACTGAAGCACTCCCAGGCGGGTCGGGCGGGGCAGTCCGCAGGTGTAGATGGAAGAGCCCAGGTCCAGAGATCCCGTCATCGTACCATGGAACAGACAATGGGACAACGGGTGAATAGCAATGAACAAACTACAGTCAAAATCCTGATAATGCTAAACAGATAAAGTAGGAAGGAGGAGAGGATAGTGCTCAAGTTACCATACTTCTCCAGCAGGGGGCTCCCTATGCAGCTTGACAGACAGTCGGAGGAGTTTAGCCTTCCCAGAGTCTTACCTTCCTAGCCATATGCTAAACTAAAGAGGACTGTTTTAGCCTAACCTGGAACGTAGGGTTGAAGATGCAACGGACCGGGTCACACATACGCAGACTCCAAGACCGGACAACAATCTAACCAAATTTGAAGAGTGCTTCAAGCCTGGCCTTAAATGTAGAGACTGTCTGCTTCCTTAACGTAGGTGGGGAGCTGATTCCACAGTAAAGGAGCTTGGAGGTAAATGCTCTGCCACAGACAGTGCTTTTTGAAACCAGCGCTCGGCTTGGTTTATAAGACATTAACATGTCTTGGAGATAAGAGGGAGCCAAAATAAGAATTTGAAACTTTATTCTGTACTCCACAGGGAGCCAGTGGAGTGATTTTAACACCGGAGTTATGTGCTCCCTCCTTTTGGTCCCTGTTAAGATCCTAGCTGCTGTATTCTGAACGAGCTGGAAGCTCTTCAAAGAGGCTTTAGGGCACGCTGCCAGTAAAGCGTTACAGTAGTCAAGCCTTGAGGTGACAAAGGCGTGGATTAGTTTTTCCGAGTCACTTTTAGGAAGGAAATCCCTGATTCCTGATGTTCCACAAGTGGAAATATTCAGTTTTAGTTGCTTGGTTTATATAAGCCTTAAGAATCTTCAATGCAAACAAAACTGCCTCCAGATGACCAAAGGTTTCCACAATCCTGCAAATGTTAGAAAAGAACCTATAGACCTGCACACTACAGGCCAGTGGGGGTGTACCCCCACCAGTGTTGGGCACGTTACTTTGAAAAAGTAATTAGTTATAGTTACTAGTTACTTCTCCCAAAAAGTAACTGAGTTACTAACGGAGTTACTCCACTATAAAAGTAACTAGTTACCAGTAAAAGTAACTATTGCGTTACTTTTTCGTTTTGTTCTGGAACATAATGTGCACCCGACGTGCGCATTTTTACCTTTAACAGTGCCAATATTTCCATCTAGAAAAGGCTGTTTTGCTGCTGAAGTCCTGTTCACTCTTCATCTGTCTCTGTGTAAGCACTAAACACCAACACCCGCCACTGTGAATGTGGAAACACCGGTGACGAGCGGTGAGGCTGGTGAAGCACTGACTTCAGTCCAATCAGATGAACATATACATCATATAAATCAAGTGGACAATTTGTTTGGCTACAGCAAAATATGTTTTATGCCCGCATTGTTTGTTCATACAAAACGCAAAACTATGAGTTATGGGTCTTACCTTATAAATGACCTGCACAATCCACTTCGGTTCAGACCAGTTCCTTGTTTAAATCCAGTGAATGGTTTGAGCGTAGATATGTAATCCTCCGTTTGGAAATGAGTCCAATGAGTTTTAAAAAGTAAAACAAAACGCGTGTGTCCTCCGTAAACTCCTCTGTTTTGCTGCAGCCGGCTGCATCCAATTTCTAAAATCAACCGTCTTACACTTCACCTCTCTTTCTTATCATTCCTATAGTAATTGAAAAATTACCCTATGTGCATTTTAGATTATGTAAAAATGTGTTATATGTATGTTAGCCAAACCTGTTGCTGTCCTTAGCAGATAAACCAGGAAGAGCAAGGAGCTTATCGATGGAATTGTATGCAGCCGACTTCTGCGCTCACATGCGCTCCTCTGTGGCTGACCTCACGGTGATACAAGCCGTGGTTGAGCGCGATTAAGACCAATATTTGTTTCAAAAACACAATTTATGACCATCCTCTCAACTGTAGACATGTAGATTGTAAAGGAAATATGATTTACATCAGCCAATAATTGCTGAGAGGTTTTCTCATCCTCCCTTCTCTCATGACAACACGTTCATTGTGCGTCTTGAGTAACGCGCAGTAACGGGATGTCGGAAATGATAACGGCGTTATAGTTACTGTCAAAGTAATTAGTTAGATTACTCGTTACTGAAAAAAGTAACGGCGTTAGTAACGCCGTTACTAGTAACGCCGTTATTCCCATCACTGACCCCCACTGGCCTGTAGTGAGATTGCAGCATATCAGTGCACATGCTCATTGACCATTTGGAGCCGGGACCCGCTCTCTCTGGATAAAACAGACAATTTTTTACCCATAGCAGAGAGGAAGCATGTTCCAAACCAAGCAGATCAAGCACAAATCCATTAATTCACACGTACTGTATGTACTTTTACCAGAGCATTATGGTGCGTCTGAAATATTCTCTTTTAGCCTTACCTTACTGTGGCAAACGTGTTGTAGCTTATTATCTAAAAGGAAGCATCCAGAGAAACAACAGCTAGACTTATGCAAATGAATACCAGGTCTAAAATAGTCAAACTGAAAAAATAACACAAATCAGACACGTTATTTTCCTCTTCAAACATTGTAACTTTTGCATGGATAAGAAAGAGGCTGTGAGTCACTATTTGATGAGAGCTGGTTCGTTCTTTTTTACTTTTCTTGTGAAAGCTAAGGTGTGACAGAAGCCAACAATATAGTACATGAGTGTGAAAAATATATTCTTCAGGACCAGACGGTATGCGATTATGTTGGTGTCACATACTGTAGGTGGTTTTATCAGTGGGTTTTGTATGTCTTCCATTTTCTAATAATTGCTTCCAAAAAGGTGATTTTGTTTACCTGTTGCAGATTTAGTTTTCCCCGCCTGGTGCAGGTCTACAACTTTGTTTCCTTTGGTCTAGTGCAGTTTGGAGTGTGACTGTTGGAGGTTGTGGACTGGTGTCTGACGATATGATAGTTTTGCAATATTTGAGCCACAATTCAATATTATTGCGGTTGTTGCGATAAAAGGAATATTGTTAGAGATAAGACATTATTCTCTGAAGGCGTCTTCTCACATGAAGGTGAGCTCCTAGCATCACTCACATTATTCATACACAACAGACTAGACATAATAGAGTAACTTTAACCACCTGTAAATTACCGGAGTAAACTCAGAAAACACAACATTGAAACCGGTAATAATCTACTTAAATATAACAATACTTTGCTCTACTGAAGGGGTCTCCAACCTGTAGCTCGGGAGCCACCAGTAGCTCTCCACCCCCTTCCCGGTAGCTCGTCAAAGGATTTAGAAATGAACAAATCAAATCCAATACTTAATATTTCTGATTGTATTCTTCATCATCATTATTTATTATTGTAAATGCACTTTCTATGTCACTAGTGACAAATGTGTGATGATAAATAGTGACTGTTCCCAATATTAGGCTTTTTCACACCAATATCACCACATTTTTCCCAGTGCTGCTTAAAGGAGTAGCTCTCTGCCTTTATCGACCCGGGAAAGTAGCTCTCTGGGTGAAAAAGGTTGGAGACACCTGCTCTGCTGTGTCGATTCAACTGCGTGTGTAAATTATTGCAATACCGAAGTCTTCCCATACCACCTGTTTGTAGGTGTTTTTAGAGTTGTTCCTTGTCCATGAACAGTAGGAGGGTCTAAGGACACATTTATGTACAGTAGGAGGGTCTAAGGACACATTTATGTACAGTAGGAGGGTCTAAGGACACATTTATGTACAGTAGGAGGGTCTAAGGACACATTTATGGACAGTAGGAGGGTCTAAGGACACATTTATGGACAGTGGTCATCTGCCCCAATGGTTCTACGTGTTTTTATTCTTGCATTTCCTGTGTTTGATTCTCGGATCTAGGTTGGCGAATTTGACGTTTCTACGAGATCTACTGTTATGATTTGGGGCTATACAAAAATACATTGAAATTGATATTCCACCATTATTCCATATTCGTCAGTCCCTCAGTTCCGTCCACCTGCACAGCGCTCATGATGACGTGCCGCTGCAGCTCTGAGCTCCAGCTGCTCTGGTCCTCGGAGCCTGGAGCCTGGAGTCTGGAGCCTGGAGTCTGTGATGTGATGACTGCGGTGTGACCCGGCCTCCTGCGGGGACTGGCCCTCTAATCCTGCTACACACACACATCACACACATAAATAAAGATTACTTACTTACTTACACTAGCCCTTGTCTAACACAGCTGATACGGTCGCGGTTATGTGACATTTGGGCTTCAGGCCAGAGACAACAGGACATAATGAAGTGACGTGAGGTCGACAGGTCAGCTCATTTTTTTCACAGTGAGGATTGCTCTGAAGGTTCTACTCTAACATGTGCAGGATTGTGGAAACCTTTGGTCATCTGGAGGCAGAAGATTCTTTCTTTTCTGTCATTCTCATGCGCTGAAATAGACTGAACAGGTAGATTATGTGTAGGGAGAAAGAGACATTTTATACTTGCTTCTGTATTATTTTAAATGTTGTTTTAGTTATGTTATTTTAGAGTTATTGTTCACTTACCTCTGAACATTGTAAAGCGCTTTGGGAGACCTTGGTCTGTAAAATGCACTATATAAATAAACATTCATAGGACACTGGGTTGGTACAAGTAATAACAATAATATAATAAAAATAATCTTTATTCCAGACTCAAAGGTAAAAAACATATGTCATTGTTATGTAGTAATATGTAATTCAAGTAATATTCAAGTAAAATATATTGCATTGAAATTCCCTGTAGTCCTCTGGGCAATATGTATGCAGTATGTAGGCCGAGCTGGTTGGCTTGGTCTCTGTCAAGACATTTTTTCCTTTTAATTAAAAGATTAACTATTTCTGTTTGTTGTGTGAGATATTGTCAGGTTCAACTGTGGTTAAATATCAGTCTTAACAACACATAAAAACATTGTACTTTGTCGTCTTGGGATTGTCCACCGACTGTTTAAGTTCATTTTAATGTATTCTTGTATAGCCCTAAATAACAACAGTAGTTATCTCAGAGGACCTTATAAAGCCCTTGAAATCCACAACACAGATCAGAAAATCAAATGGTTCAAACATTTAAACAGGAATCACATTGGTATTGGTCCATTCGGGCGGACTCTAATGGACCAATATAATATCTCTTCTGTACTGCTGCTTCTCCTCTGGGGCGCCTCCGTGCTTGGGACTGGCATTATCCTATGAATGGCCTAAAGTGCACAAATTGCCCGATCGGCTCTGACAGATGACACATTTCCAATACTTGTTTTATATATGTTTGCTGAAATCGCAATCCGTCTCTTGACACTTACTGCCCGAGCAGAGAAACATATGGTCTATTCATCTCAACTCACTGGAATTGGTATAAAATATAGATATCATAGAAATGCTGTATGTGATGTGTCACTTCTTGAATCAATGAAATAAATCGGTCAGATGGGTGTTTGAGGTGTCGATTCATGTTTTTATCGTATGCTAATTCTCCACATTTTACCGCTCTCATTGCCATAGTCTTTCTTCTCATCCCTATTATACCAAATATTCTCCAGTCCGTCAATCTCCGTCTCAAATCCATCTCCAGTAGTTTCAACGATTGATCCATTTTGTTTTGTAGAAATGTGAAAAATTTCAGATGGCAACAATTGCAGGAGTTTGTTTGCCTCTTTTTAAAATAAAAGCTTTGTCCAAATTTGAAATTTTATTTGTCCTAGAAATATTCTGAAACAGTGCTCTGTGCTTGTCTTTAACCTCTTAAACTCCTACATCTGTTTTGGCTCGTGCACAAAAGTTTGTCATACCCAAATGTCTTTTCTTATTTAAAAACACATCTTACATCTCACATGCTTGTGTGATGCATCATTTTAAAGCTAGGCTCTTCTAGTTTATGTAAATATACACTGAAATAATGTGTGTCATTCCTATTTCACTCTGCATCCTTTGAAGTTTGGGAAAAAAACCTGTTTTTTAGCCTCGCCTAAAAAATTCAATGTATAAATGCCCTAAAAAAGCCGACTTCATTGGAAGAAGAAAATTTTCAACACTAATTTGTTCATTGTGTTGTTGACAACAACTGTGTAAAGTTTCAAACTTCTAAGTTTTATAGTTTTTATGCAGTTTCTCTTTTTTTATCAAGTAGTGCCATTCGGAACCAATTTTGCAAAATGTGTGCCAAATTGTGCCAAACTGCTTTACTAACATTTCACCATCATAAAAAGTATATATTTAGTTTTGGTACTTATAAGTTACAAATCTGTGTAATTTTCTTTTACATTTGTTCAACATTATTTTTTTGTAGTGTAAATTCATATAAAATATGCGCAGCAGTATTAACAGCGTCTTTACTCACGCTTTTACTGTGAAAATGAAAAGAGTTCCTACAAGTCCCACCCATCAAAAGAAAGCTCTTTTTATTGGCTGCTTAGACACGTCAATCATTCAGAGCTAGCACATAGCGCTAGCCTGTAATCAACAACAAGGGAAAAAGGACCCTGTGCAGGTGGATGCGGTTTGTCTTTTTCACAAGGCTCCTGCGGACTGAAACCTGCTCCTATCTTTTCATGGAACCTCTCTTTTTGAAGCTAAGGCCTCAAGGAACACGTGGATATGATGTTTGTGGCTAAACAAAGCTCAAACTTGGTGAAATGTGAAAGAGAAGCCTGAACATTTTTTTTTTGCAACAGAAAAATGCACATTTTTGGATTATTTCTGAAGAATGGATTATACTTTGGGAAATACAAGTGGATATTCTTTTTCACTGTTGGGGCAGCAGAAGACAAAAGGTAAGAAACTTATACAAACACGATTTATTTTGTGCCCATATTATGCGTTATATCTTTTTAATGCAAAGTCTGATATCGTCTACACTTACATATAAATATAGCTGCGAAAATAAGCTTCAAAATGATATATAGCTTGTGGATTATGAAGTTCAAAATACATCTGCTATTGCCAGCAGAAGTATTTTTTTTTCTCCGGCGGGGGCTCAAGAGCTTAAGAGGATTCTTTTGTATATAAATATATTGTTTCATGTCTTTATTTGAAGGGACCATGTAGAGACATTAAGCTCAAAGACAGACAGGTCTGCACCAGATTATAACCAAACAGATAGTTTTATATTTTACATTTTAAAGTAGAGCTTCCATAATGTTTGTAGACAAAAACACTTTTAAACCTTCCTCTGCGGGTCTTTGAGTGAAGTTTGCATGTTCTACCTGTGTCTGCGCAGGTTTCCTCCGGGTGCTGTCAGAATCAAACCAGTTGAAGGACTAACTGGACGTGGCTTAAGGATATTTTTCCCCTCGCCTGTATTTTTACTCAACAAACCAAATATCCAGAAGTTCAAAGTGTTTTTTTTCAAGGCACTGGTGAATGTTGGATCCTCTTGTCTCTGATGGCTTTGCCTGAACTGTTTAAACTGTAAAATATTCTTCAAAGACACGTGTGGAGCAGTGGATTATTATGTTTAGACAAAGCGGTGCATCATGAACTCACTCTTCATCGTGAGTGATTTATGCAAATTTGAATGATCTTTGATAATTCCTTAAAAATAATGTGTACCTTACTCCTGCCACATCCCTCACATTTTGTTATATGGTGCTTGGTTTTATTTTAACATTAGTTCTCCTGTGGTTTTGATTTAGTTTCACTTTCTGTCCACCTTAGCTTCACAATTCTCAGCTCACTTTTGTTGTTTACAATACACAACATGTTAATTCTATACGTTAAACTATTCCGCTTATTGATTTTCCTGATTTACATGTTGTGAGATAAACACATGACGAGCTAATGAAATGCAGAGAAACAGTGATCCTCTATCGGGAGTGTGTCGTTGCATTTTGATCAGTGTAAAACAAGACAAACGCACAAAAGGTCTCAGAGGACTCACAACAGCGCCGCCCTCTCGACCTCTGGAGCCTTACTCCTCTGCCCTCTCACCACGGAGCACAGCAGGAGGTTTGGATTGTACCACGTTATAAACATGGCCTTCTCACAGTGCGCTGCACTTTCAAAGAAACAGTCGGACCGGCACTTTGGCGTTTGTCTCTGGCCATAAATACTTGATTTTACATTGCTCCTTCGGGATCTGCTGGTCCTGATCCCAGAGAGCAGGAACTTTACTGATGAAGACTACACTATATTAACCATATATAAATAAATTAAAACATAATGATTAAACCTGTCCTCTTTTCCCAAGATGTGTTTTTGTACCCCACACACACAGAACTTTACTACTTTCACAGTGTCATCCAGCCAACTTCAGCTCCAACAGTATAGTCATGCTAAATGGTGGCACGGTGGCTTAGAGGATAGCACTCTTGCCTCTCAGCAAGAAGGTCCTGGGTTCGAATCCCGGTCGGACCAGGGCCTTTCTGAGTGGAGTTTGCATGTTCTCCCCGTGTCTGCGGGGAGTGGTAGGGGAAACCGGGTACTCCGGTTTCCCCTACCACTAAAAATATGTCCAATAGTTCTGGCATGTGCCTCCTGTACTGGCGCCTCCCATCTCTGTGTGGAGTGAGAGACTAATGCCCAAAATACAGTAACAATTGTAAACTGCTTTGAGACTCTGGTCTGTGGAAGGCGGTATATAAATAAACATTACTTACTTAAACCTTTCTCAGGACCTCTAATCATTAATTTTATTTCTATACAGTGACTTTTTTATTATATCTAAAAATCCCATAAATGATGCTAATGGTGGCCATGTGAAAGCCAGATCCCATCAGACCTCTGATGCTAAGCAGGACAGGGCTGCGGCTGTGTCCTTAGGCAAGACACTTCACCCACATATCCTAGAATGACTGGTGTGTGTGTGAGTGGTTGGTGGTGGTGGGAGGGGCCGATGGAAAATACTGGTTGGCTTGCTTTCGTCAGTGTGCCCCAGGGCAGCTGTGGCTACAGTAGTAGTTTATTGCATATCAAAGAATAATGACGTGAAGCGTCTTTGAATGTCTGAAAGTGTCATAGTGAACCGAAGCATTATTAATGTAGCTGTGGTTTGAATATGAACATTATGCTCCATGTTAAAGCTCAGAACGACCTGAATCGGTGCTGAGAGGACTGGGCGGCAGTCGAAGGCGGAGACCTCGGCGACCCAGTCCGCACACACAACATCTGGCTCTTGGGACGTGGAACGTCACCTCACTGGGGGGGAAGGAGCCCGAGCTCGTGGGGGAGGTTGAGTGATACCGACTAGAGATAGTCGGCCTCACCTCCACACACAGCTTGGGCTCTGGAACCCAACTCCTTGAGAGGGGTTGGACGCTCCACTTTTCTGGAGTTTCCCGCGGGGAGAGGCGGCGAGCTGGGGTGGCCATTCTCATTGCCCCCCATCTCAGCCGCCACGTGTTGGAGTTCTCCCCGGTGAATGAGAGGGTCTCACTGTTGTGACGGCCTACGGGCCTAACGGCAGTGTAGAGTACCCGGCCTTCTTGGAGTCCTTGGGAGGGGTACTGGACGGTGCACCGCCCGGGGACTCCGTTATTCTCTTGGGGGACTTCAACGCCCATGTGGTAAACGCCAGTGACACTTGGAGAGGGGTGATCGGGAAGAGCGGCCCCCCTGATCTGAACCCGAGCGGTGTTCAGTTGTTGGACTTCTGTGCCAGTCGCGGTTTGTCCATCACGAACACCATGTTCGAGCACAAGGGTGTCCACCAGTGCACGTGGCACCAGGACACCCTAGGCCGGAGGTCGATGATCGACTTTGTTGTCGTATCATCTGACCTTCGACCGCGTGTCTCGGACACTCGGGTAAAGAGAGGGGCGGAGCTGTCAACCGATCATCACCTGGTCGTGAGTTGGATCCGCTGGCAGGGGAAGAAGCCGGTCAGACCTGGCAGACCCAAGCGTATAGTGAGGGTCTGCTGGGAACGTCTCGCTGAGCCCCCTGTCAGACGGACTTTCAACTCACACCTCCGGGAGAGTTTCTCCCAGGTCCCGGCGGAGGAGGGGGACATGGAGTCCGAGTGGACCATGTTCTCTGCCTCAATCGCCGATGCGGCGGCTCGTAGCTGTGGTTGCAAGGTCTCTGGTGCTGGTCCCGGCGGCAACCCCCGAACCCGGTGGTGGACACCGGCAGTAAGGGATGCTGTCAGGCTGAAGAAGGAGTCCTATCGAGCCATGATGGTTCGGGGGACTCCTGAGGCAGCTGTCCAGTACCGGCAGGCCAAGCGTGCCGCGGCCCGGGCTGTTGCAGAGGCAAAAACCCGGGACTGGGAGGAGTTCGGAGAGTCCATGGAGCATGAGGTGCGTGTGGAGAGCTGCTGACCTCGACTGGGGATATTGTCGGGCGGTGGAAGGAATACTTTGAGGTTCTCCTCAATCCCCCCGTCACGTCCTCCGTTACAGAGGCAGAGGCTGAGGATGTTGGGGCGGGTACATCCATCTCCCTGGCTGAGGTCACCAAGGTGGTTGGTAGCCTCCATGGTGGCAAGGCTCCGGGTGTGGATGAGATCCGCCCTGACTATCTAAAGTCTCTGGATGTTGTAGGACTGTCTTGGCTGACACGTCTCTGCAACATCGCGTGGCGATCGGGGGCAGTGCCAATGGAGTGGCAGACCGGGGTGGTGGGTCCCTCTCTACAAGAAGGGGGACCGGAGGGTGTGTTCCAATTATCGTGGGATCACACTCCTCAGCCTCCCCGGTAAGGTCTACTCCAAGGTACTGGAGAGGAGGTTACGGCCGATGGTCGAATCTCGGATCCAGGAGGAGCAGTGTGGTTTTTGTCCCGGTCGCGGAACACTGGACCAGCTCTATACTCTCCATCGGATACTCGAGGGTTCATGGGAGTTCGCCCAACCTGTCCACATGTGCTTTGTGGATTTGGAGAAGGCGTTCGACTGTGTTCCCCGGGGTGTCCTTTGGGGGGTTCTCCGGGAGTACGGGGTCGGAGGTCCTCTGCTGAGGGCCATCCGATCCCTGTATGACCGGAGCCAGAGCTGTGTTCGCATTGCCGGCAGTAAGTCAGACCTGTTCCCGGTGAATGTTGGCCTCCGACAGGGCTGCCCTTTGTCACCGGTTTCTGTTCACTGTATTTATGGACAGAATATCTAGGCGCAGCCAGGGGTCGGAGGGGGTCCGGTTCGGAGACCACAGGATTTCATCTCTGCTGTTTGCGGACGATGTTGTCCTGTTGGCTCCAACGAACCAGGACCTGCAGCATGCACTGGGGCGGTTTGCAGCCGAGTGTGAAGCGGCTGGGATGAGAATCAGCACCTCCAAATCCGAGGCCATGGTGCTCGACCGGAAAAAGGTGCCTTGCCCTCTGCAGGTGGGTGGAGAGGTCCTTCCTCAAGTGGAGGAGTTCAAGTATCTCGGGGTCTTGTTCACGAGTGAGGGGAGGATGGAGCGTGAGATTGACAGGCGGATCGGTGCAGCGTGCGCAGTTATGCGGTCGCTGTATCGGACCGTTGTGGTGAAGAGGGAGCTGAGCCGAAAGGCAAAGCTCTCGATTTACCGGTCAATCTTCGTTCCCTCCCTCACCTATGGTCATGAGCTTTGGGTAATGACCGAAAGAACGAGATCGCGGATACAAGCGGTCGAAATGAGCTTCCTCCGCAGAGTGGCTGGGCGCTCCCTTAGAGATAGGGTGAGGAGCTCAGTCACACGGGAGGAGCTCGGAGTAGAGCCGCTGATTCTCCACGTCGAGAGGAACCAGTTGAGGTGGCTCGGGCATCTGTTCCGGATGCCTCCTGGACGCCTCCCTGGGGAGGTGTTCCGGGCACGTCCCACCGGGAGGAGGCCCCGCGGAAGACCTAGGACACGCTGGAGGGACTATGTCTCTCAGCTGGCCTGGGAACGCCTTGGGGTCCCCCCGGATGAGCTGGAGGAAGTGTGTGTGGATAGGGAAGTCTGGGCGTCTCTGCTTAGACTGCTGCCCCCGCGACCCGGCAACGGATAAAGCGGAAGAAAATGGATGGATGGATGGACGACCTGAATCCAGTCAACACAGTTTAACCATACAGGTTGTCGGCCCCTGAACAAGTCTAAAGTGGCCCTACTAAAAAGTTTGGACACCCCTGGCTTACATCTAACGTAGAGGCAGTAGAAGCATTATTGTGTTCGTTATATCAAATCTCACTTTAGCTTCCTACACCTGCTTCAAGCACCACCCAAATGTGTTGAAATAAAGTTACTTTCACAAATATTGTACATTTAAAAACGTGTTGCATCAAAGTTTTAATTGGTACAAACACCTTTGACTCGTGAAACTTGAATCCGGAGCATTTCTCACTCAGCCGTTGTTTACATAGTTTGATATTTCATTCATTTGTAACTAATTAAATTCTTAAATCATGTGCAATGTGTAATACTGCAACTTCAGAATGTCACAGAACAATGTCACTTTACTTATATACTTATTATCCTGCACTATTTAACTGTACAGTATATAACTGCACTACTACATATATATATTTTGACTGGTATTGAAGCATTTTCAGCATCTACAGCTAGTTATGTTAGCTAAGAAACATAGCTACTACTTATTTGTATATAGTGTATATATTGTTTGTGCTCCCTGTGTGCTCTTACTACTGTCCGGTCTGTGCGATGCAACATCGAAATTTCCCCACTGTGAGACGAATAAAGGAATTCTTATCTTATCTTATCTTATATCCAATCCAATCCAATCCACTTTATTTCTATAGCACATTTAAACAACAGAACAGTTCCAAAGTGCTGCACAAAAAAGTACACAAAAAATAGAATAAAAAATAAATAAATAAATAGTCAATTTATAAAATCAATAAAAATCATAAAACACAAAACAAAAATTAAAAAGACACAGGGACCACACAACTCACGCGGTGTTAAAAGCCAGAGAATAAAAGTGGGTTTTAAGACGAGATTTAAAACACTCCAATGTTGTGGCTGTTCGGACGTGGAGGGGCAGAGCGTTCCACAGCTTAGGGCCGATGACGGAGAACGCTCTGTCCCCTCGAGTTTTACGTTTCGTCTTAGGAACCACGAGCTGGAGCTGGCCCTCAGACCTCAGAGCGCGCGTTGGGGTGTAGACTTCAATGAGGTCTGTGACGTACTGAGGGGCCAGTCCGTTTAACGCTTTAAAAACAAACAACAAAACCTTAAAATCAATTCTAAATTTGACTGGAAGCCAGTGCAAAGATGCGAGGATTGGTGAAATATGGTCACGCTTTTTAGCTCCAGTAATAAGTCGTGCAGCGGAGTTCTGGACTAACTGTAAGCGTGACAGTGCATTTTGGGTAATGCCTGTATAAAGAGCATTACAGTAGTCCAGGCGTGACGAAATAAAAGCATGCACGACTTGTTCAAAATGTTTAAAAGATAAAAACGGTTTGACTTTAGATAAAAGGCGAAGATGGTAAAAGCCTGACTTGACGACTGTATTAATCTGTTTAGTAAAATTAAAATCACTGTCCATGGTGACGCCAAGGTTGGTGGCAGAGGGGAGAACGTTGTCTTTAAAGGGGCCCAAGTCCATTAAGGGGTCAGTGGGCCCAAAAATAACAATTTCAGTTTTCCCCTCATTAAGACTTAGGAAATTTTGGGCCAACCAAGCCTTGACGTCACTCAGGCAGGCAAGCAAGGGTGTCAGGGGGCCTTTAGCTGTCTTGGAAAGAGGCAAGTAAATTTGACAGTCATCTGCATAAAAATGGTATGAGATGCTGTGCCTCTTAAAGATTTGACTCAGTGGGAGGAGATAAAGGGCAAACAGAATTGGGCCAAGAATTGAACCCTGGGGAACTCCACAGCGCAGGAAGGCAGAGGATGAGGTGGAGTCCCCAAGCCTAACGGAGAAAGACCTCCCACTGAGGTATGACCTGAACCAGTCTAAAGCAGTCCCCCTGACACCCACACTGTCTCGGAGTCGGTCTAAAATAATTGTGTGGTCAATCGTGTCAAAAGCAGCAGTCAGGTCTAAAAGCACTAAAATGGCAGAACTACCTGAGTCAGTCACTAAAAACAGGTCATTAAAAACCTTTAAAAGTGCAGATTCAGTGCTATGCAAACTTTTAAAACCTGACTGGAACATGTCTGACACACCATGTGCATCAAGAAAGGGCTGTAATTGACAGAGCACACTTTTTTCCAACAGTTTAGATAAAAAAGGAAGTTTGGAAATCGGCCGATAATTAGAGACAATGGAGGTATCAAGGCTTGATTTCTTGAGAAGTGGTTCAATTACAGCCTGTTTACAAAAGGAAGGGACAACTCCTGAAACAAGGCTACTGTTCACAATTTCACAAACACAAGCACCAATTGTTTCCCACACATCTTTGAACAACCTCGGAGGGACCGGGTCTGTAGGACAAGATGAGGGTTTTATTTGACTGACAATTTTTGTTAGAGACTGCAAAGACATTGGCTCAAACCGTGTAAAAACCGCTGAGCAGGGCTGATTTATGCAGAAGTCAATAGAAGGGGGCAATATGCTTGAACGAATAAGCGCAACCTTGTTTGTGAAAAAAGACAAAAAATCTTCACAACTTTGAGTGCTAGATTGGACAAAAGTAGATTGGGGCGGGTTTAAAACAGACCCAATGGTTTGAAATAAAACACGTGGATTATTTGCATTTCTTTGGACAACATCAGAGAAATATTTGATTTTCTGCAGTCTGACCATTTTTTGATAAGTTTTCCAGCTGCCAACTAAGATTTCATATGACACCTGTAGCCGATCCTTTTTCCACTTCCTCTCTGCCTGCCGACATATACGTCTGGCCTCACGCGTACTGACGTTGAGCCATGGTACAGGCTTGGCTCTGGGGCGCTGAGCTTTGTGTGGAGCTACAGAGTCAAGAATTTCTGTGCATACAGCAATAAATGAATTAGTCATTTTCTCAGTATCCTGGCACACAGACACAGCACTTATTTCAGGTTGGGCGCTAGCTAAAAAAAGAGAGGAAAAAGATGCTGCCGTGTCTGGCCGAAGAGTGCGACAATAGCGCACAGGACAGGGCGGCTTAACGCAATCATTCATTGTGAATTCAAATAAAACAGGACAATGATCAGAAATAATAGCATCTCCAACTTGTAAATTGTAAACAGACAGATTGCAAGACAAAACCAAGTCCAAAGTATGGCCACGTATCTGTGTGGGTCTAGTAACGTGTTGCACTAAATTAAAACCTTCAACCAAATCTAAAAAGTCCTTCACCAAAGGAGTAGCTGAACAACAGACGTGTAGATTGAAGTCTCCAACAATTAAAAACTTGTCATAGTCCATCAACACTAGAGACATAAACTCAGAAAAGTCATTGATGAAGTTCTTATTGTACTTTGGCGGTCTGTAGACCAGCGCGCAGAAAACGGGTTCATTCTGTCCTAATTCAAAGCAACTAACTTCAAATGAAGTAAAGGACATCGCTGGCAGAGGCTTGTAGCACAAGTTGTTTTTCAATATCGACGCAACACCACCTCCTCGACCACTATGCCTCGGCGTATTTATGAAAACACAGTCCGGAGGTACAAGTTCAGTAAAGGCAGCCAACTCACCCGCACTTATCCAGGTCTCCGTCAGAAAGAATAAATCCAACGAGTGCGAAAAGATGAGGTCCCGTAGAATAAAAGTCTTATTCCTTGCGGATCTTGCGTTCAGAAGTGCACATTTCAGAGAAGTTTGGGGCACTTTAGCAGCAGAAGAGACGTGATTCAGCGTGCGAAGATTGTGGAGCTCCTGAAGGCGACATCGGCGAGGGCGAAGAGCCGCAGACACTCCCCGCTCACCGATCACTGGCTGCAGCCAAGCTGGAGCAATAGGAGCCAGCTGACGTCGAGCGATGAGGCGACGAAGACACTCATCGTAGTCCCGGGGAACACTCGCTGGGCACCAGATCAACTCCGGAGATAAGGCTAGCCAGGATTTCAACCTGACTAGCTTACCACTGCGCACTCCCCGACGCCTGCGTTTCTTGGGTAGCAAGGCTTTCACTCGAAGCAAGTAATCCGGAATAGGGCTATACAGGAATACATTGAATTTACATGAATCATTAACACTCAACACTGGCAAATATAATTGGAAAAACAGCAAAAAGCAGTTTGTTGGCAAGTAAACATGTTGCTATGGTGACTATTACTGACGGCAGGAGGTAAAGGCAATTTCAATCAAAATAATGACCAATAAATAACACATAGACAGAAAAAGTCATAAAGTTCGGAATACCAAGAATGTACATGAGCCGAGTAAACACGCTCCGGGAGTTCTAGAGTTAAATTCTACTGTTCTTGCCCCGAGACCCGGCAACGGATGAAGCGTAAGAAAATGGCCCACACCTACACTGTGGCTGTAAACACTTCTTCTTCTTCTTCTTCTTCTCTCCGACCCCCCAGTCAGATTTAATTAACACAGAGTAGAATCGATAGACTCAGGTCGGTCGTGTTCCGTGGCTTAGAGCTCGGCACGGGAGAGGGTGGGATTCTCATTTCATCTGCTTTTCTCCACACGCTCTTGCCACCTGTCTCTTAAAGATTGGACACAGCTCTGGTCCGGTGTCTGTCATGGCTGAGCATTGTGACAACACGGTGTCTCACTCATTGGGAGGATATTATGGGATGTGGCGAGTGCAGAACGACAGACGTCACACAAACTGGACTTTCTACTCTTTCCCCTTTGGTGTATTTCAACGGCTGGAGACGATCTAAATGCTAATGTGTCCACACAGGAGGCTGACTAGCGCACATTTGAGATTGGATTGTGTCTCTATTTGATCGAGGCTTGGATGATTTCAAGACTTGGCAATTTCTTACTTGTAAAATTCATAGAAAAATGCAACAGTGATTCTAACAATTATCAGTATTGTCTTGTCTTGTTTCCTGATTGGAGGTAGTCAGAGTTTGTCCTGCAGACGGAAAATACATACTGTATTTATAACAACAAAAGATTATTACAACTATGTGATGTCCTTCTTATCTCCACCCAGGAGGTAAAGTGATCACTGCTGTTTGTCTGTTTGCTGCTGGGAGCTACATAACTTCAATAATTAAGGGAGGATTTTTACAACATATTCAGATAATATTCAATACAATTCCTTTTTGTATAGCTCTAAATCACAGCAGTAGTTATCTCAGATTATAGAAGCAAACAGTTCAAACTCATGAAATGCAGTGATAAAAACACATAGAGCCATTGGTCCATAAGGGGCAGAGACCAAGGTCCGTAAATGTTGATAAATGTCATAAATGTTGCTGGATGAGTGTCCTGGATCATCACCTCAGTCCTTAGACCCTCCTCTATCACATTTAATCGTAATTTAAACTAGATGTTTTAATTAATTTTTTAATGTAGTGCTTAATTGCAGCCCTGATTAATCCCTAGACCGTCTTTAGTGAGCACATGTCTGAATGCTCTGTGTGTGGTGCTGCCACCGTGTCCTGATGATCGATCTCAAACACGACAAACAAACTGCAGAGCTGGGAGACAGAGCCACTTAACACCGAGCACAAAACTGACAAATGTTGAACAAATGTCAGACTGAAGTTGGAGCTCCGTGCCAGACGCAGACGCAGACGCAGAGACGCAGTCGCAGACGCAGAGCTAAAATCCCTATGTTTCTCCTCAGATCTGACTCCACTTGAATTAGCGTTATTTCCTAATTAGTTCCTCTTCCAGACACCTTTATTGACTCGTTCGTTACAAATCACACACACACGCACACATACACACACATACGCACATACACACATACACACACACACACGCACACACGCACACATACACACACATACGCACATACACACACACACACACACATACGCACATACACACACACACATACAAGCACATACACACACACACACACACACATACGCACATACACACACACACATAAGCACACTTACGCACACACGCACTCATACGCACACACACACACACACATACACGTTTTTGTTACCTGGTGGGTCCCTTTGACAGGGCCGTTCAGAATGGGACCCATAGACATAATCTTTTTTTACTGGGACTACTTTAAGTAATACAAAACAGTCAATAGAAACCAAACAACTATTTTAAAGGAATTTTATTTTAGATTTTTTTTTTTCAAATTGCAGTGATTCTATTTTTGACATAGAATTTAATGCCACTCCATGTCCGATGTCTAAGGTCATCTGGTGAGGCATTAATGCAGGCCAGGCCAGGCCAGGCCAGGCAGTGAGACTTCCCAGGGACCTTTCCAGTCTGTATGAAAGGTGTCATGGTCTTCTCCACAGCCTTCACCTCAGATGCAGACCATGGCTTTCTCTAACGTTCTAGGGAGAGAAATAAAAATATATTAGCAATATACACTCCCAGGGTGAGGACCAAGCAGCCTGGCTGTAATCCCCCACCTGGTACACTTAGTTCCTTTCCTTTAAAAATCTGGCTCACCCTCTTCCATCAATGACATTACTTCTGCCGAGCCCCCTCCCCTACGGTCAGTGCTTATGCTGCGGGAGGGACTGTGTTTTAACTGACCTCTCGGACTCAGCCAATCAGAACTCACCTCAAAGCTCCATATAGTCCAATCCAATCCAATGTAGCAACTCACAGGGCTGTTTCTTACTAGTTTGCAAAAAAAATACAATGGATTTTTCCTATTGATAATAAACGCAGCGTATTGTGGCCTGATTATTATAAACAGCATGTTGACATTTTAGGCTCCCCTACTTTTGCCTAAATGTTTGTTTTCACAGTTTTAAATGTGGCACAATCTTACTATTATCAATTCTATAAGAAATCGGATCCGTCTCTGCACCACTTGCTGCTGATCTGTGTCTGGAATCTAAGTCAGACACTACTTTCTGCTCAGATTTACTGCCCAATATATATTCCTCTCATTTGTAGTAGTTGTTGCGCAGATGCCATGTGTTTTTGGTTAGCGCGGTCAGCTCTTTTGATGGATTTATCAGTACTTTGCTCCTCAGAACTCGGCCGGTTCCTTTACCCGGCTTTGATGAGAGTCGTAGAAGCTTCCACGCAGGTTGTACAAGGTTACAAAAGTCCACAGGTTGCAATTCTAAAACAGCAGAAGCAGCAGCAGCAGCAGCAGCGAGGGGCCATTGCGGAGGCCCCAGATGTCCCCAATTCTTATGAGAAAAATGACAATTGCAAAAACATGCTGCAGATGTGCTTCCTTCGGCAACGGGAACATGTGAGCGTTAACTCCACTCATCTGCTGGATCCGTGAGGTTTTATGGTCTATTGTGTCAGTCCCAAGAAAGTGGTAAATGTAAAGTGTTGAATCAAAATAGACTGGAAGCTTAAACACGAGACAGATAACTTGATTCTTTTTATTTTGAGTTGTCGTCTTGGGAAGAATAGTTTTGCCAATCGCTTTGTTTTATTTATACAGAAGAAAAGGACATTCTCATTTGAAACAGTTGCAAACCTGGATATTTATACTCACATTAAGATGAAGCAACCGCATGTGGAGGTGGGACGGCATTAAACATCATAGCCAAAAGAACAAGCAACAAGCTGGACAAGTACAGGTTAAGTTTGTGGAGATTCAGATAAAAATATACAGAAATACTTTAACTTTTGTCTGCTGACAAAGTACACAAACTTCACTGTCAAATATATTGTTTTTGTTTCGCCCCAAAGTCACAACTAAACTCATCTCGAAGGACGCTATAGAAATGGTCTTTGTGCCAGCCGCAGCATTAGAGGAACAAACAATTAGAACGCAAGAAAGGACAATAATACGAATAGCCATTGGTCCATGAGGCCGTGGCAAGTGTCCATTTATACCCTCACACCTCCTGCATCAGCCACACCACTACCCGGTGGGAGAGCGAGCCACTCCCATGAGTTGTAAAACAGCTGCAGTATATTCATAACGCTGCTGCTCGAGTCCTGACGAGAACCAGGAAGTACGACCACATTAGTCCTGACTAGAACCAGGAAGTACGACCATATTAGTCCTGACTAGAACCAGGAAGTACGACCACATTAGTCCTGACTAGAACCAGGAAGTACGACCACATTAGTCCAGTCCTCAGGTCTCTGCACTGGCTTCCTGTGGCTCAGAGAATAGACTTTAAAACAGCTCTGCTTGTTACAAGTCTCTCCATGGCCTCGCACCAAAATATATTAGTGACATGTTAGTCCCATATGAACCAGCCCGGACTCTGAGGAGCACAGGGACTGGACTCCTGCTGGGACTCTGAGGAGCACAGGGACTGGCCTCCTGCTGGGACTCTGAGGAGCACAGGGACTGGCCTCCTGCTGGGACTCTGAGGAGCACAGGGACTGGCCTCCTGCTGGGACTCTGAGGAGCACAGGGACTGGCCTCCTGCTGGGACTCTGAGGAGCACAGGGACTGGACTCCTGCTGGGACTCTGAGGAGCACAGGGACTGGACTCCTGCTGGTCCCAGAGTCAGAACTAAACATGGGGAGTCTGCATTACAAAAATATGCAGTCTTCCTGAAAATGTGAGAAAGGCTTCTTCTTTGACAATGTTCAAATCCAGGTTAAAAACAGCTGTGCAGACAAATTAAAATAATGAATATTTACTCTTTTTATTTTACAGTGATTTTTTCTCATTTGAATGCCTTGTGTGATTGTTTCTGTCCTGTTTGTGAGTTGCCTTTTACGTGAACTGTGCTATACAGATAAACTTGCCTTGCCATGGGCTGACAGGTGACATCCAGGACTGAGTTTGGAAAGAGGCGACCGCTCCACAGGTCCAGCGATGACATGTCCAATGTATTTACAGACTTTATATTCACCGACAGCAAAGTTATAAATAAGACCTTTGCATCCACGTTCTGTTCCTCACAATCAAAGCCACGTGTCCAAATGTTTCGAGTTTCTCTCTTTCCGCTACTGCAGCCGCTCAAGTGTCCATAGGCAAGCGAACCGGAGCCTGTTGTCGCCACCGCCGCCGTTCTGTTTGTGTCCACGGCAACCGACTCGGGGCCAAATGTTGTGGAGATCCGAGGTGCTGGCAGTTACATATCGTGGCACGAGGAGTCGCCTTTGTAGTCCTAATCCCGGCCTTATGCCAGGGCCTTGATCGTACATCTCCAGCCGGATCATGTGCTGCTGCGTGTCATAAACGTGTGTCCGCTCGGGTTTCCACGACGACGAGGCCTGAGGAATGCGCCTCTCGTACTCTGTGCAACTCGATACGGACAAAAATGAGGTAGTAATTATATTTGACATTTTTATGCGCTACTTCTGGGAGTTGCTCGCGCCGCTGCTGCTTTACCTTTTTGGACTTCTTGACATTTTGAGTTTTTATTTTGGGAAAGTGTCTCGAGGAGCTGACCTTGTGACTCTGGGAGGACTCAGAATTCAATTCTGATAATCTGTTCAGCGGCGGAATATCAAAAGACGTCAGGGAAGGAGTTAGATGAAAAACAGGTTAATTTGGATATATATGCTGTCACACTCAGGGTCATTTTTCTGAGAAGACTTTAGAAGGTCAGGAAACAAGCTGTTTATTTTGTATTTAAAAATGCAGTTTGATGTACACAGTGAATGATATACTTTAGAATATTTCCAATCAAAAATAAAGTCAGAAGCTTTATGGATTCATTCATTCATTCATTCATTTTCAAGCCCTTTATTGTCCATTTCTGGGTCAGGGGGGGGGGCAATGAGAGCTGCCACCCAAGTCTCATAGCACCAGTCCCTCTGATCCTCTGCAGGGGGTGAGTCCACAGAAAGATGGCTGCTCTGTCAGCGGTGAAACAGCCTTGGTCTTTCAGCGGGGGGCTTCAGACAACGTGGGGTTAAGTGTCTTGCCCAAGGACACAACGACAGTAGACATCAGTGGGAGCAGTTGGAGTAGGTCCCATGGTGGGAATCGAACTCACGATCTCCAGGCTCAAAGGCCACTGCTCTACCAACTGAGCTACTGTCGCTTTATGGATTTTTGTCGGATAATCCTAAAGTCTGTAACATTATAACAATGGGATCCAACCCTCATTCTTTTCTTTTACTCCATTTGTGTTGTGAAGGTTGGCTTTTGTTTTTCTCCACACTCTTTCACCTGTTCTATACCACAAGCATGTGTTGTGATGTCACATACTGTACAGTAGAACAATGGAGTGGAATGACACCATTCCCCAACTCAAGGTTATTCACACAGAGGCACACACTGACTGGGAGGAGTGACAGGGACTGGTCTAAGACTGGACTTGGACTGAATTTGGACTCAATGAATAGGGGACTTTGACTCGCACAGAGGGGAACAGGGGGGAGGCTACTCGGCCCGTGCTGGACTACAGTATGACGGGCCAGTGGTTTGTGCTCTCGCTTCTCTGCAAGAAAAGTCCTGGGTTCGAATCCCGATCGGTACAGGGCCTTTCTGAATGGAGTTTGCATGTTCTCCCTGTGTCTGCGTAGGTTTTGTCCAACTGCTCCGGCTTCCTCCTGGTCTCCCTTTCTGGTCTCCCTTTCTGGTCTTTCTCTGGTTTCTTTCTGGTCTCTCTCTGGTCTTTCTCTGGTCTTTCTCTGATCTCTCTCTGGTCTCTCTCTGGTCTCTCTCTCTGGTCTCTCTCTCTGGTCTCGCTCTGGTCTCTCTCTGGTCTCTCTCTCTGGTCTCTCGCTGGTCTCTCTCTGATCTCTCTCTGGTCTCTCTCTGGTCTCTCTCTCTGGTCTCTCTCTCTGGTCTCTCTCTCTGGTCTCTCTCTCTGGTCTCTCTCTCTGGTCTCTCTCTCTGGCCTCTCTCTCTGGTCTCTCTCTGGTCTCTCTCTGGTCTCTCTCTCTCTGGTCTCTCTCTGGTCTCTCTCTGGTCTCTCTCTCTCTGGTCTCTCTCTGGTCTCTCTCTGGTCTCTCTCTGGTCTCTCTCTGGTCTCTCTCTCTCTGGTCTCTCTCTGGTCTCTCTCTGGTCTCTCTCTCTCTGGTCTCTCTCTGGTCTCTCTGGTCCTCCATCATCAGCTGACTGAGAATAGAAACACCTTTCTGCTTCTCTTTCTGTCCTGCATCAAACGGGTGAAAAAAGTATTATTTTTGTGTTAGAAAATAAATGAAGTTGTAGAACGATAACTTCCCACGACTCCTTCACCGATAAAAACATTTCACTTGCAGGACAATTTGTGAAGTATATATTTAGTCTTGTTGTTTGCTGCAAAGTTACTTCAGGAGCTGCATGTTTATCACCTGCTGCTTTAAATCTTATTTTCTCCCTTTTTCATTGAATTATAGTAACATTGTTAATAAACGCAGGCTTCATGTTTCTCTGTTTTCCTTTGCTCAGGAAGCTGCAATAACCTAATGTCCTGATTCAAATGATTATAAAAGCATGACGTCCAAGAAGCTTGTCAACAATACCGCCCTGAAGATACTAGGAAACATCTATCCATATTTATCTGAACAACGATCTCCTCGGTGTGTACCAAAGTTATCCACAAATACAATCTAAATTATTATTATTAATATTATTATTGTAATGGGGTGTTGTCTCATGAATCCAAGTGGGTTGTTGTCTGATGATTCCAAATGATTACTGTATGGACCATGTTGTTATTAATAGTGGGGGGGAATTATTCTGTTCAGTATCGCGATATTTTGCACACACAATTAAATCGACACAGTAAAGTAAGTATTTCAATATTCATATCAATAATTATCACACGCTCCTCACAGCAGCAGCAGAACGCTCCACTGATTTTAATGTCATTTCAAAACATTCAAAACGGACAAAACAATAATGACCGCTGCCCTTTGGCAACGCACTCTCTGCTTGTAATTCAGATGTGTTCCAGCCACTCGCTACTACTGTCTCTGCGAGAGACGGGGTCCGCTCCGCCCTGACGGTACTTATCCGATATGACCTGCGTACGATACATTATCTCTAACTTATCGTTTCATTTTGATGTTTTGAGTTGAGCTGAGTTTCAGAAGGTGTCCTGTAATAAAATCCTGAATGTTCAAAGGATCGAGTTTTTGCACTTGTTGTAATGCCTTTGAAAAATATGAGGACATTAATCGCGATATATCTCAAAATCGAATCGCAATATGCTAAGAATCACAATCATTTCTGTCAAATTGTCACATTTTTGCCGATTCCCAGCCCGACTAGTTATGTCTCATTATTTATCCCTTCGTATAAAATCTGCAGGGTTTTATGCAGCCGTGACATTTGCAGAGTGAATAAGTTGCACGTTCACAGTCTCAGGACAAACTCAATAATTTATCTGAACAAAAGATCAACTGTGCAACTGGGCGGCACGGTGGCTGAGTGGATAGCACTCTCGCCTCTCAGCAAGAAGGTCCTGGGTTCGAATCCCGGTCGGACCAGGGCCTTTCTGAGTGGAGTTTGCATGTTCTCCCCGTGTCTGCGTAGGTTTCCTCCGGGTACTCCGGTTTCCCCTACCACTAAAAATATGTCCAATAGTTCTAGCATGCACCTCCTGTACTGGCGACCCCGCTCCCATCTCTGTGTGGAGTGAGAGACAAATGCCCAAAATTAACAATTGTAAACCGCTTTGAGACTCTGATCTGCAGTGAAAAGGCGGTATATAAATAAAAACTTACTTACTTACTTACTTACTGTGCTTTTGTTCAGATCTGTGTCAAAGTTACGTTCAAAGTCAGAGTCTGGAAACTTAGGCCGCTCTATGTTTCGTTAATGACTATAGTTATAAAGTGCCACTTCTAAAAACACCTGTTTATCACAGCACTCTGCGCTCTCACACACAAACCCCCCTCTCGCTTCACCCACTCCTCACTGATCAAGTGTGTCTGAAGTTTACTATAACAGCAGAATCCTTCGGTCTCTGGTACAGGACCATGAGACTTCAATAATAGTCATTTGCTCAAACTTTTTTGGACCAATGACGTCGCTGCTATAAACTGTACAATGTGGTTTCACTGCAAATGGAAAATGGACTGAATCTTGATCTATACAAGAACGCTCATCGCTTCGAATTCAGGTGAGAGCAGAGTTTTGGATTAAACTTTATATTATATTCTATGACAGATTGCTAAAGAACGGTAAAGGGTAACAAGTTTGCAACAAGTTTTTTGCAGATTAAAGCTAAGATTTAGGATGAATGCACTCTCAAAGGACTCTGTTGCCGGGGCCTTGGTGCAAATGGTGCCCCCAACAGGTGAAAGCAAGATCCATCAGACCTCTGAAGCTAAGCAGGGCAGGGCCTGGTTAGTAATGTGATGGGAGACCTCTGTGAAAACAAGGTGCCACAGTGGGGCGGCTGTAAAGTGCCAAACTGTGGTTGTGTCCTTAGGCAAGACACTTCCCCCACATTAGAATGGGTCTGGTGTGTGAATGGTTGGTGGTACAGAAGTTGCTATATAAAACTGATGGAATATTATTATGTCAAATATATAAAACTTGTAATTACAAACATCTGTTCATTTTTACTTCACTTTTGACCGTGATACTTTCTTCTGTCTTCTTTCTATCGGGAAAAATATCTTTTTTTGAGTTTGTAAACATGACAAAATGTGCCAGTCATGTTTTGGAAGCCACTGAAACTGAAAACCAGAATAATAAGGAACACTCAAAAACAAGGCTTTATTGAAACATTATTAATCCACAAACAACTATTTTATTTACTCCATTTTGTTGTGGGAAAATACCTCTGCAGCACAATCTGCAGTCCGGGCTTCTCGTCCTGTTTGGACTCGTAATCAGCGACAGTCATCTCCCGTCAGACGTCGTTATCTTTTAGCTCTCTCACCGTGGACCATTTGCATTGCATTACTTTGGGAAACAAATCAAACTGAAATTGGGTAATTTTGGAGAACGATCCTGGCGTACACGAGGACTGCCACTCGCCAAATGCAGATAATCATTTATGCACCATCATAGATCTAAACACACACGCACACATTTTTATAGAAACAGGTTTTTTCCCAACAATTTTCAACATTTTCACCGTGACCGAGAAGCTTCAAAATAAAAACAGTATTCATATTATTTGGTTTATTTGAGAAGGGACAGAGACAGAAAACACAGACAATCATAGACAGACAGTCACACAGTACGGGCGGCACGGTGGCTGAGTGGTTAGCACTCCCGCCTCTCAGCAAGAAGGTCTTGGGTTCAAATCCTGGCCGGAACAGGGTCTTTCTGAGTGGAGTTTGCATGTTCTCCCCGTGTCTGCGTAGGTTTCCTCCGGGTGCTCCGGTTTCCCCTACCACTAAAAACATGCACAATAGGTCTGAATGTAAATGAGAGAGTGAATAGATGGTGTTGGGTCAGAGGCTTTGATGGTCCAGTGTGTTCTGGACTCGCTTCTGTCATCACCGTGTGTGGAAGGATTGGAACAATATCTGACTCTGAACATTGGAAAGTGCTTTGCGTCTGTACCTTGGTCTGTAAAATATAAATAAACATTACTTACTTACAGTAGTCAGAGGTACACAGGGACATAAAATATAAAGATATGAGTACAAAACACAATGCAAGTACAGAAAGTATTATATTTATATTGATTCATTGATTTTGATAATTTCTTCCACAAAGAAACTGTTCAAACGATATAATATCATGAATTACTACCAAAAACAAGGAATAGGCAAACACAGTGCTTCTTTTAGCCTTTTCCAACACATATAACAATAACACAGCAATGAGGACATGACACGTGCAGCTTTTTACTCCCAACATTGTCTCTTAACAAACCCTTGGATGTGTCTCAAACATGTGTCTAAGATCCTTTGTCAGAGCTGGAGGCTGCAGTGTGTGATCTGTAATTCTAATGAATATTCTCTTAACTAAACCAGTAAAAGCGCTTCAACCCGTTTCTTTAGTGTCAGATATGGATCATGAAAAGCAGGAATTCTGAGCATTTTTAGTTTTTCACTACTTTTTTTTCCAAATTAAGTCATTCATACTGTGTTTTATCTTTAACACATGCTAAAACTGGTTATTATACATGCAGCTAAACTAAATGCTAACTGATGCGATTTAACAGTGCGTTGCTATGGTAACTAGCACTTGCTCCAGGCTGAGTTGGCTCTGAACCAGTCCAGGACCAGTCTGGACTTAATAAACATAATTAAACTACAGACAGAAACAGAAAAAGTCACAAAGTTATGAAGACCAAGGACGTACAGAAGCATTACACTTCCAAAATGAAAAGCCGTCAGTTTGACTGCTCCGGGAGTTTGAGTGTTAACTAAAGTCAGCGGGAAACAACTCCATATTTATTTGTAGAGCGCCTTTCCTAATATCTTCACATAAAACATGCAAAAACCCCCAAATCACCATTAAAAACACAACTAAAATCACACAGGTAATTAAAATGAATAAAACATTAAATCACACAATAATAAAATAATAAATATCCACAGTTTTCTAACTCAGTCGTGAGGAGTGTGAGAAAGTTCTGGAGAAGCCACAACCTGTTAAACCCGAGCTGGACAGTTTAAGGATGTGCTCTGACCCACAGGTTAATGAGTGCCGCTGCTGCTGTGCCTTTGGGCAGGACACCTAATCTCTGTGTGTGTGCGTGCGCGTGTGCGCGTGCGCGTGCGCGTGTGCGTGTGCGTGTGCGTGTGTGTGTGTGTGTGTGTGTGTGTGTGTACGGATGCTTGGGTGATTGAGGTAATAAATGTTTTACAGAAAGCTTTTGTTTTTGGCAGCTTCAAGCACTTTACTCACATTAACACGGTCCTTGAATGACAATGTTCCCAGAGTTATGTTTTTATAAATACCCTGCTGTAGATTGTGTTCCTATGTATTTATTTATTTCTTTGATCAGTATTAATTCTACTTCTTAAGGAGTGGGCTAGAAGATTGAGACTGACCAGAGAGAGACCAGAGAGAGAGACCAGAGAGAGAGACCAGAGAGAGAGACCAGAGAGAGAGACCAGAGAGAGAGACCAGAGAGAGAGACCAGAGAGAGACCAGAGAGAGAGACCAGAGAGAGAGACCAGAGAGAGAGACCAGAGAGAGAGACCAGAGAGAGGGACCAGAGAGAGGGACCAGAGAGAGACCAGACCAGAGAGAGACCAGAGCAGAGAGAGGGACCAGAGAGAGACCAGAGAGAGACCAGAGAGAGAGACCAGACCAGAGAGAGACCAGAGCAGAGAGAGGGACCAGAGAGAGACCAGAGAGAGAGACCAGAGAGAGGGACCAGAGAGAGACCAGAGAGAGACCAGAGAGAGAGACCAGAGAGAGAGATCATAGTGAGGCTAGGGAGAGACACCAAAGAGAGACCAGAGAGAGCCCAGAGAGAGAAAAGAGAGACCAGAGAGAGACCAGAATGACACCAGAGAGGCCAGAGAGAGGGACTGTAATGAGACCAGAGAGAGGCCAGAGGGAGACCAGAGAGTGTACAGAGAGAGAGACTAGACAGAGACTAGAGAGATAACCAGAGAGAGACCAGATCTCCATAAAGCAAGTATCAAAATGTCACCATATGATTATTTTAGACTTTTTAGGTGTTCACTCTAGAAGCTGTTTTTCACTCTCTGCTGAAGCACACAAGAGAATAGGATTATGTCGTCTTTGTCAACTCTGGTCTTACTGGATTTACTTTAAGACTGGCGAGTTGAAAGTCTGGTTCCATCTGTCCGCGGGCTCAGACATCTCCTCTCAGTCCACCGACCGGCCGCCGTTACCTCCCAGAACAATGTGGTGTGTAGTAGAGACTGTAGCGTTAAGTCTCACCGTGCTGCAGGGAATAAAGGAACAAAAAGTTGTTTCTCTGAGTCAGCGAGGTCTTTTCTATTGTTGTTCCAATTGTTCCAGTCGGCGAAGAGCCAGAGATTAACCCCGGGAAGCTTCCCTCGACACGTATACATTGCATTGTGCAGACCGTTTTAATTATTCAAACTTATTGAATATTTGCCCCCGCTGCACACTAAAACGAATGAGGCTAGCTGCTAATCCACAGGTTTATTCAGTTTTGCTTGAAACCATTGGTGCATCTAAACTCTATTACTCTTTTCACAATCACAATAAAAATAACACAGAACAAGGACACAAACCATTTCTACAGAAACACAATTAATAATGTCTTAGAGACCAGAGAGAGAGACCAGAGAGAGACCAGAGAGAGACCAGAGAGAGACCAGAGAGAGACCAGAGAGAGAGACCAGAAAGAGAGACCAGAGAGAGAGACCAGAGAGAGAGACCAGAGAGAGACCAGAGAGAGACCAGAGAGAGAGACCAGAGAGAGAGACCAGAGAGAGAGACCAGAAAGAGAGACCAGAAAGAGAGACCAGAAAGAGAGACCAGAAAGAGAGACAAGAAAGAGAGACAAGAAAGAGAGACCAGAGAGAGAGACCAGAGAGAGAGACCAGAGAGAGAGACCAGAGAGAGACTAGAGAGAGACCAGAGAGAGACCAGAAAGAGAGACCAGAAAGAGAGACAAGAGAGACAAGAAAGAGAGACCAGAGAGAGAGACCAGAGAGAGAGACCAGAGAGAGACTAGAGAGAGACCAGAGAGAGAGACCAGAGAGAGAGACCAGAGAGAGAGACCAGAGAGAGACCAGAGAGAGAGACCAGAGAGAGAGACCAGAAAGAGAGACCAGAAAGAGAGACCAGAGAGAGAGACCAGAGAGAGAGACCAGAGAGAGAGACCAGAGAGAGACCAGAGAGAGAGACCAGAGAGAGGCCAGAGAGAGAGACCAGAGAGAGAGACCATAGAGAGAGACTAAGGGAGAGAGATTATATCTGCCCTTTCTTGACACCAAATCGAATGAGGCTAGTTGCTAATCCACAAGTTTATTCAGTCAGTTTTGCAGTCTTGAAATCATTAGTGCATGTAAATATTTGACCTCAGTTTGGGTCACAGTATCCCTTGTCTCCGGCTCCGATCCCGTTTCCATGCTTCGGAAGGTGCCATAATTCCACAGCCAGAGTTAATTGGTCTCCCCTTACATGGATGTGCTCGGCCCAGAGATGGATTTATAAAAAAAAAAAAAAAAAACTATATGGCTTCCCCACTGTGACCACCCACATCAAATACTAAGGATAATTCCATTTCTTTGAAGAGAGAGCCTTTTTATGTTATTTATAGGAACATTTTGATTAAAGCTCGGGTGTGTAACTGTCAAACTATTTACGGCTAGATTAGGATTAAGAGATTCTGCATTTGTCTCACAGAGATTAAATTGCAGTGATGTATCACCGGTTACAGAACAGTAGGAAGCATAATAAAGAAGCTTAAAATCTCTTTATTGCTAGTTTTTGCATGTATTTTTGGCACATCTTTGGATCAGAGAAGGACAGAAAAGTGAAATAGAAAGAAGCACCCTCACTCGGCCAATCAGCTCTCAGCTGCAGGGCTCTTTAAAATATGCAAAAAATAATGTCTAAGGAGAGGACAGAATGTTTGAATAGATTTTACCTTTACAGGAGGTTAGATTATTATGAAAGAAAAAACGTGTAAGATTATTGCTAAAGAAATTATTTTGTTCATGCTTCTAGTTTGAGATTGTAAACTTGCTTCTTTATTTCCCAAATTTTAGGTTAGATTTGAGAATTTATCATATGCATACAGTTATTGTTAATTTACTTTCCTTCTGTTCTATAACCAGTGAAGCAACACTGAAATTTCTGCATTGTGGGACAAATCAAGAATCTCTTAATCTTAATTTTAGATACAGTTTAGTTTACCACACTGATCTTCCAATATATATAGCTCCACACCCTTTACTTTGATTTTTATTTTATTTTCTCCTCATAGCATTCTGCCCTGTCACTGGATTCGACCATTTGCCCTGTCACTCGTTCAGACTGCGGCGAGAGAGAGGAGCGCTCCACATGTACACTCACAGCAAACACTGCCATGGCTTTAACCAAAGGCACCGGCAGCACTGATGGGGAGGGGCCATGGGGGCAGCAGCTGTTCCATTGGCTGTGAGCATGAGGGAGGGGGGGGGGGGGGTTTGGCTGTGAGAGAGAGAGAGAGAGAGAGAGAGAGAGAGAGAGAGAGAGAGAGAGAGAGAGAGAGAGAGAGAGAGAGAGAGAGAGAGGAGAGAGAGAGAGAGAGAGAGAGAGAGAGAGAGAGAGAGAGAGAGAGAGAGAGAGAGAGAGAGAGAGAGAGAGAGAGAGAGAGAGAATGCCCGTTAGTCGCGTCTGCCGAGAACAGCACATGAGCCTGAGCGCTGCTGTCAGAGTGAGAGGAAGCAAGAGAGAGAGAAGCGTTGCCGGACAAGACGAAGAAAGACGCAAGCAGGAATACAGATCAGAGAGCATCAGAAGCAAGTGAATAGTGAAAAGTTACCGGCTCAGCAGCAGCGTCTCAGAACGAAAGAAACCTTGCCTTGCTTTGCTTTGCATCTATAACTGGAATACAAAACCCTCAAGCTCTGAAGGAGGGAATGCGTTTCGAACCCTACTGCAGTGATTGTTGTGGAGTTAAAGACATCAGCCGGAGACAGAGGAGGAGACCTGGAGCGTGCAGAGTTGCCCTGAGCACTTGTTCTAGACTTCATTCATTTTGGATTTGCATGTTTTAAGTTGTGAGAGATCTATCTATCAGTCTATTCTGGCTGGCACAGTGGTAGTGGTGATTCAGGGGATAGGATTGTGCGCTCCTGTCATCTGTGAGACTATGTTAGAGCGTGCGTCAGACAGCCCCCGGTCAGCAGCAGCAGCCTCAGAGCATGGAGAAGTCTAGCAGCGAGGAGTCAGCCATCCACCGCAGCCCTTCCATAGACAGCCGAGACTCAGATTTCCCGCAAGCCTCCACCTCCGGCCGCCCGATCGGTGGCAGAGGCTTCACTGCCGGAGCTTTCTACGGCTCCACCGGGCCACGCAAAGAATCCCAGCAGGCGCAAGCAGCAGCGAGTGCCGAAAACAGTGGAGCGGACAAATCAAACAATAAATACAGCTCTCCTAAAGGAAGCAAGTACGTGGTCTTTTACCTGGATCTATCGTTTGTGTTCCTTCTAGAATTCAAGAAGTGCAACATGGCCAGAGGCATCCTTTGCTGCTTGAAGTATTTGATGTTTGTCTTCAACCTCATCTTCTGGGTAAGTCTGATTTACTTTGATTTAATTTGCAAAGTTATGTCATGTGCACTGACTCGATCTGATTGTGGCTTCAAAGTGCTGGGCTATATGCGTCTCATGTCTGTCTAGAATCTTGCTGTCTCTTGAACTGCTAGTCCAACTTGTTCTACGCAGTCATTTCTGAACGTTACATCAGGGTCCATACCTGTCAAAGTCAGGCCTGTGGCTATTCCTGTGTGTTGGATCCAGTGGCGTTAGCCCCCTGAACGAGGACAGCACATTGGGGTGAGACGACGGACGGTGTGAGCAGGATTTACAGTGGTGCTGAAGTTGAAATATTAGAATCTATGTACCCTGGGTCCCTGCAGCAGAATGTGATAGCAGTTTAGACTCGTGGGCATCGACTCCCTGCAGAAAGAAATGGTTCTTTAAGCTTTCATTCATTATTAAGGTTTAATTGATTGGTGGACTCTGGGGTTGAAGTGGCAGTCTCCGAGATTGAATCAGACTGCATGTTGGTTCACTTTAGACCGTCTTATGTAATGTGTTTTTAGTTACGATCTAATAATATCAAATCAAAATCCAATGTTCTTTTCCATATTGAATTTATCCAAAATTAGATTGCATAGAGGAAGCAGTGGCTCTGTAGAGCTGGGACATGTTGGCACCGTTGGGCATCTCTTTAATGTTTACAGGCTGGATTAAAGAGCTTATAGGTTACGGGGCCAAGCCTTTGTGCAAATGCATTGAAGCGTAAAGCGTAAAAACATCACAATTTGATTCTGGAATTGGCATCACCATCAGGGCACCAGGGTGAGGAGTAACTGCAAACAGAGCCATGCTGGAAGCTAATAGTTCAATAAATACTCTGCAAGACAACTAGAGGCTGAACGTTGGCGATTACCCTGCGATGGAAATCAAGAGAACTTATGCTTCCTTGATCTGACATCTGAGAAATATCTTGAGTGACAGAAGAAGCACTGGGTTGTCTTTGCCAGCGCTGGTGTTTGATGATTGGTTTGTAAAATGTACAGCTGGGTATAAAAAGCTCTGCGAAAATCATTAACATTCCCCTCGATATTAAAACTACTGTTCTAGGGTATGCAGCAAGGAACACAATGGACGATTGTAACTTTTGAAATGTACTTTTGGTGCAGAGATAAAAGCTCTTACAAAGAAATGGGGTGACAACGGATTCATCAGCAAGGACAGGGTGACATCGTGTGTAATAAATGGGAAAACTGTTTAAAATGGACATTAAAGACGTATTTAAATGGCCTTGTTGAAAATTGGCCAAAAATGTGACCTTTTCCTGTGTATGTGGCAAAATAGTTTTAAGATTGGGCTAATTTAGAACTTAAAGCTGTGGTGCTATAACTTTTTAATCTCAAATCAATCCATGCATTTTCTTCCGCTTCATCTGTTGCCGGGTTGCGGAGGCAGCAGTCTAAGCAGAGACACCCAGACCTCCCTATCCACACACACTTCTTCCAGCTCATCTGGGGGGATAATTTAATATAAAATACATTAGAAAACATGTTATTGTTTGCATACAGAGGGAGCCTGACTATTTGACACTTTTGTGAGTGAGAAAAGTCTCTCTTTCACTGACTGAAAAGCTGATCTACAGATGTGACAAAAACCAAAACCAAAAACAGAACCAATGTGTTTTGAGCGTGGCGAGCTAGTTAGATGTTTTTTTTATTACATAGTTCCATTTTATGTGGTTTGAAAGTACGGAACCCCAGATTTTCATTGGAGTTTAAACAGTATTCCAACCTCAAGAGGTCAGCAAATCAAAAACACAGTTGTAAATCTATCTCAATTTATATGACGTGCAGAACAAAGTCTTGGTTTGTCTCTCCACATACCCAACGATAGATCACAAACGTCCGCTGATCTACTGCAACTTTTCAACTATGCGATAATTGACTTGACTTGCAACCTCATTACACTTTTCCACCTTACACACACGTCCTGCATGGCAGCATTTCTGCACACAACCCCCCAGCCCAGATCAGTGTCATTGTGTGGTCCACAGCCTCCGGATCAAGGCTCAGGCCACGGACATCTCTTCCACCCCATGGGCACCGCCACTGTATCGCTTTCATATCGTTTATCATCCATACAGGCCGGGCTCAGAAAGTGACTGGCAGAGACCGGGGCATGGCTTGGAGGTCTCTCATTCAGCACAGGCCTGATGCAATGTTTGTTTAAAGGAATGAAGGGTCAGCACGGATTAGCCGGAGCCAGTGGCATTAATGCTGACATTGACAAACCTGCGTGGTTAAGGGTGTCACTCGTGTGCATGACAGCGACGGGCGAAGATGTAACCGTGGCTGAAGGCGGCCGTTTCCAATCCAGTATCGATCGCTGAGCAAAGAGTGCAGATTATTATGACTTGAAATCAATGCCAAAATGAAGTCAGACACATTTTTCATCATCTCAATTAAAAGCGAGCAGCAAACTGAATTCAACATGGTAAAGTTTTAAGTGTAAATCAATAAAAGTTATATTGTTATGTTATGTATCTTTTTTATTGATCTTTATTTAACCAGGAAAGGCTCGCTGACATTGCAGAATCTCTATTTCAGAGGAGTCCTGGCCCCGGAGAGAGGGGGGTGGGTGAAGTTGGGTGTTTTTTGGGACTATTGCACATGTTTTTAGTGGTAGGGAAACCGGAGCACCTGGAGGAAACCTATGCAGACACACAGAAAGACCTGGAGGTGGAATCAAACCCAGGACCAGCTTCCTGTAAAGCACGGCCAAATTAGAAATTGTCTATTCAAACAATGTGCACCTTGTCAATTCAGTTCAATTTATTTTTAAGTAGCTCTAAATCACAAAGGCAGTCGTCTCAATGGACTTCACAAAGTTGCCAACTCACACACGACACATCAGAGAATCAGGAGAAGATTGACCAATGTCTGTATATGTCCAAACATGTCCCTTAAGCCTAGCGTACATCGGACTGGCAACTGATTATATCCGTCGCCTCTGAGTTGCTGCCCCGCACACATCGACAATCTGGCGAAAACGGCAACTCTGAGTCGCAGGCCAGTCTCTTGAATAACAGCGCGTACATCGACAGCAACTGGCCTCAACTACAGTGTGTTTTCTGACAACAAACTGTTGCGGGCTCGCAATACACGCAATACACACACGTTGTTGGAGCGGCGCATGGAGCGCGCACATCGGGGCAACTGAGGACAACTAGTTGCCGAAAAGTAGAACACGGGCAACTGACTGGAACTGGAGACCGACTGATCATCTCCAGTTGTAAGAGCGCGCACATCGACCGATTTCGCCAACTGATCATCTCCCACCATCTCCTCTCAGTTGCCAAAAGCCGCCTTGCAACTAGTTGTCCCCAGTTTCTCTGTCGATGTACGCTAGGCTTAACTGTCCTTAAAAGTCTCGGCTCATCACTGTCCTTAGATCCTCCTGCATCTGCGAGGAATAATGTCCAAACTGCTCGAGTGTTTTCTGTTTTTTGTTGTTTATTGCACTTAAAAATATATTCCAAATTTTACGTGGGCCAAAAGAGTATATAATCCAGTCAAGTTCAAACAAAACATGTTTTCTCCGAACATCCCCCGCCGTTTCAATACACCACGGCACTCGCTTGGTCCCTTCAATTTATAGTAAGTCAATTCTTGAACGGTAGCCTTTCAATAATTAATGAATGGGCCCACAAATCGGGCACACATGATCTCATTTATAACAGGAGCTACAAATTGGATCGTCAATATCTATTTAGAGACGCTATCAACTCACTGACACCCACTGCTACCTTTCTGTCCGTCACCCATGCTCTAGTAGCCCCAGCTAATAGCCCTCCTAACCCCCTGTGCCATGCTAGGGCAGTGTTGCGTCAAGGTCAAAAGCCAAAATCATTTTGAGGGATAGTCCCAGGGATTGAGTGTGTTCAGGTTCTCTCTCCTGCCTTCAAAAGCTGCAAAGCCCTCTTTTAGGTGCCACAAACCGTCTGCTAATAACCTGCTTCGTGCACACCACTAATAAGGAACTGCACAAAAAACTTCTTGAGGTTTCTTGGCTGGTGGTCTTTCCCTTCATGTGGAGCCTATAGCTTGTTAGCCTCCGTAGAAAATTAATTATCCCATCCTTAGAGCGGGGAAGCTAGGGATTGTCTGTCATCATGGTTGCGAACATACAGTAATTGTGTATTTGCACGGAGGTCTTACAGTGGGTAGCTCTGGAAAGTTGCAGCCAATTCCCCTCCTGCTGCGCAATAATTCAATTTTTACTCATGTAATGTCGCCCTAATGAACCTTCACCATGAAAGTATTCCCTGGATAGTCGTATAGATTGATGATATAGTTGCCCACTTCTTGATTTGCTTTAATGACGGTTTAAAAGGGCCGAGCATGCACATTTCTTAGCTGGATCTTTGCTTATTTCTGGTTTTGTATTAGGCCCTTTTGAACATATGGAAAGCTAACAGAGTGTGTAATCAAAAGCAATTTCATCACAAAAGTTAAAGTACTGATGCTCTTGGCCTGCTATGCCACTGTTTTGATTTTGTGTGTTTTGCTTTTCCACATTCACACTAAATATTTCATTCTTTGTTAATTCAGCCTTATTTGTGTGCATACATTTTCTGTGACTCATGTTTTGTTTGTTAATTATTCTGTTTTATTCTTCTGTGTTTGTGCGCCCATGGCAAAAAATGAATCCAATAAATGAATGTATTTCTAAGAATATATTTTTTGGCCTGAAAAGTGATTGTTTTTGCATACGTGACAGACCTATTTAAATTGAACATTTTTAAACACGCACTAAAGGAGCCTGTCATTTATGTTTTATGCAGAACGAGTTGTTAAAATTATTTTCCATCTTAATCCAACCCATTAACTTAACCCGCAAACACACATAAATGTTTAAAACCAGTACATTTGCATTGCTCCACCGTCAAATGCACATATGCTCTACCCCGTTAGATGACAGGATTTATCAAAGTTGCACCAGTTCAGTTGAAAGCCGGCTGATCTCTGGATGAAAGGTCTCCACCTCGGTTTGGGGTCCCAGCAGGGGGCCCCCGGCACGCCAGGATGCATGTAAGAAGGGTGTCAAGCATGTAGTATCGTGACTCCTTTGGGACCACTTCGTTCCAACCTCTGACACTCGGAGAATCACACGGTTAGTGCAGACTGGGAAAGCTTTGGCTCTTGGAACATGCGACATCTCATCTCAGAGCCGGTGCAATTGGATGCCAGGTGGTCGAGGAGGCATGGAGGCCCCGGGGTGGGGGGGGTTGGGGTCTCTGCTCTCTCACAGACCATGCAGGCATTCTGAGACTTTGGAGAGTGCTTCCTTGAAAGTTGTGCCGGCACTTCACACCATGCATGGGAAGGCTTATAAGATCGTAACTCGAAGCACAAGGTAAACAGGGACAGGCCTTCCAAGCATTTCCATACTGATCCTTCTGGCCCCCTCCTTTTGCCAGGATGGGCAGTTGTTCAAGACCATCTGCCTCCTCTTTCTTATAGAAGGATTATGGAAGTCTGAGTGGAAAGGGTCCAGATTAGAGAGTATACTGTGGAGGATTGAGATCACTGCTTCTTGAGACCACTCCTAAGCCAACAGTCATCAAAGCAAACAGAGGAGACATTCGGTGACAAAGTGGACATTGGGGACTCGGGGGCAGTGGGGGGAAGGTATCTCCTTGGCCACTGGCAACTGGACGTGATTGATGTCAAGTCCTATTGCTTGTCTGCCCCTGTGGCCGTACCAAGCGTCGAGAGTGCTCACAAGAAGCAAAAGATTTCATCCTCTTACGCAGCGCTCCAAGCTAATCCCGAGTTCAAGATTCAATTTATTGTCCCTTGCTACACCTCTTTATCTTGCTCTGTGATATTGAACACCTTAGAGAAGGCACGACATGTGGATTTGTCGGGTTGTGTGTCGTGTCACACCCAGGTTTCTTTGCTTACTATAATAAAAAAGTGCTATTGTGTTTGTTGAGCCACAGGCGTGTCTTGGTGATGTTGCTTGTATCAAAGGCCTCATTGGTTATTCATATTCAATAGAAAGTGTTGTCTCAGCAGTCTTGTCCTGATAGAATAAAGAGTGGTGGTGGTGATATCAAAGCTTTTGTTAGAGCGCAGAAAACCTAATGTGTTTAGCATTCATGAATTCCGATGCTTACTTTGGGAACAGCGGAAGGATTTATAAGCCATTTGGTGTGAGGCAACACAAGATTAGTTTCTTTATCGATTTGGATTTGACATTTAAGGCTTCAAATTTTACAGATTCAAAGAGTGAAGATATGTACACGTCGCTTTGAAGTTTTGCACGTATACGTCCGGTGTGAGTTTCAGACAAAATGCCTCGCTTATATCTGTCCCCGGTTTACCTCAAAGGATTCTTCTTCCAAGGTGTCTTTTGTCCTGTTTTTCATCTTCGATATCGGCAAACCTTCAGTGAGTTTGTATGATCTGAGAAAGCCGAAACGAAATATGATTCTTCCCCAAACTAGTGTCAGGTGCATATGAATTGAGCAACTGGAAACAGACAGAGGCTTAAGGAGACGATGAAATGACCTGTGTACGCAAGCTGCCATTTGCATTCAATTCATCCAATCACATCAAAGCTGCGTGGAAAGATGGAATGTAACTCGTCAACGACTGGCCTTTTTGATAGACAGGTTTTATATTGATGGAAATTGACAGTGGGATCAGTCCATGGTTCTCACGCTCAAGAATGTATCAATCCTTTTATAGAGATCAGCTGACGACACGGGGCTCTCCAAACCAGCTGTCTATGGAAGCTTAACTCATGTGTCTGAGACCGGTGATTTCTGTCAAACATCCCTCTTTTCAACTGGCAATTACAGGAGAACAAAACTAACTAGAAACAAAGTTATTTTTGCTGAGGAAAGTAGACAGTCCAGTCTTTCAGAATCTGGTTTTATATTTTATACAGCCATAGCACACAATATTCTGTGGGTCTTGAAAATCAGTGAATTTATCATAATGGCTGGCAGTCAATGAGTTAAGGTCTCACTATGTTTGCAATCTCACAGAAATGTGGCAACGTTGTATTAGTGTAGTTCAAAGTATTAGAGCATTTGTTTACTTTATGCTCAATAAATCCAGAAAAAAAGTGATAAGATAGGATATCATATTATAAAATAAGATTAGAAAGACTATGTATCTCTCAATGGAGAAAATGACATGTCACATTTGGCATGAATAGTACTCAGGTTGTGCAAAAGACAGGAATAGTGTAAACGTGTTATAAAGTGAACTCTCTTTTGCGCAAGATATTTTATGTACAATTAAAAGTGACTGTGTCGTTATGTAATCTTTATGCTTAAGGCTTAAAAGGTCTATCTATTTTCTACCATGTATATAAGACTTAAAAGGTCTTTCTAATAAGAATATAAAGAAGCCAGTACTGGTAGACTATCACGAGGCAGGCCTTCACCTTGGCCCACACTCGGGACTCACTTCTCCAGAGACCACAGCGCGGTGGGGGGAGTGTGGTCAGTCTGACGGATCTGCCCGATCTATGAGACCGGCTGCATCTGGGAACAGCTGATAAGAGACCCAACTCACCATCATGTGTCTCCTCTGACGAAGGCAGAAGTCTACCGCCCAAACGTGTGGTCATTAAGCCGTACTAGCGTCTTTAAACTCTTTGTCCAAAAGAACCATTCAAGCCTTATGTGTTTGATAGATGGGGAATTAAATCAACAAAAACAATCAGACCAATTTGGAAAAAAGAAGCAATACACCAAACAGAATACGAAATACAACTTAGCCAATGGTCGTAGGTATTTTAGAAAATGGATCATTGCAGTTCACTTGGGGTTAGCGCAGCCAGGGTTGTGGTCCTTCAGGGTCCCATTAAAGCGTCCGTGGAACAGGCACAATGAAGAAGTCCAGGCAAAGGTCAGAATGGAATTGGTTGAATTATGTATTATTTAGCTCACTGCCCAAGGACTACAGATGAAAACGACCTACATACGTCATACATACAAGACCTAGTAGCTATGTGGGTTTTACATATACTTTTTACCTGACCAACTCGATTCAATTTGTTTTTGTATATCACAACAGTAGATATCTCGGAGGACTTTACACAACCGTTGACTTTGCCAGCACAGACCAGAGAATAAAACATTTCAAAAACAAGCAATAAAACAGAAAACACATTGGTATTGGTCCATAAAGGGTGTTGAAAGTGTTGAAAGTTGAGCATCCTGGATCATCAACATTTTTTTTTTTCATTTTAATCCTATAAATAATGTACAATACGATCTCTATTTGTACTACAGTCAAATTCAACACCCTGCTTTACATGCTGAGAAATTCCACCATTACTGAACATGTTTAATCATCATCAAATATTCAGTCCCTGCTGTCTGTGGTGTTTCCAGCTCCTCGGTGCGTGCGAATGGTTGGATGGAATGGTGTGGGTCCCTAGCGAGTGACGAGGCTTTGGTTTTAGCGCGACTGACCTGCTTGTTAAATATCTCCATAATGCTTCTCCTTTGTCCAGCGGGCCGTCTGGGGAGAACACTCTAATTTACACATCTCAGGCGGTGGCTTCGATTTCCCAGTTCTGTTGTGCTACGCAGAGCTCATTAGCCCATGTGCAGATCAAATGGGATACAGGGCTCCGTGTTGCACTCATGGGGATCTTGGTGCTAGCTGTGAAAGTGGAGGTGCTTTTATATTTTAATTTGATATTTCCAATTCAAAGCCAGTTGGACGATGTCATAGAGTAATGTCTAATTTTACACGTTTTATTCATAGCTATGGTCCAAGACTTGAGAAGAGCTTTTAATAGTTCGAAGCTGCATGTAAAACTTTACTGGAAGTGGTAGTTTTGAAATGTCATATGCTATTTAAAGCTGAGGTATTTTAATGCTTAACTCACTTTGTATGTTCCCTTGTTAAAGTTAATGTTGTCAACAAATCGGACCACAACGGAAAACATGTTATCTTTCCATACTTGTAAGAACGGGTCCTGTGAGTCATTGTTCAATTAAATGTATTTTTGTAAAGCCCTAAATGGTAACAGTAGGAATCCTGGAGGACTTTACAAAACTGTTGATTCGCCAACACAGATCAAACAGTTTAAACACAAGAAATGCAATGATAAAAAACACACAGTCCTTGGCCCATAAGGAGATGACCAAAGTCCATAAATGTCATTGAATGTCGGGTGTCCTGGATCATCACCTCTCTCCTTAGACCCTTCACAATGGACTGTTTGGTGGATTAAGCTGAGAGCTGATTGGCTGAGTGAAGGTGGTTTTGTTTTTCTGTCTGAAAATGCTGATGTGACAGAGGCAAATAATACATGCATGTGAAAACTAGTCATCGAACCACATTTTTTTAACCTTTTTTGTGGTTTTGAAAGTTACCCGAGCTTCAACCTCAACCAGAATCATCTTTTCTCCCACTGATAGTTTAGAAAGATTCATCTTGTCGCCTTAGTAGAAATACTACCTCAGATCCAGACTCCAACCTCCTCACTCCCCTCAGGACTAAACACCAAACCCTGGAGGACCGAGCCTTCGCCGCAGCTGCCCCCACTCTCTGGAACTCACTCCCACAACAATCACAAACTCCAACTCACTACAGAACTTCAAATCTCTTCTCAAAACCCACCTGTTTCAGCCTTTCCTTCATTTTGCTCTTCTGTGTTTATTCTATGGGTTTGGTAAAGAGGCCTTGAGTGTCCATAAAGCGCTATATAAGTGTGATGTATTATTATTATTATTAGATACCAGACAGTAGTAGGTTAGCGATATTATTATTCCCATAAGACAATAACATCGCGAACCTATTGTCTAGTATAGAAGAACCAAATACTTTTATATACATTTTTTCCATTTAGCATAGGCAGTATAAGCAGAGAAATTACACTGTAAAATACCCCCTGTTTATAGCGTGCCTAAAATTCCCAAACCTGATCTTCCGTTTGAAGTTTAGCTTGACGAGTTCGACCCCTGTCTTCATTAGGAAGCCTTAGCCCATCGGTGACCTCTCAGCTGTTCACTCTGACAGCTAACCAGCCCTGCAGCAGGTGAAAAAACCTCCAACGTGTCGGATCCTGACAGTTGCTTTGTGCTTTCCCGTTACACCCCCTTTCCCCTCTGGTCTCTCCGTGTCGATCTGCAGATAGGGACCGGGCCAACCCCTAGATCCTCTTATCTGTCACATGTTGAAGTGTCCTTAGAGCTATACGCGGAGGAATGCTGTGAGAATGACTCTGCTCGGACTTTCCTGTCAACTGCCCGCTAGCTCTGCTAAACCACGGTGTTGTCACGTTTTTTTTCCCCATGCAACAAAATGGGTCCTGGCTTTCTAAATATAGGCCAGATGAGTCCAGAACAAGACGAATGGGAGTGCAGGGCAGAAGATGAGCGTCATTAGTCTTGAATATGCAAGCAGGCTCTATGGGGACGAGCCAAATGGGACACCTCAGCTAAAGGGGAGCAGTGGTTTCTGTCGTGTGGTCAATTATGTGTTCTCTAGATTCTGAGGGCTTGTAAACAGGGTCTTATAATGCTGTCTTTTATTGTCCAATTAAAGAACAGAGAAATGATCTATCCTAATGAGGGGAGTTTTGTTGGTATGGGGCTTAAAAGTAACTAAATAGATGGTGCATTTTTGATATGCTTGTTATGTGTATGGAATAATTTGCTTTTCAACGTTCACTTATTTCAAGAAGAAGGTCCTTTATTCGTCCCACAATGTGGAAATTTCAGTTCGATGAATACACGTATACATATACACATACACACAGACATATACACATATATACATATACACATACACACAGACATATACACATATATACATATACACATACACACACACACACACACACACACACATATACACACAGACATATACACATTTACACATATATACAACATGTCTTGCCCAAGGACACAACGACAGTGGAGAAGGTCTCGTGGTGGACTCGAACCCACGACCTTCAGGCTCAAAGGCCAATGCTCTACACACTGAGCCACTGTCGCCCCAGTTGGGTGATGCTAAGTTTCTTTTGTAGCCATAGCTGCCCTGAGACGGATTGACACAAACCCAGGAACCACCTGTCACTGTCACATCATTAAAATAGATCAAATAATATAAAACTTATCACGATGCACTGATCTGAGGCAGCAACGACCTTTGTCATTTCAACACACATTTTCAAAACTGCAAAATGTAAATAAGGCAAGGGAAGTTTAATGGTATAGCACAGTTTATACACAAGGCAACTCAAAACAAGAAAGAGACAATCATACAAAGGCTTTCAAGTGAAATAATCAGATTGAAGATACAATCCTGTCTCAAATTTTCAGGAAGACTTTTCTAGATTTGAACTGCATAAATCTGTATACGCTGCCGCCTCATGTTTAGTCCTGACTCTGGGACCAGCAGGAGGCCAGTCCCTGTGCTCCTCAGAGTCCCAGCAGGAGGCCAGTCCCTGTGCTCCTCAGAGTCCCAACAGGAGTCCAGTCCCTGTGCTCCTCAGAGTCCCAGCAGGAGGCCAGTCCCTGTGCTCCTCAGAGTCCCAACAGGAGGCCAGTCCCTGTGCTCCTCAGAGTCCCAGCAGGAGGCCAGTCCCTGTGCTCCTCAGAGTCCCAGCAGGAGTCCAGTCCCTGTGCTCCTCAGAGTCCCAGCAGGAGGCCAGTCCCTGTGCTCCTCAGAGTCCCAGCAGGAGGCCAGTCCCTGTGCTCCCAAAGCCTGAGTTGGCACTAACTAACATGTCATGGATGTACTTTGGTGCAATATAAATTATATTCTGGATCTTGGTAATTATCATGAAAAACACATGGGAAAAAAACAGCTTATATTTGCTGCTCAAGACAAATAAACAGTGATGGGACGCCGTTACTTTTTTCAGTAACGAGTAATCTAACTAGTTACTTTGACTGTAACTATAACGCCGTTATCATTTCCGACATCCCGTTACTGCGCGTTACTCAAGACGCACAATTAACTTCTCTTTTTACTTCGTGATAGAACTCGTGCGCGTCTTGTCATGAGAGAAGGATGAGAAAACCTCTCAGATGTTATTGGCTGATGTAAAACATATTTCCTTTACAATCTACATGTCTACAGTTGAGAGGATGGCTCATAAATTGTGTTTTTGAAACAAATATTGGTCTTAATCGCGCTCAACCACGGCTTGTATCACCGTGAGGCCTCAGGGGGGCGCATGTGAGCGCAGAAGGCTGCATACAATTCCATCGATAAGCTCCTTTCTCTTCCTGGTTTATCTGCTAAGGGCTGCAACAAGTTTGGCTAACATACATATAACACATTTTAAGATAATTTAAAATGCACTTACGGTAATTTTTCAATTACTATAGGAATGATAAGAAAGAAAGGTGAAGTGTAAGACGGTTGGTTTTAGAAATCGGATGCACTCGGCTGCAGCAAAACACAGGAGTTTATGTTTGTTTTACTTTTTAAAACTCATTTCCAAATGGAGGATTACATATCTACGCTCAAACTATTATCTGGACTTAAACACAGAACTGGTCTGAACCGAAGTGGTCTGTGCAGGTCATTTATAAGGTAAGACCCATAACTCATAGTTTTGCGTTTTGTATGAACAAACAATGCGGCCATGAAACATATTCTGCTGTAGCCAAACAAATTGTCCACTTGATTTATATGATAAATATGTCCATCTGATTGGACTGAAGTCAGTGCTTCACCGGTGTTTCCACATTCACAGTGGAGCGTGTTGGTGTTTAGTGCTGACAGCACAGAGACAGATGAAGAGTGAACAGGACTTCAGCAAAACAGCCTTTTCTAGATGGAAATATTGGCACTGTTAAAGGTAAAAATGCGCACGTCGGGTGCACATTATGTTCCAGAACAAAACAAAAAAGTAACGCAATAGTTACTTTTACTGGTAACTAGTTACTTTTATAGTGGAGTAACTCCGTTAGTAACTCAGTTACTTTTTGGGAGAAGTAACTAGTAACTATAACTAATTACTTTTTCAAAGTAACGTGCCCAACACTGCAAATAAATAAACAAAACTAAAGTAACAAATGGTGACGACAGGATTTCAAACATAATAATAACACTCTGGCAACCAAGTTTTACTCGGAGCATGTTAGCTCTGTGTGCCGCCTTTCGACACAGTCCCGGTTTTTCCTTGGAATGAATCAATCAACCTTTCAGAATACAGTAGCTTCAGCTGAATCAATGGTGTAAAATGAGTCTAGGTTCTTGCAGTGGCTTTGACCAATTTGTCCTGACAACATGGCCTCTCCTCGCGCTCTCAAAACGATGCCGGAGCAAATAGCGCTAACCCGGAGTAAAGCCGCTTCACGCAGCCCCCTCCCACCCTCAGTGCTGACCCTTTGCCTTCGTTCTGCCTTGTTAGCATCTCTCAGCAAAACAAGAAGAAATATGCGCTTTATCTGTGTGTGCGTGTGTGCGTCTGTGTGTGTTTACAGACCGCCTGCTGCATTTTTCGGTGCTGCAGAATCTTGCCGTAGCCATGATGAGGGATGTCTTGTGTGTCCTTGCGAGATACGGCGGTAAACTACTGTATCCCCGGCATCCCTTGGCACCCCGCGAAGACCAATCAATGCTAATCTCTGTCTAAGCTGTGATTTAATGTTGAATGTTGCTACAGCTATCGCTACCACTCAGCGTTTTTGGTGACATCCAAAGGAAAATTATAGTGAAATCAATGCGTCCATAGTTTCCACGCTGAGCCGAGCAACGAGGCGTAGCTTACGGTTTTTTGTGGCTCTTCCAAAAAAAAGGTTAAAAAAAAAAGAGTTTGCTTTTTTAATGAACGTGGCTCGTGGTTAATGATGGTGGAAGTGTTGGGTGTTGGGCCTTGGGCAATCCAACCCTGCGTTATTATTAAGGAGTTCTGCAGTTTTGGTGCTGACTTTGATTCAAGGCAAAATCCCAAATGTAGCTGTTTTTGCATATTATTAACAGGCGTAATCACAAAATGTTTTTCCTCTTCCAATATATTCCGTCAAAACACGGTACATAGACTTATTTAAAGCCATCGACGGGTGCTAATGATCCTGCCCTTGTATTGTCACTGTTTTTGTTGATTTCACAGTATCACTTTTTTAGTTAGATTTATTTCTGTACTTTTAAGCTTGTTTTGTTTATACACCTCTGTTGCAAACTGGGGACTTTTGCATGTGTATTCCAACGTGGTTTTACTGCAAATGGCAAATGATATTAATCTGAATCTGTATTCCAACAGCCCGTAGGGGAGGTGGATTTTTGACACTCAAGATAAGATAAGAACTATCCTTAACCCAAATTTTAGGAAAGAACAGTCCTCTCCACTTTTTGAACTAAACTCTCTGGTCTTATTTGACAAGCTTGTATCACCAGAATGATTGACAGCTGGGAGGACCAATAGTGTCGATGATCCACCCGGGAGTAGAAAATCCTAATATACCTTTAAGTTCTTGAAATTAACTATTCTCAAAGATTGTACATGTATGATTTCTTTTTGAATTGGTGTTTAGCAGTAAATTCTGAAATGTTGTGTGTATGTTAAATACTCAAAGCTATTGTGCGTGACTTCAAAACAACTATTGGGACAGTTTCTATTTTTAGATGTTTTTCCCGACCATAGTGAGGTTGTGAAGTTGCTGAGTGTGCGGTGAAACACACAACTGCCTTTTACGTCACAAATACACTTCAACTTCTATTCTTATTTTCCTTAATGTTTGCTAGATATAATCATTTATGTTATCAGCTGCATGACAAGGACCTCTGAAGCTAAGCAGGGTCTACTGTGGGGTACTGCGATGGGAGACCTCTGCGATCACCAAGTGCCACAGTGGGGCGGCCATGGCTGTAAAGTGACAAAATGTTGTTGTGTTTTTAGGCAACACACTTCCCCAACATTATCCGGAATGAGTCTGGTGTGTGTGAATGGTGGTGGTAGGAGCGGCTGATGGCTCGTCTCAGTTGCCTCACTCCTGACAGTGTGCCCCAGGGCAGCTGCAGCTCCATTTATGAAGAATCTTTGAGTGTCCAAAAATAGCACTTCATAAAACCGACGCTTAATTATTTGTATTACTATTATTAGCATAGTTTACTGTGGAAGAAATAATGCAGTGAGAAAAGGGTCTTAGAATGTGTTATGAAAAATAAGTCCTATGTAAATATTATTGACCAATCCATGTTTAAAATCAAGGTCATTTACATTTGTATTATCTTAAAATGATAATAACTATTGAATGTTTTCACTCATGCACGGAACAGTGTTAGGCATTGGAGAAAATGTCTTTACAGAATTTTGAAAAATATTGTGTGTTTTGTCTGTATTTTTGTCGTCTGCTTATTGTTATATGGACTCTGTATGTATGTGTCTGACTTAAAGATTAAATAAAATAATAAATAAATAATAACAGGTCATACAGTAGATGTTAAATCCAGCAAAAACGCGTCGGTTCCTAATGGCAGACATTTTACATGCTCAGATCTGCCTCTTTAGCTCTTCCACTGGTTCTCAACCGTGGGCTGAGGACTAGTGGACAGCGCACTCCGGCATGTTCACTCCCCGGGGGCTGCAGCGAGAATTGACTGAATCGGCTCAGCTCCTTTTCTCCGAGAATCCACTAAACGCTGCACACCACCGCATCCTCCACATCTCTATTCTGCCCATTTGTTTCCATTCCTTTTCATGAGATTTGCAAAGCGTTGGAGCAAAAACCCCGCGACTACAGAGCAAGTCGCTGCAAAACATGGGGCTTGATTCAGAATGTATGTGTGCGTTTGAAATATATTGTTTTTATATATTTGGGTCAGGGCCTTTCTGCTCTAAATAAATGGAAATATGGGATTCTGAATCGGATCAGGCGTCAAACCACTGCAGCCTCTTCGTGTTGTTACCCTGAAAAATCAACAGCAGATTTATGGCCCACACTTTAGAAGATTTTATTGATTTATTTAGAAGAACCGCAAGTACATAATGGCTGCATTACAACTTGGCTGTAAAGTGTTACACACAGTGTTGGGCACGTTACTTTGAAAAAGTAATTAGTTATAGTTACTAGTTACTTCTCCCAAAAAGTAACTGAGTTACTAACGGAGTTACTCCACTATAAAAGTAACTAGTTACCAGTAAAAGTAACTATTGCGTTACTTTTTTGTTTTGTTCTGGAACATAATGTGCACTCGACGTGCGCATTTTTACCTTTAACCTTTAACCTTTAACCTCAGTGAGTTTAAATAGTGCCAATATTTCCATCTAGAAAAGTCTGTTTAAACACCAACACGCTCCACTGTGAATGTGGAAACACCGGTGAAGCACTGACTTCAGTCCAATCAGATGAACATATATATCATATAAATCAACAGGACCAAGAGAGCGGCTTATTCACAGTTTGTTTGGCTCCAGCAGAATATGTTTCATGCCCGCATTGTTTGTTCATACAAAACACAAAACTATGAGTTATGGGTCTTACCTTATAAATGACCTGCACAGTCCACTTCGGTTCAGACCAGTTCTGTGTTTAAGTCCAGATAATAGTTTGAGCGTAGATACGTAATCCTCCATTTGGAAATGAGTCCAATGAGTTTTAAAAGTAAAACAAAACGCGTGTGTCCTCCATAAACTCCTCTGTTTTGCTGCAGCCGAGTGCATCCAATTTCTAAAATCAACCGTCGTACACTTCACCTCTTTCTTATCATTCTTATAGTCATTGAAAAATTACCCTAAGTGCATTTTAAATTATCTTAAAATGTGTTACATGTATGTTAGCCAAACCTGCTGCTGTCCTTAGCAGATAAACCAGGAAGAGAAAGGAGCTTATCGATGGAATTGTATGCAGCCTTCTGCGCTCACATGCGCCCCCCTGAGGCCTCACGGTGATACAAGCCGTGGTTGAGCGCGATTAAGACCAATATTTGTTTCAAAAACACACTTTATGAGCCATCCTCTCAACTGTAGACATGTAGATTGTAAAGGAAATATGTTTTACATCAGCCAATAATATCTGAGAGGTTTTCTCATCCTCCCTTCTCTCATGACAACAGAGTTCTATCACGAAGTAAAAAGAGAAGTTAATTGTGCGTCTTGAGTAACGCGCAGTAACGGGATGTCGGAAATGATAACGGCGTTATAGTTACAGTCAAAGTAACTAGTTAGATTACTCGTTACTGAAAAAAGTAACGCCGTTACTAGTAACGCCGTTACTCCCATCACTGGTTACACAGCAGCCTCCAGGATTCTGAAGCTGCCAGTGCGTATCCGGACTTCACGATTAGTACAGTGCGAAAGTATTCGGCCCCCTTGAACCTTTCAACATTTCGCCACATTTCAGGCTTCAAACATAAAGATATAAAATTTTAATTTTTTGTCATGAATCAACAACAAGTGGGACACAATCGTGAAGTGGAACGAAATTTATTGGATAATTTAAACTTTTTTAACAAATAAAAAACTGAAAAGTGGGGCGTGCAATATTATTGGGCCCCTTTACTTTCAGTGCAGCAAACTCAGTCCAGAAGTTCAGTGAGGATCTTTGAATGATCCAATGTTGTCCTAAATGACTGATGATGATAAATAGAATGCACCTGTGTGTAATCAAGTCTCCGTATAAATGCACCTGCTCTTTGATAGTCTCAGGGTTCTGTTTAAAGCACAGAGAGAACCATGAAGACAAAGGAACACACCAGGCAGGTCCGAGATACTGTTGTGGAGAAGTTTAAAGCCGGATTTGGATACAAAAAGATTTCCCAAGCTTTAAACATCTCAAGGAGCACTGTAGCTGTCTTTTTATGCAGGGTTTTTTATTATCACTGGTGGTAATAATAACAGTTTTAAGATTAAGATTTTATTCATCCCACAGCGGGGAAATTTCAGTGTTGCATCACCCGGTTACAGAACAGTAGGAATAAGAAGGACACAACACAAGATGAAGTTTAAAATCTCTAACTTTAGCATAATGGCATAATCCCTGACGTTTGCATTATTCCAAAATGCATGATTTATAATCCCACAAACTAACATATAATAAATAATACATAAAGATTGCTAAGTTTATTTGTTTGGGACGGTACATTTTAATGAACACATCACTCCGGATTGTAGCTTTGGGCTATTTTCCAACAGTCTTCCCACAGTCGCCGTCACAACCATAACCTCATAGTGGTAGGAGAAACCGGAGCGCCTGGAGGAAACCAGATCACACACATGTTATCTAGAGACTCGGGGAGAACATGTAAACTCCACCCAGAAAGGTCCTGTTCCGACCGGGATTCGAACCAAGGACCTTCTTGCTGAGAAACGAGAGGGCTAACCACTCAGCCACCGTTCATAGTAACAGCAGCTAATGCTAATGCGCTCCCCATTAAACAGACCAATTTCCACTTGACACTTAAAGCAGAAGCCATTTTATTGCAGAGAAAGTAGCTCCGTGAGTGGGAAAGGTTCATGTTGTAAAGCGTGAAAACCATGACGCGCGTTTCCAACTGAAATTAAAATCTGGCTCGATGTGGGTCGGTCTGTGCTGGCATCGCCCAGTGCACCAGACCCAGAGCCAGGGGGAGAGTTCCCAGTAATTGTTGTCCATGGGAATAACTACAATTATTATTATTATTATTATCAGGATGTGATTTCAACAAGTTTTAACTAGTTTTTGTGTAAGGCAAACCTGAAGTTGTAGAATAAAAGCAATGGGGGTTATTAGGTGCTAACTGGCATGTTCAAGTTTACTGGTTTACTTCTGGAGGAGGGATGGATCTATTATATTAACTGGATAGGGTGTTACAGCTTGTAGCTGAATAACTCATGTGCTCGGGGGATTCTCGCGGTACTGCAGACTGAACCAGACTGAACCAGACTAAATTCACGTGGGCTACCCAGACATTTTCCCCATAGAACTCAATACATATTAAAACAGCTCGACCTCAGCTGACAGAGAACCTGACAGAGAACCTGACAGAGAACCTGACAGAGAACCTGACAGAGAACCTACAGCTTTAATAAAGATCGGATTTTGTGGGGATGTTAGTGTCCCTTGTCGTCCTGAACTTTTTTTCTTCTTAAATCCTTCGGTTTTGTTTAAATCCACACTTTACTGCCACAAACTCTGCTCGTCTGGCTCTGGCTCTAACTCCCGCTCTGATGAACTGCTCTGATTGGTCAGAGCCGAGCCCCTCTGTGCACGTGCGTGAGACCCTCTGTGCACGTGCGTGAGACCTGGTGTGAGACCCACACACGCGTGTTTGACGCAATGCATTATGGGAGATCATTTTTGTTTTTTTTTTTTTTGTTTGTTTATTCGGTCATACAAATTATCATTATTTAGACATAAAGGACAATCAAAAGAGGACAAGGTTACAAAAACAATGAATCTTATGTCAGTAATGTACATGCTTTCACATAGATTTACAAACGCAGTTGTGACCGAAGGGATTAGGCTGAAGTATAACTTATTTTTGCCTAATCCAATTCATTAAGTAAAGTCTCCAAAGTATGGGGGAAAAAACCCTTTTAAAATAGAAGCCAAACTAAAAGTCAAGATCAGGAGAACATTTTAATAATAAAAAGAAACAATAGGATGGAAAAATATAAATAATTTGAGAAAACACATTTTAATATTTTAACAACAAAAGCAAACAGCAAAAGGCTGTCATAGAGATGTAGGAGAGCTGCTAGACCTATCATTCTTGGGCTTGGTAATTACTTAAAATATTATGTTTAATATTATTTTTAAACGTCTTCAATGAGTAGGAATTTTTGATTGCGTCGTCTAAGTTGTTCCATAGTCTCACTCCTCTGACCGAGACACATCTGCTTTTTTTGTTAGTTCTTGCCTTATTTATTTTGAAAATCCCTGTTCCTCTGAGATTGTAACTACAATCTCTATGTTCAAACATATTTTGAATATTGGGTGGAAGATTATTGTGCTGAGCCCTGTATACCACAGCCAGTGTACTCACATCAACAATATCATACATTTTTAAAGTTCTTAACTGGATAAAGAGAGGGTTAGTCGGTGCGTAGTAGTGTGTTTTAAACACAATTCGTATAGCCTTCTTTTGAAGTAGAAAAATTGGTTCAATATTTGTTCTATAATTGTTTCCCCATATTTCAGCACCGTAACTCAAATAGGGAAGAATAAGGGAGTTGTATAACAGGTGGCGTGATTTTTGGTTTAAAACATGTCTCAATTTACCCAAAATTCCAACATTTTTTGACAATTTCAATTTAAGATTATATAAATGCTGCTTCCAGCTGAGTTTTCCGTCAACAGTAATTCCTAGGAACTTGTTTGTATCTACTTGTTCTATTTCTTTGCCATTGATCTCCAGTTTAATTTGAGTGTTATTTATTTTATTTCCAAATATTATATATTTTGTTTTTGTCAGGTTCATGGAGAGTTTGTTACGGTCGAACCATCCTTTTAGGATCGTCAGTTCTTGCTGAACTATATCAATGATGTCATGCAGACTGTTTCCAGAGTAGTAGAGGCTGGTATCATCATCCACTGCACAGAACCGGGAGGACCAGACGATGCCCAAATACAGGAGAGTTTCCCATAGATCTTTGAGAGTTTCCCATAGATCTTTGAGAGTTTCCCATAGATCTTTGAGAGTTTCCCATAGATCTTTGAGAGTTTCCCATAGATCTTTGAGAGTTTCCCAAAGATCTTTGAGAGTTTCCCAAAGATCTTTGAGAGTTTCCCATAGATCTTTGAGAGTTTCCCATAGATCTTTGAGAGTTTCCCATAGATCTTTGAGAGTTTCCCAAAGATCTTTGAGAGTTTCCCATAGATTTTTGAGAGTTTCCCATAGATCTTTGAGAGTTTCCCATAGATTTTTGAGAGTTTCCCATAGATCTTTGAGAGTTTCCCATAGATCTTTGAGAGTTTCCCATAGATCTTTGAGAGTTTCCCATAGATCTTTGAGAGTTTCCCATAGATCTTTGAGAGTTTCCCATAGACCTTTGAGAGTTTCTCATAGATCTTTGAGAGTTTCTCATAGATCTTTGAGAGTTTCTCATAGATCTTTGAGAGTTTCCCATAGATCTTTGAGAGTTTCCCAGAGATCTTTGAGAGTTTCCCATAGATCTTTGAGAGTTTCCCATAGATCTTTGAGAGTTTCCCAAAGATCTTTGAGAGTTTCCCATAGATCTTTGAGAGTTTCCCATAGATCTTTGAGAGTTTCCCATAGATTTTTGAAAGTTTCCCATAGATCTTTGAGAGTTTCCCATAGATCTTTGAGAGTTTCCCATAGATCTTTGAGAGTTTCCCATAGATCTTTGAGAGTTTCCCATAGATTTTTGAGAGTTTCCCAAAGATCTTTGAGAGTTTCCCAGAGATCTTTGAGAGTTTCCCATAGATCTTTGAGAGTTTCCCATAGATCTTTGAGAGTTTCCCAAAGATCTTTGAGAGTTTCCCATAGATCTTTGAGAGTTTCCCATAGATCTTTGAGAGTTTCCCATAGATTTTTGAAAGTTTCCCATAGATCTTTGAGAGTTTCCCATAGATCTTTGAGAGTTTCCCATAGATCTTTGAGAGTTTCCCATAGATCTTTGAGAGTTTCCCATAGATCTTTGAGAGTTTCCCATAGATCTTTGAGAGTTTCCCATAGATCTTTGAGAGTTTCCCATAGATCTTTGAGAGTTTCCCATAGATCTTTGAGAGTTTCCCATAGATCTTTGAGAGTTTCCCAAAGATCTTTGAGAGTTTCCCAAAGATCTTTGAGAGTTTCCCATAGACCTTTGAGAGTTTCTCATAGATCTTTGAGAGTTTCTCATAGATCTTTGAGAGTTTCTCATAGATCTTTGAGAGTTTCCCATAGATCTTTGAGAGTTTCCCAAAGATCTTTGAGAGTTTCCCATAGATCTTTAAGAGTTTCTCATAGATCTTTGAGAGTTTCCCATAGATCTTTGAGAGTTTCCCATAGATCTTTGAGAGTTTCCCAAAGATCTTTGAGAGTTTCCCATAGATCTTTGAGAGTTTCCCATAGATCTTTGAGAGTTTCCCATAGATTTTTGAGAGTTTCCCATAGATCTTTGAGAGTTTCCCATAGATCTTTGAGAGTTTCCCATAGATCTTTGAGAGTTTCCCATAGATCTTTGAGAGTTTCCCAGAGATCTTTGAGAGTTTCCCATAGATCTTTGAGAGTTTCCCATAGATCTTTGAGAGTTTCCCAAAGATCTTTGAGAGTTTCCCATAGATCTTTGAGAGTTTCCCATAGATCTTTGAGAGTTTCCCATAGATTTTTGAAAGTTTCCCATAGATCTTTGAGAGTTTCCCATAGATCTTTGAGAGTTTCCCATAGATCTTTGAGAGTTTCCCATAGATCTTTGAGAGTTTCCCATAGATTTTTGAGAGTTTCCCATAGATCTTTGAGAGTTTCCCATAGATCTTTGAGAGTTTCCCATAGATCTTTGAGAGTTTCCCATAGATCTTTGAGAGTTTCCCATAGATCTTTGAGAGTTTCCCATAGATCTTTGAGAGTTTCCCATAGATCTTTGAGAGTTTCCCAAAGATCTTTGAGAGTTTCCCATAGATCTTTGAGAGTTTCCCAAAGATCTTTGAGAGTTTCCCATAGATTTTTGAGAGTTTCCCATAGATTTTTGAGAGTTTCCCATAGATCTTTGAGAGTTTCCCATAGATCTTTGAGAGTTTCCCATAGATCTTTGAGAGTTTCCCATAGATCTTTGAGAGTTTCTCATAGATCTTTGAGAGTTTCTCATAGATCTTTGAGAGTTTCCCATAGATCTTTGAGAGTTTCCCATAGATCTTTGAGAGTTTCCCATAGATCTTTGAGAGTTTCCCATAGATCTTTGAGAGTTTCCCATAGATCTTTGCGAGTTCCAGGCGACTTCTGCTAATCTTTCAGCCCCCATGCCGTCACAAAGCGCCACTGAGCACAACCATTCATTTGAATAGGGCGCCATCTTGGTTCGCCGGGGCTTGGCAGAGGGAGGTCTGCGTGTCTCTGCTTATAGACACACAACCCAGCAATGGATAAAGCGGAAGACAAGATGGATTGAATTTGCTCCAATGTTATAAGGTCATTTTTCCGGGCAAACCCCATATGTTGGATGGATATAGTGTTTTAGAAATGTATATTGTTGATGTGTCTTTGTGATTTAAGATTAATATAGAGAGATCCTTTATTGGTCCCACAGTGTTGTATCACCGGTTACAGAACAGTGGAAATGAGAAGCACACAAGATAAATGAACCATAACTACATATTAAACTTAAATAGAACTCTGCCTTAATGAAAAAGCAAGTCTAAAATCTCTAGCTTTAGCATAATAAAGAAGCTAGTCTAAAATCTCTAGCTTTAGCATAATAAAGAAGCTAGTATAAAATCTCTAGCTTTAGCATAATAAAGAAGCTAGTCTAAAATCTCTAGCTTTAGCATAATAAAGAAGCTAGTATAAAATCTCTAGCTTTAGCATAATAAAGAAGCTAGTCTAAAATCTCTAGCTTTAGCATAATAAAGAAGCTAGTATAAAATCTCTAGCTTTAGCATAATAAAGAAGCTAGTCTAAAATCTCTAGCTTTAGCATAATAAAGAAGCTAGTATAAAATCTCTAGCTTTAGCATAATAAAGAAGCTAGTGTACAATCTTCAACTTTAGCTTGATAAAAAACAAGTATAAAATCCCTAACTGAAGCAGGAGTAAGGTACATTTATTCCTGTTATCGTCTCTCTGTGTCCCTAAACAAACATTTAGATCTGCACAGTCTGTATTTAAAAGAACCTTAAAGCATTACAGGAAGCTTTCTGAAACATGCCGTGTCTTCATCCATAAGCAGAGTGTGGCACGGATTCAAATGTTTGTTATGTTGCGAACGCCTCTTGTTGTTTTCTGCGGAGGAGCCCAGATCTCGCTCACAGCCTCCTGTTTGACTGCTCTCGTTCTGCCTGATTCAATGTGTACGTGTTTGAAGTGTTTGAGGTGCTCTCCCCACAAGCGCCGAGTCTCAGGAGGACGCCACATCCCACTGTAGCCGCCGCACAACCCTGTCTGTCGATCCCCAACCCTAATAGGGCTTATTCCAGGCAGCTTCCTGTGCAAAAACACAACTTTTTCAGAAGGAAATGGTCCCCTCATGTCTCGACTTTGAGAAAATAAATTCTAGCCCAGTTTTAGTGGGTTAGATCCCGTTGGACTAGCCTGGTCTGATCCATCCATATATTCTGGTCAGTTATCGTTTCCTGAATGTGCGTCTGGGTCTGATCCTAGTGGATGTGGTTATCTCGGTTATTTAGAGAGCGGAGAAGGCGGATGTTATAGGGAGGTGTTGTAACGTCAGGAGTTCCCACCGTATTGGCTGGTTGTAGTTTGGCGGCGACTGATAGATAGATAGATAGATATTATTTATTTCAAAACCTGCACAAACATCATCTCAAAAATCAACATAACAGTCAAATATACAGGTGCATGGTTTGAAAAGGAGGTGGATGAAGCAAATGCTTATTGAATTCCAACCCCCTCACACATTCAACACAAAGTACAGTACAAGAACCTTATACATACAGGATCATTCGTAAACAGCTGGAAACTTATACCGTACATAGAATGAACTAATACATGACATGACTACAGAGACAGGACAAAACAAGACAACACACACACACACAACACACCACAGATACACACAACACCTCACAGACACAGGCCCAAACACTCTCTGACCCTACACCCTCACCCCTTTACTTCATGTTGAGGGCATCACTCTCCTTCCTCTTTATATTTTTTTAAAATTTTTTTTAAACAACTGTTTGAAATGAATTATGCTTGAGCAGTTTTTTAATTCATTCGGCAAGTTATTCCAAAGTTTCACTCCCCGCACTGAGATACACATTGACTTTAGAGTAGTTCTAAATGTAGGTAGATATTTAATTTGGTTTCCTCTAAGTTTGTAACTATGACAATCGTGTCTATCGTGGAATAAGTTTTGAACTTTAGGAGGCAGAGAGTTTTGAGATGCCCTGAACATAGTTTGAGCAGTTTTAAGGTTGATCACATCCAGCAGTTTGAGTTCTTCCAACTCTACAAACAGTGGATTAGAATGATGTCTGTAGTGTACACCAGAGACAATCCTAATGGCCTTTTTCTGTAGGGTAATCAAAGGCTTTAGATGGGATGCATAGCAATTTCCCCAAACTTCAACACAATAATATAGATGTGACATTATGAATGAATGATACAGTAGGAGTCGAGCTTTGGTGTACAGTAAATTACATGTTTTGTTCATCATTCCGACACATTTGGCAATACAACTGCGATAGTAAAGGAAGGATAGTAGTTTAATCCGTTCTGGTTCAATCCAAATATCAAGAAACTGAAGCCGGAGCAAGAGGAATGTTTAGTAAATGTCATTGCTGCAAAGATGTTGTGGCTCTACTCCCCACGGGCTCCGTTAGCGGCAAAGGAGATGGCTGAAGCTAGGCTAAATGCTAAAGCTAAGCTAAATGCTAAATGCCTCACTCACTGGGGAGCATTGCACACGTCACAGTAAACTCAGATCCAATCGTTTCAATCTGCAAAAGGAGTTAGCCCCTCCCACCTGTTAACGGAGCTCAATCCAGACCTAAGTTTGAATTGATATGAGTACTATGGTATGGTAAGATTAGGCTACATAGGAGGTACTAGGTCTCTCAGTTTGGGAATGCTTCAGGATTCCCCCGGATGAGCTGGAGGAAGTGTGTGGGAAGTCTGGGTGTCTCTGCTTAGACTGCTGCCAGCGCGACCCAAAGCTAACAGGCTTATTCCAGGCAGCCTCCTGTGCAAATACGCAACTTTTTACAGGAAGGAATCTGTCCCTTTGACTTTGTCTCATGTTTCGACTTTGAGAATGCATATTAATTCTCTGCTCCCGTTTGCAATTACCGCTCGCACCAGTCAACATGAAGAAGCGTAGGATTGTTTTAAAAATATATCGCAGTTTGTCCTGAACTGAAGGCACGGTTTGGTTTCCGTGTTCTTTCACAATAACCATTATACACCTATATATTAAAGGTCATAAAAGGCATTAGTACTTTACTCTTTGACAGCTTTAATACACTTGCTGAGAATGCGGCGTGTGCCATACTTTCCTGACAAATGGCAGTTTTGAATTTGTGTAGACTTGTCATTTAGCCAACAGCTAAATCTCACAAACAGTGATTGATGCATTAGTAACACAGAACAACTGTAATGTGTGAGAAAGACTTTAATTAGTGTGTTAATCTAAACTAGAGCCGTGACATGCTGCTCTGCTCTCTAACGACTGCTTTCCCACAAACATCACACTTTACAGATGTTTACATTTACACTAATCTTCAAGCAAATCTGAAGTGCAACCAATATTTATACAGATTATCCAACGCAGCACTAACTTTAATCTAAAGTGTAACTGAGATTATATTCGTATGCGATAGAGAAGAGAATTATTAAGCTGAAATGTCCCCACTGAAGGACAAATATAGATCCATTCATTCATTTTCATTCTTTATCATCCATTCTGACTTAAAACCAAATTTGCCCCGATCGATTAGTCTTATTTCAAGAACTGTTGCTTTAATTTCGTGTATTTTTTTTTTAAAGCAAGATTATTTCACTTTGTCCCATTGGTAAATCTGGTTTTAAGGCAGACAAAACGTGCTCAAATTCAGAAACATGTCAAATTTTAGCAATTTTGTGCATTTCTTGTACCCATTAACTGTTTGACAGTTTGAGTTTTCCTTCTTCATCTAAATGCCCTTGAGTCAGACACTATACATGCATCTTTCTCCTGCTGCTGCTACACACTGTACATGTGTCCACTGGGATGTAGTCTTCTCCCAACAGACAAATCCTTCCACGCAACGTACGCTTTGCTTATGTAACACACACGCAGTCGAAACCCAATTTTGTGAAGTGCAATATGGATCGGAGCGAATGGAATCCATGTCTGCAGCTGGATTCTGTGGTTCATTTTCACATCATCAGTTATTGCCTGTGATTCTTAATTAAAGATCAATTAAATGGAAAGTACTCTAACTCACCACGGGCTCGCTGCATGTCATTATTTCAAAACAGATGTCTCCATTTCTGTTATTAAAGCAGCCAGGCTTTCACAGGAAGTCGGCACTGAGTACAAATGCAAAATATCTGGGGCTGGTGTGAGCGGACGTACGAAGAACTGGTCAGGACCCGAAAGAATAGACGGGATTCCCTTTTTTCTTACCCATTGTTTTTTACAGTATGAAGGTGCTTTTATGTGACATGAGTTTCAGTATTTTTTTGGTTGATTTTTCTGGAATAATGTGGAAAAAAATGGTTGGATTGAATTTTCTCCACACTCATAATTTTTCCATGCGAGCAAATCCTTTTAGGTTGGATAGAGTTTGTTAAAGTCTATTGTTGACTGATGTGTCTTTGTGATTAAGATTAACATTTAGAGATTCTTTATTTGAGTTTACAAAATTTGTCTATTGTTTAGATTGAACCAAAACTGGACCATATTTTATAGTGATTTTTTAGTTTTTGAATATTTAAAGCTGCACTAACTGACTTTATTTTTGTATTCATTAGTTAAATCCAATCCATGTCCATGCAGTGCATCGGGATAAACGTTGTTTTGAAGAATGAGTAGCGTTGGTTTGTGCTGGCGTGACATTTTATTTTAGATCGAGTTTTGGTGAAAAAGGAAGAGGTTAGCACGGACAGGTCTGTGGTTAGCACAGACAGGTCTGTGGTTAGCACGGACAGGTCTGTGGTTAGCACAGACAGGTCTGTGGTTAGCACGGACAGGTCTGTGGTTAGCACGGACAGGTCTGAGGTTAGCACGGACAGGTCTGTGGTTAGCACGGACAGGTCTGTGGTTAGCACGGACAGGTCTGAGGTTAGCACGGACAGGTCTGTGGTTAGCACGGACAGGTCTGTGGTTAGCACAGACAGGTCTGTGGTTAGCACGGACAGGTCTGAGGTTAGCACAGACAGGTCTGAGGTTAGCACAGACAGGTCTGAGGTTAGCACAGACAGGTCTGAGGTTAGCACGGACAGGTCTGAGGTTAGCACAGACAGGTCTGAGGTTAGCACGGACAGGTCTGAGGTTAGCACGGACAGGTCTGTGGTTAGCACGGACAGGTCTGAGGTTAGCACAGACAGGTCTGAGGTTAGCACGGACAGGTCTGAGGTTAGCACGGACAGGTCTGTGGTTAGCACAGACAGGTCTGAGGTTAGCACGGACAGGTCAGTGGTTAGCACGGACAGGTCTGTGGTTAGCACGGACAGGTCTGAGGTTAGCACAGACAGGTCTGTGGTTAGCACAGACAGGTCTGTGGTTAGCACGGACAGGTCTGAGGTTAGCACGGACAGGTCTGAGGTTAGCACAGACAGGTCTGAGGTTAGCACGGACAGGTCTGTGGTTAGCACGGACAGGTCTGTGGTTAGCACGGACATGTCTGTGGTTAGCACGGACAGGTCTGAGGTTAGCACGGACAGGCTGAGGTTAGCACGGACAGGTCTGTGGTTAGCACGGACATGTCTGTGGTTAGCACGGACAGGTCTGAGGTTAGCACGGACAGGTCTGTGGTTAGCACGGACAGGTCTGAGGTTAGCACGGACAGGTCTGAGGTTAGCACGGACAGGTCTGAGGTTAGCACAGACAGGTCTGAGGTTAGCACAGACAGGTCTGAGGTTAGCACGGACAGGTCTGTGGTTAGCACGGACAGGTCTGTGGTTAGCACGGACATGTCTGTGGTTAGCACGGACAGGTCTGAGGTTAGCACGGACAGGTCTGAGGTTAGCACGGACAGGTCTGAGGTTAGCACGGACAGGTCTGTGGTTAGCACGGACAGGTCTGTGGTTAGCACGGACAGGTCTGAGGTTAGCACGGACAGGTCTGTGGTTAGCACGGACAGGTCTGAGGTTAGCACGGACAGGTCTGTGGTTAGCACGGACAGGTCTGTGGTTAGCACGGACAGGTCTGTGGTTAGCACAGACAGTTGTGGTTAGCACAGACAGGTCTGAGGTTAGCACGGACAGGTCTGAGGTTAGCACAGACAGGTCTGAGGTTAGCACGGACAGGTCTGTGGTTAGCACGGACAGGTCTGAGGTTAGCACGGACAGGTCTGAGGTTAGCACGGACAGGTCTGAGGTTAGCACGGACAGGTCTGAGGTTAGCACAGACAGGTCTGTGGTTAGCACGGACAGGTCTGAGGTTAGCACGGACAGGTCTGAGGTTAGCACGGACAGGTCTGAGGTTAGCACAGACAGGTCTGAGGTTAGCACAGACAGGTCTGAGGTTAGCACGGACAGGTCTGAGGTTAGCACAGACAGGTCTGTGGTTAGCACGGACAGGTCTGTGGTTAGCACGGACAGGTCTGTGGTTAGCACGGACAGGTCTGAGGTTAGCACAGACAGGTCTGTGGTTAGCACGGACAGGTCTGTGGTTAGCACAGACAGGTCTGAGGTTAGCACGGACAGGTCTGAGGTTAGCACGGACAGGTCTGAGGTTAGCACAGACAGGTCTGTGGTTAGCACGGACAGGTCTGAGGTTAGCACGGACAGGTCTGTGGTTAGCACGGACAGGTCTGAGGTTAGCACGGACAGGTCTGAGGTTAGCACGGACAGGTCTGTGGTTAGCACGGACAGGTCTGTGGTTAGCACGGACAGGTCTGAGGTTAGCACGGACAGGTCTGAGGTTAGCACGGACAGGTCTGTGGTTAGCACAGACAGGTCTGAGGTTAGCACGGACAGGTCTGAGGTTAGCACGGACAGGTCTGAGGTTAGCACGGACAGGTCTGTGGTTAGCACGGACAGGTCTGAGGTTAGCACGGACAGGTCTGTGGTTAGCACAGACAGGTCTGAGGTTAGCACGGACAGGTCTGAGGTTAGCACGGACAGGTCTGAGGTTAGCACGGACAGGTCTGAGGTTAGCACGGACAGGTCTGAGGTTAGCACAGACAGGTCTGTGGTTAGCACAGACAGGTCTGAGGTTAGCACAGACAGGTCTGAGGTTAGCACGGACAGGTCTGTGGTTAGCACAGACAGGTCTGAGGTTAGCACGGACAGGTCTGAGGTTAGCACAGACAGGTCTGAGGTTAGCACGGACAGGTCTGAGGTTAGCACGGACAGGTCTGAGGTTAGCACGGACAGGTCTGTGGTTAGCACGGACAGGTCTGAGGTTAGCACGGACAGGTCTGAGGTTAGCACGGACAGGTCTGAGGTTAGCACGGACAGGTCTGTGGTTAGCACGGACAGGTCTGTGGTTAGCACGGACAGGTCTGAGGTTAGCACGGACAGGTCTGAGGTTAGCACAGACAGGTCTGTGGTTAGCACGGACATGTCTGTGGTTAGCACGGACAGGTCTGTGGTTAGCACAGACAGGTCTGTGGTTAGCACAGACAGGTCTGTGGTTAGCACAGACAGGTCTGTGGTTAGCACGGACAGGTCTGTGGTTAGCACAGACAGGTCTGTGGTTAGCACGGACAGGTCTGAGGTTAGCACAGACAGGTCTGAGGTTAGCACGGACAGGTCTGAGGTTAGCACGGACAGGTCTGTGGTGCGAGGATGGCGAGCAGAGAGAGCGAGGCTACCGCTCACATTCGAACATTTCTCAAAGTCAGTTAGTGCAGCTTTAACTATTTAACTTCTAATGATGTGTCGGGTTAAAATGTTAGAAACAATAAAATATGGTTGTTTTTGTGAGAGAATCGATGATGTATAACATGCCATGGTAGCTCATAACCATCAATGCTGCAAGTTAATAAGAATAATTGAAAATCCTTTTAGGGGCCACTAAAAATGTTCGCGTGGGCCGGATTTATCCCCCGAGCCTGAGTTGGACATACCTGTGCTAATGTTGCCGAAAGCAGTGCATTTTGAGAAGTATATTATCATTGGGTCATTGCTCTGCTGCGTTTCTGATTTTGAGGTAATTATTGACGTCGACCTTTTTGCTGCAGCGTCCAACATTAGAGGGTTTTATCGGGCACTTATTTTACCGCGGGTGCTCTTCAGGGTCGGCCCATTAATGCCCCCTCCAATTTTGTGTTATATTTCTGCTCCCTCCTCTAGCCTGGCTGGCTTTTGTCATTTTCAACTATTATTTCTATATTGGGTTTTGCAGCTCGGATGTCTCCAGAAGCAGTTATCTCGTGAACTCATCGATTTGCTTTCTTTTGCCTTGTCGCATTCTGAAGGTGACAGACCCCAAATACATTCCAACATCTTTCGTTATTATTCTATCTACATTTTTTTTCTTTTGACGGGATGAATGGAAGCAAAGCTAAATCCTGCAAATGTCCCAAAAGATCAAGAGTGAGTAAATGACCACTACAAGTCCATGCAGTCCTCAACATGCTATCATCATAAAAACATGTCATTCTTTGCATAGAAAGAGCCCTCTGAGGCACTATTTGACTCTTTGGGTTGAGAGCTGATTGGCTGAGTGAGTGCGGCCCTCTCTTTTTCACGTTTCTGTTTGAAAAAGAGAGACTGTAACTGCTTTGTAGGAACCAAGGCAGACCTGGGCGAGGTGACCCGGACCCTTCTCAGCTCAGTATCATACAAATAATGCAGACATGTAAATTTATACGGGCTACCATGGCCATGACATTTATTCTGTTCTGATTAATGAACCCAACAATAATAACATATCATTTACTCTAGACTAAATGTTCACTCACAAAATCCTGCATATTTTCAGTGTTCAAAAACAAAAAAAATCTCCAAATAGTTAAAATTCAAACACTAAAGTAGGTTTTTGCAGAATTAAATACAAAAACTATGATGGATTACATAGTTCAATAGTTTGGTGGTTTGAAAGGCAGGTACCCCAGGTTTACACGTGACTATTTGCAAATTCAACTTATATTTTTGAGTAAAGTATTTTAAACCCCATAGCTTTAGTTCTCTCATATGATCTTGTAGAACTCGACCATAATTAACCGGATGCACTCTCTCATACATACAGTGCTCTTTGTACTTTCTGCTGAAATTGTTGGAAATATATGAAGTAAATTGTGATCAAAGTGGTGACCTGGGGCTGTAGATTAAAAATAATGCTGCCTGGAAAAAGTGCAGACATCTCCATGGATAAAAGAGACATCTTTCTTCATCCATGGCTCAGTCACAGCTTCCTGCCGCCGTCTGTCACCTCTGGGCCTGTGTAGGGTTAAAGGATGTTTCCCTTAACAGTTTGTGAGATCCTGAGGCCATTCTATTCTACAATGCCTCCATTATAGCGTTTGTTCCGGCGAAAACTAGCATTGCATGTTGATTGTGGTATTACCATTCTGGTTGTGGTTGTTGTCTGGTCTGGCTTCAAAGACCACTGGAGCAGAACGTCCAGAAAAGATAAGGGCTGAATCACAAAACTGGTCTGTTTCCTCTCGTTCACATGGAGCCAGTTCTGACCAAACACCTTTCATTATATTATCAGAACAATTGACATAACATAGCACAAAAGTAAATGTGAGACATGTTAGTGCCATATGGGACTCTGAGGAGCACAGGGACTGGACTCCTGCTGGGACTCTGAGGAGCACAGGGACTGGCCTCCTGCTGGGACTCTGAGGAGCACAGGGACTGGCCTCCTGCTGGGACTCTGAGGAGCACAGGGACTGGCCTCCTGCTGGGACTCTGAGGAGCACAGGGACTGGCCTCCTGCTGGGACTCTGAGGAGCACAGGGACTGGCCTCCTGCTGGGACTCTGAGGAGCACAGGGACTGGACTCCTGCTGGGACTCTGAGGAGCACAGGGACTGGACTCCTGCTGGGACTCTGAGGAGCACAGGGACTGGACTCCTGCTGGGACTCTGAGGAGCACAGGGACTGGACTCCTGCTGGGACTCTGAGGAGCACAGGGACTGGACTCCTGCTGGGACTCTGAGGAGCACAGGGACTGGTCTCCTGTTAGTGCCCAGATTCAGGACTTAACATGGGGAGGCTGCTTTTCAGATTTATGCTATAATCTGGTGCATTCTTCTTTGACAATCTTCAAATCCAGGTTAAAAACAGTTCTGTTTAGCTGTGCTACAACTGAAGGATTTTATCTTTACTCTTTAATGCACTGTGATTATTTATTATTTTAATGCCTTGTGTGACTGTTTCTACTTCCAACTCCCACTGATGACTGCTGTCGTTGTGTCCTTGGGCAAGACACTTAACCCCACTTTGCCTGAAGCCCCCCGCTGAAAGATCTCAGCTCCTGTGGACTCAGCACCTGCAGGAGGATCAGTGAGGGGCTGGTGCTCTGTGACTGCCACCCCCCAACCCAGAAATGGATTAAGGGGAAGAAATGGATGGATGGATGGTTAGTTTGGGCTTTTGAAATTAATAAAATAAAATAATTCAACCCAGGCCTTAAAGCTGCGTTACTTAACTTTATTCATAAATATTACATGCTGTTTGACGCAACAGAAAGAGTCTTGTAACACATTTCTCACTATTTGACACTTTGCCTGAGGCTAAAAAAGATCTAAAGATGTGACACAGGCCAAAAAATGATGCATGGGAAAACTCAAAATGTGATTTAGAAAGTCACTTGACACTATAGAACTACTGTTGTGATATAGAAAAACAATTGAATGGTATTGAACTAGATGGATTGAAGATGGACTAAAATGGTTCCATAGTTTTTGTTATTTAAAAGTTTGTGACCCGCAGTGTTAAGCTATTCCTGCATCAAGCCACATTTCTCTCTAAAAACATAGCATTTACCATTCACCCCATTTACTTACTCAAAAAAAATCTCTGCACCATTTTGGCCTGAGTGGAAAGTCGCTTGAGCGTGAAGGCCACAGAGACCCAGGAGGGGGCTGGCTGTACCACGGGTCCTCTCCCCAGAGCAGGCGAGGTGAACCCAGTCAGAGCTTTCTGACAGCTCCCAGAGAGGTGCCACCGCGTCCTTTTACATAAGCATCGGCCTCTGCTGCGTCTGGTCCTCCCGGGAATCCACTTAAAAATCTACTGAAAAATCAACTTGCTCCAATCCAAGTTCAAACACCTTCGTCCGATGATTTTAATATTTTTCGAGATAAACAACAAACAACTGGAGAGGACTTCCAGGCGCTGAGTTCTGGCTGTTTGTCGTCAGCTGTGTCTAACGGATGCATATTTTGTTGCAAACTATTAATTATGTGTTTTAATCAGTGAAGAAGCTGGCGTGTGATTAAAGCGGTGATCGTGATGGTGTGAATCTTGTTGCCGTTCGCTCCGCCGACCCTGACCTCATGGGGAGAGAGTTGCGTCTCTGCAGGAAACGAACCACTTTGAACAAGAAGCGTTTGAACACAAGACTCACAAACGTCAGCCACGTTCAGTGCATGTGTGTCCTGTTCCTGCTGGGTCCTGCTGGGTCCTGCTGGGTCCTGCTGGGTCCTGCTGCTGCTGCTTATTATTCTATAGGATTATTTCACATACAGGTATTATGCAGTCTAACCACCTTTATTTTAGGTCTGAAGTCGACCAAAGACTGAATACATGCCCCAGTCTATCGATTCATTGACTCAAAAGGGGACTTAAACTGTTCTCGCAACAACATTTGACATAAAATCACACAAATAGATTGCTATTGAATAAAGTAATGTGAATAGAACGAGGATTCCGGCTTTAAATTCAAAGTAAATAACAAAACATAATAAACATAAGAGCAGATCCCTCCCTCATTGTGGGACCACCCGGGGTTTCTGATTTTCCCCCACTGGGATTTTACTTGTTCCTTGCTGATGCAGGAGGGTCTAAGGACAGTGCTGATGATCCAGGACACTGTAAACAGCAGTTCTGGACATCGGTCTCAGCCTCTTTTGGACCAATCGTTTTTTATCGGTGCATTTCTTGTGTTTGAACTGTTTGATTCTCTAATCTTTGTTGACGGTTTCTTAAAGTCCTCTGAGATAAATCTACTGTTGTGATTTAGGGCGATACAAAAACACATTGAATTGAATGGAACTTGCTCCATGGCGTCTGATTTTTAGCTTTTTTCCATAGAAATCCGTGTAAGAAACCGTCAGCTAAACAACTGAAGACGGACAGCCCTCATTTATTCATTTGTATTAAAAAGGCTCGCTGTCTCTGAGCCTCAAAACAAACCTCGTTTCAAACTAGTGCTCAGTTCAATTAAACATTATGACAATGTTTAATTGAAGGTAAACAGCACTTCCGTCAAATGTGTTCTATTCCCAAACCTAGTGGCCTCTTTCTGGGAAGACTTTGCATGTTTTCTGCGTGTTGGTTTTCTCTGTGTGCAGTACAGTACAGCAGATCTCTCTTGGGGCCAGGGCTTTTCTGAAGAAGAAAATGTGAATCCCATTAGGACTTCCCTGGTTAAATAAAGAGGTTAAGAGTTACTCACTTGTTTGTTGTACTAATACCAGCGTATCTCTCCTCTTCCATATTGTCGCTCAGGGAATGTCTTTTGCGTTTTAATATCTCACAGCTGCTGCATTATGTGTCTTGAAAAAAGAAAAGTGCAGGTGTTCGGAGAGAGGACTGTCAGACGGGAGATTTGAAATGACTAAATAAGTACGCAGCTTTTGCATCTGACAGCTCTGTTAGTCCCTTGCCTAATTACTGCTGGTACACTGGAGTTTAGCTGTGTTTTATTCAACTAGAACTCATGCATGTTCCAGGTCTGAACCGCTGTGCTGCGGTCTGTGAGAATAATTAGTCTGGTCATAATGGAATTAACGGACCCCCAACACCCTCTCTCTGTTCTTAATGGCACATGGCACGTATTTAATGTGTGTGTGTCTTATTAGTATTTATTTATTTATTTAGACAAGAGACAAAAGCTTGCATCTTTGTGTCCCTGAACTGTCCAACGTAGCCTGGTCTTACCACACCATGGTACTCATTTCATTCTGTACTACAGTCTGGGTTTGCTCCATTTAGCTCCGTTAACAGGTGGACGATGAAAACGGTTGGATCTGAGTTTACTGTGATGGATGTTCGTGCCCGAGTGAGTGAGCGGTGGCTGAGTGGATAGCACTCTCGCTTCTCAGCATGAATCTGGGTTCGAATCTCGGTCAGAACAGGGCCTTTCTGAGTGTGTGTTTGTGAGTGCGAATGTGGGACAACGGATGCAAATTAGTCCATGGCTACAATCCGGAGAGGTGTGTTCGTTAACAAAGGCAAAAAAAGGCATGTAGCCTAGCTTTAGCCATCCCCTTTGCCACAAACGGAGCCCGTGGGGAGTAGAGGCACAACATCTTTGCAGAAATGAAATTTGCTAAACATTCCTTTTGCTCCGGCTTCAATATCTTGATATTTGGAGCCGAACCCGAAAAGATTACTTTACTCTCGCCATCGCCAAACTACAACCAGCTAATTTGGCGCAAACTCTTGACGTCACCGACACCTCCCTACAACACCCGCCTCCCCCACTCTCTGATTGGTCGGAGGGGATTCAGACGTACATGTAGGAGATGACCATGGACCAGAGTTTACACATGGTAAGACCAGACGTACATGTAGGAGATGACCATGGACCAGAGTTTACACATGGTAAGACCAGACGTACATGTAGGAGATGACCATGGACCAGAGTTTACACATGGTAAGACCAGACGTACATGTAGGAGATGACCATGGACCAGAGTTTACACATGGTAAGACCAGATGTACATGTAGGAGATGACCATGGACCAGAGTTTACACATGGTAAGACAAGACGTACATGTAGGAGATGACCATGGACCAGAGTTGACACATGGTAAGACCAGACGTACATGTAGGAGATGACCATGGACCAGAGTTTACACATGGTACACACAAATCTTTACCTTGGATTAGTGAATCTATCAGAAAACTTATGAAGCAACGTGACCTAGCTTTAAAGCAGGCCATCAAAAGCAAAATTAATATTGATATGACTGTGTATAAAAATCTAAGAAATAGAGTAACTAAAGATATAAGAATCGCTAGAAACGCTTTTTATATTTCCACAATTAATGAGGCCAGAGGAAATCCATCTGCCATGTGGAAAACAATAAACAACATTATAAAACCAAAAGGGAAACCATCACAGATACTTGAACTCAAAATTGATGAAAAGCTCATAAGTGAAAATAAACAGATTGCTCACCATTTCAATAGCTATTTTGTTTCATCAGTTGAAGAATTGACTAACAGCTTCTGCTTAGGTTCCAGGATGGAACCTCGGCATAATGTTAGCTCAATACAGTTTCCATTTTCCCTAGAACAAACTACTGAGTCTGAGGTCATGGCAATTATTGACAAAATAAACAACAGTTACACTAAAGATCTCTTCCAATTTGACACAGCATTTCTGAAACGAAATAAAGAAGTATTGGCAAAACCCCTAACTGATTTGATAAATCTTTCTCTAAAACATGGAGAATATCCAACTGTCTGGAAACAATCGAGGGTAATACCAATTCACAAATCCGGAGACAAAAGTCAGGTTTGCAACTACAGGCCAATAAGTATTCTGCCGGTCTTCTCTAAGGTGCTAGAGAAGACCGTAGCAAACCAGCTAATGTCATTTTTACACCTCAACAACATACTGCACCCTCTGCAATTTGGGTTTCGGCCACAGTACTCAACTGAAACTGCCAATTGTTATTTTATTGAACAACTTAAGTCAGCCATTGACAAAGGCTTGATGGTTGGAGCAGTATTTTTGGACTTAAAAAAGGCATTTGACGTTCTAGACCATGATCTCCTTGTGCTCAAACTATCTGGACTAAACTTTGAAGAACCAGCACTGCAGTGGTTCAAGACATATCTGGAACAGAGACAACAGTGTGTAATAATCAATAACGAAAAGTCATCCTTTTTAACATTAACATCAGGAGTCCCGCAGGGATCAATATTGGGCCCACTTCTCTTTACACTTTACATTAATGACTTACCAAACGCATGCCCAGGAGCAGGTATCCAACTGTATGCAGACGATGCAGTTGTATATGTGAGTGGCAAAACAATTGAAACCATTACTGCACAGCTACAGCACCATCTAGAGGCTGTAGCAGAATGGTTTCAAAATTCTGGTCTTTCTTTAAATGTCAGTAAAACAAAATCTGTCTGTTTTTCATCTAGAACACGTCCCACTGAGAACCTACCCCTAACAATTGACAGGCAACACATTGAGCAAGTGAGAGAATTCAAACATTTAGGCCTAATTCTGGACTCTCACTTGCAATTTGACAGTCACATTAACAAGATTGTAAAAAGGACTAAATCAAGTTTGTATAGTTTCAGACTAATCAGAGATTGTTTACCTTTCAACGCAGCCAATATCTTTCTACACGCCATGATTTTTTCTCAGATAAGTTACTGTATCACCTGCTGGTCCCAGGCCACAGCCTCTTCCATCAAACCAGTAAGAATGCTCTACAACAGAGCCATAAAAATACTGGACAAAAAGCCAATAAGAACACACCATTGCCAGGTGTTGCAGAGACTACATTTTCTTAGTTTTGATAATTTTATTAAATTTTGTAATTGTAAATTATTGTACAAATGTTTGCACAGTCGAGCCCCTGCTGTCCTGAGTGCTCTCTTAGTTCCTCTGAGATCCGTCACACGGGGCTCCTCTAACGGGAATGTGAAAGTGCCCCTCAGGAGAACCACATTTGGACAGTCGGTCTTCTCGGTCCAGGGGGCAAAGCTCTGGAACTCTTTAAGCCCTCAGCTAAAACTGAACTCTAACTGGGCTGGTTTTAAACATGAACTAAAGCGATTTCTTAAAACAAACCAGGTGTGTGAGCATCAATGAGTTGGAGAACATCTGCTTTTATATAATGTGAATTTTATAATGTATAATGTGTTTTAATTGTGTTAAAAGCCCTCCTAGGGACGGACATTGCAAACTAGCCTTGGCTATAAATGTTGTAGTGTTTCACATGTTGATTGTGTTCACTTGTCCCTATCAAATAAATCAATAAATAAAAATAAATGGTAAGACCAGACGTACATGTAGGAGATGACCATGGACCAGAGTTTACACATGGTAAGACCAGATGTACATGTAGGAGATGACCATGGACCAGAGTTTACACATGGTAAGACCAGACGTACATGTAGGAGATGACCATGGACCAGTTTACAGACGAGCAGGAGGTGTGAGAGAGAGGGCTGTGGCGCAGACGTGGCTTCTGTCAATCCTGTGGAGAGCAGAGTAATTGGGACATGAAAAGCAGAGTTTGTGTCGGCTTCACACACGTGCCGGGCGCTCACATCTTCAAACCCCCCATGGTTCATTTTAATCTTGAAGTGCTTACCTTGCATCAGTGCCGTGAGGGCCGGGGATATTGTCCTGCAGCTGGTTCTCACTCCTGCAATCATTCTGCTGCAAACATCAAGAGATTTCTCTGGAGTATCACTTTCAAATCTCTGACAACAGCAACTTATAAATATTTCTCATGATTTTGATGTTTGTTTTTAAAGCCCTGTGGAATTTTTATCATATTCTTAATCAATCTAGTAAGTAGTAGTAAGTAAGCTTTATTTATATACCGCCTTTCACAGACCAGAGTCACAAAGCGGTTTACAATTGTTATTTTTGGGCACTTGTCCTCTTGAGGTGGGAGCGGGGTCGCCGAACAGGAGGCGCATGCCAGAACTATTGTACATATTTTTAGTGGTAGGGGAAACCGGAGTACCCGGAGGAAAACCTACGCAGACACGGGGAGAACACTCCACTCAGAAAGGCACTTGTCCGGCCGGGATTCGAACCCAGGACCTTCTTGCTGAGAGGCGAGAGTGCTATCCACTCAGCCACCGTGCCGCCCATCATTGAACATTTCCAGAGTTTGAACAGTTTGATTCTCTGATCTGTGTTGGTTAATTTGGCGGTCTTGTTAAGTCCTACAGCTATATGAGAATTGAAGTGAATTTTATATTGTTTATGTACATTTGAATGTTTACGACTTAAGCTTGCTAAAAGTTGATTTATTGATTGATTGAACTGTCTTTTTAGTGTACCAGAGAAAGACACTGACGTAGCAGATCTAATAATAACACATTCATAGACAGTGAGGGTCGCTAACATCAAAAACTATCTTAAACAATCTATAACTGCCATAATTTGTGTAGTTCCTCGCTCTCAGTTTGGTTCTTATTGATACAGAGGTCAATAGTATCTCTATCAATCAGCTTTTTCAGACAGAAATGTAAAAAATATAGGGATTTTGACTCAGCCTAAAGTGTGAAGTGGGACTCCGAGGGCCAAATGATACCAAGGTGAAGACAGAATGTTGTGAGCTGTATCTGTATCTGTTAGGTCAGACATGTTATATATTTGGGGGAATTATTGCTGAAATGCCCAGTCAAGAATTAGACAGAATCCATATTTTAATAGAGTTTCTGTGTCTGAGGCAGCCGTATACATGCTTTGCTGTCACTTCTGCTGCGGGAAATCTCATCCAAAGGCAATCACATTTCACGCTGGCCTACATCATAATGGCTTTATTAGCTCACTTTAGCTTCTGATCCAATACGTCTAAGCTGGATCTGGGAGACTGTGGGGTCTCACTGTCTCTCGTTGAGCGGTGGGCGGTCAGCATTATCGCTCCACACAATTCCTGGCGTCATCAGCACTTCCAGTTTGATCTGCGGCACCAGAATAACTTCATTCAAAGACAGTGTTTATTTGTGGAGGACGCGCTCGGCTAAAGACGGTAAAAACACAATATCAATATGCCCGTGGAGCGTAGCACTGTGCATCGACGCTGCCTTCGCAGAGAGAGAGAGAGAGACAGAGAGAGAGGGGGAGATAGACAGGGAGAGAGAGGGGGGGATAGACAGGGAGAGAGAGGGGGGGATAGACAGGGAGAGAGAGGGGGGGATAGACAGGGAGAGAGAGGGGGAGATAGACAGGGAGAGAGAGGGGGAGATAGACAGGGAGAGAGAGGGGGAGATAGACAGGGAGAGAGAGGGGGGGATAGACAGGGAGAGAGAGAGAGAGAGAGAGAGGGGGATAGACAGGGAGAGAGAGAGAGAGAGGGGGGGATAGACAGGGAGAGAGAGAGAGAGAGAGAGGGGGGGATAGACAGGGAGAGAGAGAGAGAGAGAGAGGGGGGGATAGACAGGGAGAGAGAGAGAGGGGGATAGAGAGAGAGAGAGAGAGATCTCCTCATTATGTGGGAGTCCGGCTCGGCCTCTGGTCCGTGGAGATTTCTGAGTGTGTGAGTCTCGAGGCTGTGAACGAGAAACTACGGCAGACAATATTCTGGAACTTTCTGCATAATGTTCTCACTGCCATTGTTCATTATTGGAACGGATCAAAACAAACTTTTCAGACATTGATCAATAGTGAGCCATTGTTGAGAATCTGGATCACTGCGATTTAGGGGTGTAGCGATACTCAATATTCAGCTAACGATACGATACACGATATTCAGCTAACGATACAATACACGATATTCAGCTAACGTTACGATACACGATATTCAGCTAACAATACGATACACGATATTCAGCTAACGATACAATACACGATATTCAGCTAACGTTACGATACACGATATTCAGCTAACGATACGATACATGGTATTCAGCTAACGTTACGATACACGATATTCAGCTAACTATACGATACATGATATTCAGCTAACGTTACGATACACGATATTCAGCTAACGATACAATACACGATATTCAGCTAACGTTACGATACACGATATTCAGCTAACGATACAATACACAATAATCAGCTAACAATACGATACACAATATTCAGCTAACGATACGATACACAATATTCAGCTAACAATACGATACACTATATTCAGCTAACGATACAATACACGATAATCAGCTAACGATACAATACACAATATTCAGCTAACGATACGATACACTATATTCAGCTAACGATACAATACACGATAATCAGCTAACGATACAATACACGATATTCAGCGAACAATACGATGCACGATATTCAGCCAACGATACAATACACGATATTCAGCTAACGATACGATACACGATATTCAGCTAACAATACGATACACGATATTCAGCTAACGATACAATACACGATATTCAGCTAACAATACGATACACGATATTCAGCTAACGATACGATACACGATATTCAGCTAACAATACGATACACGATATTCAGCTAACGATACAATACACGATAATCAGCTAACAATACGATAAATATCACAATATTCAGTCAGCGATAAGATACAATTCCATACATAATTTTCTGAAATATTTCAGTGATTTAAATAAGTTAACTACAACTAAAAACATAAATTACATAATATTTCTGACTGGATAAAGTGTCTATTTCTCACAAATGTTGGACAAGTTTTTTCTAATGAGACAAATGAAAGAAGAGCACGTCTGGAAAACCCTCTATAATAATTACTGCCATTATCTCTAATATTGCCAACAGTATTAAAACAACAATTAGTAAGTAAGTATTGTTTATTTATATAGTGCATTTCACAGACCAAGGTACAGACCCAAATGTTCAGAGTCAGATATTGTTTCAATCCTTCCACACACGGTGATGACAGAAGCGAGTCCAGAACACACTGGACCATCAAAGCCTCTGACCAAACACCATCATTCACTCTCTCATTTACATTCAGACCTATTGTGCATGTTTTTAGTGGTAGGGGAAACCGGAGCACCCGGAGGAAACCTACGCAGACACGGGGAGAACATGCAAACTCCACTCAGAAAGGCCCTGTTCCGACCAGGATTTGGTAAAACATTTAGCTCAGAGGGGAGGTTGACAGAAGTTTGGCAGTCTCTTCTTCTCTTGTTTTCTCTCCAGCAGCAGCATTTTATTCTTCCCGAACACTGCATACAGATGTGTTGTTGCTGCTAGAAAGCGCTTAAGGGTCAGTGTTTGTATATTCATGTCTCCGTCTTGAAGAGATTTTTTTTTTTCGCTGACTTTTGAGTTGAGAAGACGGCGTTAATGGCTTTGTTTTTCCACCGTCCGTCAGGGGAACTTTTGACATCCCACCGTGCGGACCACCCATTCAGCCGCGCACACCCTCATTACAGTCGTCCTGATTATAGCCCGCCTTCGCACCATTCTCCCATTGTTCCTTCGATCGCCGAGATGTCACCAACAAACAAAAGCATCCGTCTGCGGAACGACAGGTGAAAGACACGGCATTGCTTTTAAATTACAATTGTACATTACCTAATTTAACCTATTCTTATCCACATGCTGTACGGCAAAAAGGGGGGCAATATGAGATGATAAAGTGGTTTTTATCTTAATTTGAGCACAATCTGACTTTCCAATGGGTTAAAGTCAAAGTTTTATTTCAAGAACTTTTGCTTTATTTTCTCATTCCAACGGAGACTTTTCAATTCATTTCAATTCAATTAAAGGCATATAGGAGGATTTTCTACTTCCAAGTTGGCCTGGTCGTACCACACCATAGTACAAATTACATTTAGTACTAAGGTCTGGATTTGCTCCATTGACTCCGTGAACAGGTGGGAGGGGTTAACACAGATTGAAACGATTGGATCTGAGTTTACCGTCGCGTAGGTAATGCGCCCTAGTGAGTTGTTAGCATTTAGCCTAGCTTTAGCCATATCCTTTGCCGCTAACAGAGGCTGTGGGGAGTAATCTTTTCCAGAGATTACATTTGCTAAACATTCCTCTTGCTCCGGCGTCAGTTTCTTGACAGAACCAGACCAGAATACTTTACTATTGCATTCTTCGCCAAACAACAACCTTCCCGTTCGACACAAACTCTTGACGTCACCCACATCTAACTACAACACCCGCCTCCCGCGCTCTCTGATTGGTCGGATGGAATTCTACCCTTTAATCCATTTCTGGGTCAGGGGGGTGGCAGTCAGAGATGACTCCCACGACCCATGATGAACCCACGACCTTCTGGCCTTAAAGCCAATGCTCTACCAACTGAGCTACTGTCGCCTGGATGGAATTCAACCGATTGTAATCACAAACACAGACCAGACCCAGACGTTACATGCAGGACATGATGATTGAGCTAAGGCCAGGCTACTTCTAAGTGGATCATCAAGACTATTGGTCCTCCTAATTGTCAATCATTCTGTTATAAGACCAGAGAGTTTTGTTCAAAAAGTGGAGAGGGCGGTTCTTTCCTAAAATTTGGGAAAATCCTCCAATATGCATTTAATTCTTGCATAGCCCTAAATCACAACAGTAGTTATCTCAGAGGGCTTAACAAAATCATTGAAATCGCCAATCAAACAGTTAAAACACAAAAAAATAGAGAACACATTGATATTGGTCCATAGTTGAGTTGACCAATGTCCATAAGTATTGATACGTCTCCATAAATGTCTTGTATTTTATGAAAACTAGATAATTTAGCTTTTTCTCATTGGCAAATCTTGTTTTAAGGCAGTCAGAATGTGCATTTTGCCAATTTTGAGCAATTTTTGACTTCTTTCTTATGACTTTTTGCAGTGTGCGTGCAGAATTACAGCAAAAGACAACCTAAATAAATGGAAAAAAAAAACGGTTTAAATAATGCGATTCAGAAGCTGCTGCTGTTGTGTGCCGTCTGGGCCAGTGTGTCCCTGCACTTTTGGGAATAACTAACCACTGTGACCCACTTAATTTTGGAGCTCATTTATAAGTCATGACTATTGCAGATATGTGCCGAAATAAAAATCCCTTGGCATTTCGATAGCTGTGTACATCACAGGCAGATATACATATAAAGCTGTCTTATATAAACAAAAAAACACAGACTTAGATCATCTGTGTCGGTTATTGGATCCAAATAATATTACTCTACCTTCTTCCAAACTTGACCAAAGCCTCACTGAACTGCATGCTAAGGGTGGTTTCTTTTACGTTAAATGCTATAGTAGCTGAACAGCACCAAACCATAATACATTCAAATATGATTAAATATTAGTTTTTTGTCAGGATCGCGCTGAAACGAGAGCCCTGTTTCCACCAGCCCTACTTGGTCATCTATACTGGACTCTCCTCTACCTGGTGTTGCTTTTCCAGGACGCTTCAGTAACTGGTACTGTATCCTAGAGACCTACCTACAAACCAGTATCCAGGGAAATGCCTTGGTGGCCATGGCTTCCAGCAGCACTCTGGCCAATCACTGACAGAAGCAGGGCCAAGCAGGGACTAAAAACTACTTGAAACCTGTTGCCGATGGAAACGCTCCCAATCAGAGTCGAGTCGAGTCAAGTGCTGGTGGAAATGGGGCTTGAAGGCCACGGATCATCGAAAATGTTATTTCACATCCTGTCCATACAGATAATTACACACACACACACACACACACTAACACACACACACACACACACTAACACACACACACACACACTAACACACACACACACACACAATAACACACACACACACACTAACACACACACACTAACACACACACTAACACACACACACACACTAACACACACTAACACACACACACTAACACACACACTAACACACACACACACACACACACACACACTAACACACACACACACACACTAACACACACACACACACAATAACACACACACACACACTAACACACACACTAACACACACACACACACACACACACACACACACACACACACACACAATAACACACACACACACACACACTAACACACACACAATAACACACACACACACACTAACACACACACTAACACACACACTAACACACACACACTAACACACACACTAACACACACTAACACACACACACTAACACACACACTAACACACACACACACACACACTAACACACACACACACACACTAACACACACACACACACAATAACACACACACACACACTAACACACACACACTAACACACACACTAACACACACACACACACACACACAATAACACACACACACACAATAACACACACACACACACTAACACACACACACACACACACACAATAACACACACACACACACTAACACACACACACACACACACACACACACACACACCCTTGCCTGTGTAATAAGGACTAGGCTTTCTAAACTTACTAAACTGTTAAATGTGAAACCTCTTTTTATCAATATTGTCTTGTAATTTCTAAACTCATAATTACATGTTTACATCGTTTATCCTTTCGAGCGCAGTGATTGGATTTCAAGTGCAAATGAAACCAGGGACACACTTTTCTAACCTGCTGCAAAGTTTCCCATGATTACTTTAATTGTGTCTCGACGTCCTCAGCCTCTACATACAGTATATTTAGTGAGATGCAATTATAATAATATTCAGTTCCACGCACTGTTTTTGCTTGAACGGAAGCTGAAGGATTTCTCAAAGAGGCTGGGGCCAAATTAGCATTAGCGACGGGGCTAGTGGACGTGACTTGTGAGAGTGACCCACATGCAAATCAGGGAGGAAACCTGTTCTGCTCAAAGTCCCCTGGGAACGTTTAATACGCCTATTACGGATCGATAAAGAACTTTGCAACTTTCATCGAGCTGGATGTCGTTGCGCCGCTACCCTCTTGTCGTGCTGAATTAGCTCATTGTATGCTAGCTAAATGCTTGTGTCTGGAGTAAATTCAGCTTCTTGTTCAGATGTCACAGATACGACACGACTGGATTCTGTGGTCGTCGAAGTAATTGAGACATAAACCAAAGTAAATGACAGAAGAGCAAAATAAGGCCATAAAAATATTGCTTTGCTCCAGTCATCTGGGTTCTGTTACGCACTATTGAAGAGTAGCAGGAAGTAAAACATGATTCTTTGTATGTTATGGAGAAAATGCGTTTTAGTGATTGGCCTGCGAAGAATAAAAAATGCTGGGTCAAAGAGCAACAATAAAATACTAGATAAACAAAATACTTTTTTATTTTTATTTGAACATTCAACATTGAAAAGATGTATGCCCCTGCTTCATCATTCATATTTAAAAACTGCAAAAATGACCTAAAATAACTTCATATCCAAAATGACTGTAAACCACAGAACTGAAGGCTCAATCCTTAACAACAAGTCAGCACGAACATCATGACGGCCACTGGGGAAAAAAGGTTTGTTTAACGTGGAAAAACCTACTGTAGGACCAGAGTCTGTGGCACAAACGATACGAAGTGATTGAGGACGAGGTGTTTGGACGGATAAAAAATAATAATAATATTAATTAATTTGATTCAGTCTTTGTCTGTTATGCCCGTATTCATGCAATTTTTTTTGGATTAACCATAAATAAAAATAAAAAACATAAAAGAAATGAGGAAGGAAATGTATACTTTTGAAAATGATTGAAAAATGAATTGCAATTTATCTATTGTTTTCTTTCATAACTGGCAACAAGTAATTCATTTTTAACGGCTGTACACTCCAACATATTTAACTGTTGTCAAATGTGATTCAGTACAAAATATCAGATGAAAAAGATTTGTTTGAATGTCCTCAGCTTCACATCAGCTTCATCTCACTCAAATATACACCAAATATCACTCTGCGGTTCTAAACAACAACCCAATACACATTACTATCGATTGTCAAAACAATTGTTGAACCCAGCCTTAAATTGGACCATTGTAGAACCCTATTCCTGCTCCGTTTCAGCTTCATTCCCATTCAATCCGTGAAAGAATGATATTACTCATGTTGGACCTCCCTCAAACCAGCGTCTCTGACCTCGTGCTGAGACCAAACCCAATCAAACAGACGCTTTGAGGTCATTAACCAAAGCCTGAACCGGCCCCGGCTCCGGCTCCATCCATTCCACAAACCAGTCTCTCTCTCTCCGTGTGTAGTCTCTCTCTGACCGTGTGTAGTCTCTCTCTGTCCGTGTGTAGTCTCTCTCTGTCCGTGTGTAGTCTCTCTCTGTCCGTGTGTAGTCTCTCTCTCTCCGTGTGTAGTCTCTCTCTGTCCGTGTGTAGTCTCTCTCTGTCCGTGTGTAGTCTCTCTCTCTCCGTGTGTAGTCTCTCTCTCTGTCCGTGTGTAGTCTCTCTCTGTCCGTGTGTAGTCTCTCTCTGTCCGTGTGTAGTCTCTCTCTCTCCGTGTGTAGTCTCTCTCTCTGTCCGTGTGTGTAGTCTCTCTCTGTCCGTGTGTAGTCTCTCTCTGTCCGTGTGTAGTCTCTCTCTGTCCGTGTGTAGTCTCTCTCTCTCTCCGTGTGTAGTCTCTCTCTGTCTGTGTGTAGTCTCTCTCTGTCCGTGTGTAGTCTCTCTCTCTCCGTGTGTAGTCTCTCTGTCTCCGTGTGTAGTCTCTCTCTGTCCGTGTGTAGTCTCTCTCTGTCCGTGTGTAGTCTCTCTCTCTCCGTGTGTAGTCTCTCTCTGTCTGTGTGTAGTCTCTCTCTGTCCGTGTGTAGTCTCTCTCTCTGTCCGTGTGTAGTCTCTCTCTGTCCGTGTGTAGTCTCTCTCTCTCCGTGTGTAGTCTCTCTCTCTGTCCGTGTGTAGTCTCTCTCTGTCCGTGTGTAGTCTCTCTCTCTCCGTGTGTAGTCTCTCTCTGTCCGTGTGTAGTCTCTCTCTGTCCGTGTGTAGTCTCTCTCTGTCCGTGTGTAGTCTCTCTCTCTGTCCGTGTGTAGTCTCTCTCTCTCCGTGTGTAGTCTCTCTCTCTCCGTGTGTAGTCTCTCTCTGTCCGTGTGTAGTCTCTCTCTCTCCGTGTGTAGTCTCTCTCTGTCCGTGTGTAGTCTCTCTCTGTCCGTGTGTAGTCTCTCTTTCTGTCCGTGTGTAGTCTCTCTCTGTCCGTGTGTAGTCTCTCTCTCTCCGTGTGTAGTCTCTCTCTCTGTCCGTGTGTAGTCTCTCTCTCTCCGTGTGTAGTCTCTCTCTCTCCGTGTGTAGTCTCTCTCTGTCCGTGTGTAGTCTCTCTCTGTCCGTGTGTAGTCTCTCTCTCTCCGTGTGTAGTCTCTCTCTCTCCATGTGTAGTCTCTCTCTGTCCGTGTGTAGTCTCTCTCTGTCCGTGTGTAGTCTCTCTCTGTCTGTGTGTAGTCTCTCTCTGTCCGTGTGTAGTCTCTCTCTCTCCGTGTGTAGTCTCTCTCTGTCCGTGTGTAGTCTCTCTCTGTCCGTGTGTAGTCTCTCTCTCTCCGTGTGTAGTCTCTCTCTGTCCGTGTGTAGTCTCTCTCTCTCCGTGTGTAGTCTCTCTCTCTCCATGTGTAGTCTCTCTCTGTCCGTGTGTAGTCTCTCTCTCTCCGTGTGTAGTCTCTCTCCAGTCGCGTGTTGCACAAAGGGTGAAGCGAAGAGGAACAAATCAACCCCATCTGTAGCCGCGCTATAAATATCATCTCTGTGTTGTCAGAATCGGATGCGAAAAGTGGGAGAAAAGTTGTGATGGAGTTTCCTGGACGATTATTTGAAAACATTGGGGGAGGCGAGTTGGTGTAATGGCGCTTTGCAAACACGCGGGACGAGCCGATAAAGTCACTTCTTCTTCCGGATCGTTTGTTGCTGTCTGGATGAGAGTGAGACTGTGAGGCTGTGAGACTGTGAGACTGTGAGGCTGTGAGACTGTGAGGCTGTGAGACTGTGAGACTGTGAGACTGTGAGACTGTGAGGCTGTGAGACTGTGAGACTGTGAGACTGTGAGGCTGTGAGACTGTGAGACTGTGAGACTGTGAGGCTGTGAGACTGTGAGGCTGTGAGGCTGTGAGGCTGTGAGACTGTGAGACTGTGAGACTGTGAGACTGTGAGGCTGTGAGACTGTGAGACTGTGAGACTGTGAGACTGTGAGACTGTGAGACTGTGAGACTGTGAGACTGTGAGGCTGTGAGACTGTGAGACTGTGAGACTGTGAGGCTGTGAGACTGTGAGACTGTGAGACTGTGAGACTGTGAGGCTGTGAGACTGTGAGGCTGTGAGACTGTGAGACTGTGAGACTGTGAGGCTGTGAGACTGGGAGACTGTGAGGCTGTGAGGCTGTGAGACTGGGAGACTGTGAGACTGTGAGACTGTGAGACTGTGAGACTGTGAGGCTGTGAGACTGTGAGACTGTGAGACTGTGAGACTGTGAGACTGGGAGACTGGGAGACTGTGAGACTGTGAGACTGTGAGACTGTGAGACTGTGAGGCTGTGAGACTGTGAGACTGTGAGGCTGTGAGGCTGTGAGGCTCTGAGGCTGTGAGGCTGTGAGACTGTGAGGCTGTGAGACTGTGAGACTGTGAGGCTGTGAGACTGTGAGACTGTGAGACTGTGAGACTGTGAGGCTGTGAGACTGTGAGACTGTGAGACTGTGAGACTGGGAGACTGTGAGGCTGTGAGACTGTGAGGCTGGGAGGCTGGGAGGCTGTGAGACTGTGAGGCTGGGAGGCTGTGAGACTGTGAGACTGTGAGACTGTGAGACTGAGGCTGTGAGACTGTGAGGCTGGGAGGCTGTGAGACTGTGAGACTGTGAGGCTGTGAGACTGTGAGACTGTGAGACTGGGAGACTGGGAGACTGTGAGGCTGAGGCTGTGAGACTGTGAGGCTGGGAGGCTGTGAGACTGTGAGACTGGGAGACTGGGAGACTGTGAGGCGTCGCAAAAGGATGTGGTGACAGGAGTGACACGGAGTCTGTCGGAGCCTCACCTGGGCGGGACCTGTCACTCACCCTCAGAGCGAGCAGCATCATCAGGCGGGACGACGGCGAATAGGGGAGTTACCGGGACGGAACTGAACCATGTCGGCGTGGACTGGAGAGGAGCGCCGACGATAGAGACGCAAACAAGCCAAATCGTTAGTGTTGTTTATGGGGTTTTTGTTTAAAATGTAAAATCCTTGTGTGGTTGAAATCTAGGTGTAAAAATAGGTTTCAGAATTATAAAAAGTGAGGTCTCGATTGCATTAAACTATTCAAAAATCACTTCAATTCAGTTTATTCTTGTATAGCCATAAATCACAACAGCATTTATCTTGGAGGACTTTACAAATCACACTGAAAGACCAAGGCTGTTTCACCACTGACAGAGCAGCCGTCCTCCTGTGGACTCACCCCCTGCAGAGGATCAGAGAGGGACTGGTGCTATGAGACTTGGGTGGCATCTCTGACTGCCACCCCCCTGACCCAGAAATGGATTAAAGGGCTTGAAAATGAATGAATGAATGAATGACTTTACAAATCGGTCGAATTCGCCAACACAGATCAGAGAATCAAAAAAATGATTTAAAAAAACAAACAAACAGATAGTGCCCAAAGTGAGGGAGGGTCTGTTGTTGTTGTGTCCTTAGGCAAGACAATTAACCCATATTGCCTTGTATGAGTTTGGTGTGTGTGAATGATTAGTGGTAGTCGGAGTGGCCGATGGCACATATAGTCTTTCTTCTGTCAGTCTGCCCCAGGGCAGCTGTGACTGCGGCAGTCGTTTACTCCGACTGTGTAGTGAATGAATGATGTCTCTGACTGTCCCCAAAAGCCCTTTATACGTGCATCATTATCTTTTGAATAATAATGACCTTAATGTTTATTAGTGCACTCGTAAAGTGCTTTACAGACTCCGTGAAGTCTCTCCAAGCTTAATCAGAATCCAGTCCCTCCTCTCTCTGCACACTGCACAAAATTATCAAATATGAGCTAATAATTGTTTGAATCAAGTTTTTTTTATCTTAGAGTTAATTCCAAAAGCAAAAAAAAGGGACAAAGCCATGCAGTTTTATTTCAAGAACTCTTTTTTTGTTTAGAACTGTCTATATTTTCTCATTCCAAGGGAGACATTTATTGTAAATTTTCAACACACAATATTTTTGGTTGTCTAAATTCTAGTATTAAGGCAGTCAAAATGTGCTCATAGAAAGATTTGAGCGATTTTGTACTTATTTCTCATCACTTTTTGCAGTGTAGTGAAGCGTGGCCACCTCCATTATTCTCTCAACACATTCATAATGTTGTCATGTTTTGGTGGGAGGTGGTAAACCGGAGCACTGGAGGAAACCCCTCCAGACACAGGGAAAACGTGCAAACTCCACAAAGAAAAAGCCCGGTTTAAATCCATGGATCTAAAGTTCTTGCTGTGAGGCATGAGAGCTTCCCACTCAGCCACTGCGCTGCCGTCTACTCCGATTTGAGCTTGCTCCAATAACTGCACTGGGATATGTCTGACTCTGGTCACATTCACTATTTAGATTGTTGTAATAAGGAAATCCGCTTTCTTCTGAAATGAATGTAATGTCCTAAATGAATCTACAATCTGCAATCTTCCTCATTATGTGTTGTAAATGTGTACAGAGACAGATATATTCTTCTCATTTCTAATCAGAACAAAACTAAACTGCATCTAATTCAAAACACGTTATTGTGTTTAGTGAAAGCAGCATTTCTATTTTCTTTGCTTTTGTTCGTTAGCGGTTATGCTAGCACATCATTCTCCAAATCAAGATTCCACAATGATTCTCAGAATGTGATGGAAGTGGATTGCAAATAAATATTATTGAATTATGATCTCAGTTTCTCAGTCTATTTTATAAGATTTTTGGCCAAACCTGCAGGTGAAAGCTAGATCCTGTCAGACCTCTGAAGCAAAGCAGGGCAGGGTCTGGTTAGTACCGCGATGGGAGACCTCTGGGAACACCAAGTGCCACAGTGGGGCGGCTGCAGCTGTAAAGTGAAAACTGTTGTTGTGTCCTCAGGCAAGACACTTCACCCACATTGTCTAGAATGGGTCTGGTGTGTGTGTGAGTGGTTGGTAGGGTGGGAGGGGCCAGTGGCGCTTTTGTCAGTCTGACCCAGGGCAGCTGTGGCTACAATAGTAGTTTATCACCACAGTGTTTGGAGAAAAAGAATGATGACATGTGAAGCATCTTTGAATGTCTAAAAAAGTGCATTGGAATAAATATTGGAATAATATCCATTTCAAATGCATTGCCCATTTCTATACTGTATGTACAGTATAGAGAGAGAGATTCTTTATTGATCCCTGTAGGAGAAATGTGTGTCCAGCAGCAGAAAAACACATCCATATAAACACAAAAGTACATAAATTATAAACATTTCTAACTAACTTACATTGCTAACAAACTACCCAACAATAGTGCATATTTTTAACTCTTACATGTCTGTTGTACAGTCTGACAGCCGAAGGAACCCAGGATCTTTTGAAACGTTCCGTTCGGCAGCGCAGTGATATAAGCCTGTTGCTACGATCACCCTCTGAGCGGCCATATATATGTGAGATATGAGCACTTTAAAAACATAACAGCTGTGATGTTTTAGTGCCCAGACAGGTGACCTCTTCCACCTCTAAATGTCTATGTCATTCCACTAAAAGGGTGTTAGCTGGATCTTCATCACCGCTGCCTCGTCTTCTCCAAGTGGCCCCTTTAATGCTCAGAAGTCTGCAGTGAGAATCCACTGCAGACTTCAGAGATGGCCTCCTCAGCTCCTGCTCCTGCTCTTCTCTGCTGTAAACAAGCAAAAGGCTGATTTGCATGGAGCGCAGAGGAACAGGGAGGAGCAGCCTGTTGCATCATGGTCTATGGGAGATCTGTAATGGACTTTGATTTATGGAGGCTTGAGTCTAGCACGCGCTCCCCTCCAGAGATCCGAGCCGTATTCATTAACTTTCAAAGTCGATAAAGCACATCTATTCCTGTGTTTTCCCTTGCACTGAGAGAAATAGATAAAAGTGGTGGCGTATTGCTTCAGCGTGAAGACAAGGTGGTTATTTGCCGTGGAAACACATTCTTACGGATGCGTCGTTTTAGATAATTAAATTAAAATCATGCGTTCAGGTGAATTAATATAATCATGTCACATCAGATGGGAACATTTGGATGCGATAATGAGCATGAACATGTGTCTGGATTCAGCTTCTTTTGTTAGGTTTCTGATCGGTAACAGAAGCCTTCGGTCCTGCTTTGGTCCTGGTTCAGTCCTGCTTTAGACTTGTTCTGTCCTGGTTCTCTCTCGGTTCTTCCCTGCTTTAGACCTGCTTCAATCCTGTTTTGGTCCTGGTTCAGTCCTGCTTTTGTCCTGGTTCAGCCCTGTTTCAGTCCTGCTTTAGTCCTGCTTTAGTCTCGCTTTAGTCCTGCTTTAGTCCTGCTTTAGTCCTGATTTAGTCTCGCTTTAGTCCTGCTTTAGTCTCGCTTTAGTCCTGCTTTAGTCTCGCTTTAGTCCTGCTTTAGTCTCGCTTTAGTCCTGCTTTAGTCTCGCTTTAGTCCTGCTTTAGTCCTGCTTTAGTCTCGCTTTAGTCCTGCTTTAGTCCTGCTTTAGTCTCGCTTCAGTCCCGCTTCAGTCCTGCTTCAGTCCTGCTTTAGTCCTGCTTTAGTCCTGCTTTAGTCCTGCTTTAGTCTCGCTTTAGTCCTGCTTTAGTCCTGCTTTAGTCTCGCTTTAGTCTCGCTTTAGTCCTGCTTTAGTCTCGCTTTAGTCCTGCTTTAGTCTCGCTTTAGTCCTGCTTTAGTCCTGCTTTAGTCTCGCGTTAGTCCTGCTTTAGTCTCGCTTTAGTCCTGCTTTAGTCTCGCGTTAGTCCTGCTTTAGTCTCGCGTTAGTCCTGCTTTAGTCTCGCTTTAGTCCTGCTTTAGTCCTGCTTTAGTCTCGCTTTAGTCCTGCTTTAGTCCTGCTTTAGTCTCGCGTTAGTCCTGCTTTAGTCTCGCTTCAGTCCTGCTTTAGTCCTGCTTTAGTCTCGCTTTAGTCTCGCTTCAGTCCTGCTTTAGTCTCGCTTTAGTCCTGCTTTAGTCCTGCTTTAGTCTCGCTTTAGTCCTGCTTTAGTCCTGCTTCAGTCCTGCTTCAGTCCTGCTTTAGTCTCGCTTTAGTCCTGCTTTAGTCCTGCTTTAGTCCTGCTTTAGTCTCGTGTTAGTCCTGCTTTAGTCTCGCTTTAGTCCTGCTTTAGTCCTGCTTTAGTCTCGCGTTAGTCCTGCTTTAGACCTGCTTTAGTCCTGCTTTAGTCCTGCTTTAGTCTCGCTTTAGTCCTGCTTTAGTCCTGCTTTAGTCTCGCTTTAGTCTCGCTTTAGTCCTGCTTTAGTCTCGCTTTAGTCCTGCTTTAGTCTCGCTTTAGTCCTGCTTTAGTCTCGCTTTAGTCCTGCTTTAGTCCTGCTTTAGTCTCGCTTCAGTCCTGCTTTAGTCCTGCTTTAGTCCTGCTTTAGACCTGCTTTAGTCCTGCTTTAGTCTCGCTTTAGTCCTGCTCTAGTCTCGCTTTAGTCCTGCTTTAGTCTCGCTTTAGTCCTGCTTTAGTCCTGCTTTAGTCCTGCTTTAGTCCTGCTTTAGTCTCGCTTCAGTCCTGCTTTAGACCTGCTTTAGACCTGCTATAGTCCTGCTTTAGTCTGGCTTTAGTCCTGCTTTAGTCTGGCTTTAGTCCTGCTTTAGTCTCGCTTTAGTCCTGCTTTAGTCCTGCTTTAGTCTCGCTTTAGTCCTGCTTTAGTCTCGCGTTAGTCCTGCTTTAGTCTCGCTTCAGTCCTGCTTTAGTCCTGCTTTAGTCTTGCTTTAGTCTCGCTTCAGTCCTGCTTTAGTCCTGCTTTAGTCCTGCTTTAGTCTCGCTTTAGTCCTGCTTTAGTCCTGCTTTAGTCCTGCTTTAGTCTCGCTTCAGTCCCGCTTCAGTCCTGCTTCAGTCCTGCTTTAGTCCTGCTTTAGTCCTGCTTTAGTCCTGCTTTAGTCTCGCTTTAGTCCTGCTTTAGTCCTGCTTTAGTCTCGCTTTAGTCCTGCTTTAGTCCTGCTTTAGTCTCGCGTTAGTCCTGCTTTAGTCTCGCTTTAGTCCTGCTTTAGTCCTGCTTTAGTCTCGCTTTAGTCCTGCTTTAGTCTCGCGTTAGTCCTGCTTTAGTCTCGCGTTAGTCCTGCTTTAGTCTCGCTTTAGTCCTGCTTTAGTCCTGCTTTAGTCTCGCTTTAGTCCTGCTTTAGTCCTGCTTTAGTCTCGCGTTAGTCCTGCTTTAGTCTCGCTTCAGTCCTGCTTTAGTCCTGCTTTAGTCTCGCTTCAGTCCTGCTTTAGTCCTGCTTTAGTCTCGCGTTAGTCCTGCTTTAGTCCTGCTTTAGTCCTGCTTTAGTCCTGCTTTAGTCTCGCTTTAGTCCTGCTTTAGTCCTGCTTTAGTCCTGCTTTAGTCTCGCTTTAGTCCTGCTTTAGTCTCGCGTTAGTCCTGCTTTAGTCTTGCTTTAGTCCTGCTTTAGTCCTGCTTTAGTCCTGCTTTAGTCTCGCTTTAGTCCTGCTTTAGTCCTGCTTTAGTCCTGCTTTAGTCTCGCTTTAGTCCTGCTTTAGTCTGGCTTTAGTCCTGCTTTAGTCCTGCTTTAGTCTCGCTTTAGTCCTGCTTTAGTCCTGCTTTAGTCCTGCTTTAGTCCTGCTTTAGTCTCGCTTTAGTCCTGCTTTAGTCCTGCTTTAGTCCTGCTTTAGTCTCGCTTTAGTCCTGCTTTAGTCTCGCGTTAGTCCTGCTTTAGTCTTGCTTTAGTCCTGCTTTAGTCCTGATTCCCAGACTTGTTTGGTCACTTATCAGTAATGGAAGACACGTTGGATCTTTAAAAGGTCCAAAGTTCCGTGAATTAAAATCCTGAGTTAATCTAAAATAGCCAGATGTGTTCAGTTTGTAAAGACCAGGCCATAATTTTAGAATTATTGTGATTATTTCAGTAGTAACTGATTAACTGTTTTTATTCTGACTGATGATTGTAGCACACGTCTGTGTCCTGGGATGGTCTGGAGGGTCCTGCCCCCTTTCAGACCACCACCATCACTCTCTCACTTACTACATTCATTCATAAAAAAGTGTCTTGCCCAAGGCCGCAACCAAATCCACAGAACGAGTGCTGTTTCTTCCCAACAAGAACATAGAAAACCAAATATACACATACATTTATTATGACAAAGAAGGTGCATTCTGTGGATGTGGCCGTTGTTATTGTTGACAAGACGATTACAAAAGTTCAGACAGTTCTACGATGGGTCAAGAAAGAAATGGGATCCTACTATAGCAGAGAAATACAGTCTTTTTGACAATCTATCACAAGATACAAACTCGCTGACAGCCTGTTCACCGACCCCGTTTCCCCGTGCGATAGGAAACGTCTACAACACCCAGTCTTGTCGTTTCTTTTTCTAAAGTGTTGTTGTGTGCCATGGAAAATGTCATGTCAGTGCTCTTGTATTTGCACTAAGCACCACCTTAACAAGTTGTAAAGGTTAACTTCTGCTGCAGATTTGTCAGATTCCCCGGCTCCGGTTCAAAAGCACGCTCCCGTCACGTTCTACTTCTTTGCACGTGGAGTTTTAATAGCAAGTTACGGCGTTATCGTTTCGCCAAATCGTCTGATGTGGTCCCAGCCTTCTCCGCTCCACATGCACCTCCATTACGCTGGAAAACGAGGAGGATGGAGAGGAAGTGTAGGGGTAGGGGGCGGGCCAGGGCAGGTGAACCAACAATTTTAGGTGGAATATTTCATTACTTTGCACAATCGGGGACAACGCTTTTAGAGAGCCATTTGTTACATCAATTATACGCAGGAGGAGAGATTTTTTACTCTTGGCGGCAGGAAAAAAAAGTGTAATTTGTCATTTCTCTCTCTGTCGCTTAATGTGTCTCAACTTCTGCTGATTACATTAGAAACAGATCTGTATGTGTAAGCAAAACATGAGAAGTTAGAGAGGAGTTGATGGGGCCTGGGGTGTTTTTATGAATGTTTCTCACCTGATGGCTTCGCAGATGGATGGACCTCATGAGTGGCTATTGAAAAATGACTCCCAGGACACAGACAGTAGCATTAATATTGTTCAAAAGAGTAGGTTTAAGATGAAACACGTAGTGTAGACGGCTTTGAAGATTAACGGGGGTAAAAAATTTGATACATCCTTCAAATCTCAAAGCGCAAGTTCTTTTTGGCCTGATAAGGTCTGGATTGAGACGTATAGACTCTGGGAAAATCAGGTTTTCGTTCAATATGTATTCACTGCAGCTGCCCACCACTGGCACTTGTAGAGCAGTGTTGTTTTTGGCAGCCGTTTTAGTTTTAGTCTTAGTCTTAGTCTTTTGGACGAAAATGCTTTTTTGTTTTAGTCACATTTTAGTCACTTGTAACTTTATAGTTTTAGTCAAGTTTAGTTAAAAAAAATAATTTTTACTCCAAAAAAGGCAGGAATAAAAACATTCTTACTTTGGCAATTGTTGCTTTATTTGAGAAATTGCTAAAATGCAATGAACAACGTGCCCAAAATATAAGCTATTGAACAAATACAGCTCTACAACTTGTGCTTCATTTTGTCTGCCAGTGCAACATCAAGATGTATATTATTTGTAAACACAAACAGCGTACAACCCTGTCCATCTTTAACTTGTGCAAACTGCAAAGTTGCAAACATTCTGAAACAAAATAATAAAAATAAATAAATAATACAGAGGTGCATTGACCATAGGTTGTTAGGAACGCATACTTGAAGTATGAAACAAAAATGACACTTGAAGTGTGTTGATTGAAGTGACACAGACATGCTATTGACTTTAGCACAACCAAGCTAATATTAGCCTGAGGTTAGCAGCAAATTTGCACCAGTAGATATATGTAAAACCTTAAGCATACAATGAAATATGTCACAAAATTGAATGTATATGATATGTTAACAGCGTGACTTGTTAGTTACCTTCGAAAAAATATCCGCGTGATGAGCCTTCAGGTGCCGCTTGAGGTTGGTTGTATTCTTCCCACTACTGGGTTAGTTGCCGCAGGTGTGTTGTTGTGGTGGAATCTGGTGCGCGCATGGGGCAGCCGGGTGGTGGGCGTACCCAAAACAAGGATAGCTCAAACAGAAAAGCCAGATTTCACGCAAAATGGGCAGAAATAACATGCATTGTGAACGTCAGACTTATAATAATTTTCGTTCCGTCTCGTCTTGTCAACGAAAACTCGAATACGTCTCGTCATGTTTTAGTCACCTTAGAGCCATTTTTAGCTAGTCATCGTCGCGTTATCGTCATATAAAAAAGGGGCGTCAACGAAATCATTTCGTTATCGTCATCATTGACGAAAACAACACTGTTGTAGAGTATGGTGTGTGAGAATGCAGAGAGAGGCCTTGAAACTTTTCACGGCCTAAAAGAAAAGCCACCTTTGAGGTAACTTTATAAATATTTGGTCTTCTGAGTATCGTTCTCTAAATTCAAAAAGCGGACTCAACTTTGTACCAATCCTACATAAAACGTTAGATCTTGTTTTATCTATGTGCACGTCTTTTTGCACTTTTGTCTTGTGGACTTTTGCACATGTATTCCAATGGGGTTTGACTGCAAATGGCAAACATAAGGAATCTGAAATGAAGCTGAATCTAGATTGATTTGTCGCACAGTGGGGTAATGTCAGTGTTGCGTCACCAGTTATATAAAAGCAGGAATGAGGAGCACACGGCACAAGATAAAATAACTCAGATAAAATAATATCCCATCTCTGACTGTAGCATGAAGCAACCACCCGCTGGAAGTCAAACAAAAATGTAACTCTGCAGCCTTTATTAACGAAACAAACTCATTCTCATCCATGAGTATAATATAGAAAAGAGAAGTATTTCTAATCTGTTTAAAATTTTACATAATTTAGGTGATATTGGATCATTTCCCAAGGCACACCAAATAACATCTCAAGGCACACTAACGGGCCGCGGCACACTGGTTGAAAAACACTGCTCAACAAGAGGACAAAGTGACTCAGTGTGGTTCTATATTGCACCTTCTGACATAATTCAGATTATTATTACATTATTATTGCACATTTGCTGGAATAAGAGTGCCAGGCTTCCTTCCACAGCCACATAATGGGCTCGCTGAGAGAAAAATGAGGCATTTCCATTGGATTATGACTGTGATCTAATTAGAATGGAGGTAAAATGATGTCTCCATTATTTGTGGGGTTGAAAAGCTCGAGGTAAGACATTGCACCAGTCCTTCGGGTTAACAGTAACACAACTGGGATCACCATTATTGTCCCTTCTGTCTGCGCATTTGTCTTAATTCGTTCCAACGATGTGCTCGCATGCAGCTGTCCTCAGAAAGCGCTCGGTGGATCGCGGGCTCTCGGCTTCTGTTGGAGTTTGTTTGTACCATTTGCTTTGTTGTGCGTCTTTTTAACAATGTTCTGCGGGTTAGGGATCACGGTGCGGTTCTCAGATGTGGCTTTTTATGACTTTAAATAGCTGGGAAAGTTCGCCCTACTCAGGAACAGCATGTTTTAATGAGTTTTATTCACAGGCTTTGAGTGTTTGTGCTCCACATTCGGTTACGCAGCTGTAATGTCGTTATGTGTGAAATGACCAGGATTTCTGCACCGCTGAACTCAGGCGATGGCCAATATAAATGTATACTGTGCTACACAATTAACACTAATGCGCCTTGTGTTGTTGTACTGTAGAACTATTCTCAGCTATTTTAAAAACCAAGTGAATGGATAAACTGTAGGGCTGGGCGATATGGCTGAAAACTATATCACGATATAAGTCATTCATTATCGGTCGATAACGATATATATTGAGTTTTTTTTTTTTTTACCTAAATAAATATATTTGTGGTGTGGGCTAACCAACCTTAGCAGCCTTGTTTACAGTCACGGGGCGATGAGGCTGGAGGAATATGTTCACACTGTGTCCATGGTTGTTAGTCCTGGTTTAATCCTGTTTTTTTATTCCTGGTTTAGCTCCTGGTTTAGCTGTTTGAGGGTCTTGTGTCCCCGTGACCGCTCCGTGCGGCTCTCTGTGCCGCACATGCTTCCCGAGGAAAAAGTTAATCTCTTGCTTTCGCCGAATACATGGTGTCTGTCCACTGCCTCTGCCGCCGCACATGTTATTCCGCGCACGTACGTGCACAACCATTGACACTGCATTGAAACACGAGCTATAGATCCATGGACGCTACGCATGCTGCGGTTGTTGGTGTTCTTGCATTTCCCACAAAGTTTTGCGGTTCCTGCTCGGCTGTTATTGGTCGAGAAGCCTCTGCCTACATCTCCCACAATGCCATGCGCTTATGAGTCGGCTTTACTTCCGGTGTTTTCTTCCTGCTTTTCCTGACGGAGTTAAGTTAAATTATCGAACATTCTATCGACCCCATTCTCTATTGATATCGAACACATGTCTATCGCGATATATATTGTTATCGTTTTATCGCCCAGCCCTAATAAACCGCCATAATTACTTACGTATTTATTATCTACAGTGAGACTAGAAGTGTTTTGGTCAGTGTGCATTTATGTCGTGCCTCATGGTTTATTCCCGCACATGTAAATGATCATAGATGACATAGTTAAGAAGTTACACTGTAAATATAGCTTTACACGCTTACTGTATGTAATGCAGAGTCAGGCCGATAGCACGTGTTTCACATAGGAATCAAAAGCCTTTCTCAGGAGCATAAGTATCAAAATGTCAGATTCTGTTGATTAAATTGACCGACTTCAGTCCTTTCTCAGTCCAGTCTCTGTCCTGCTTTAGTTCAGTTCTACTTTAGTTATTAAAGGGGACATATCATGAAAAATCCACTGTGCCTTAAATGCCTTATGTTGTGTAGTTGGAGCCTCTAGAAGTGCAAAAAAGTTTATATCAGTCTCTTCATGGGTTGCAGAGAACACTTCATATTCTGTTTAGGTAAGATATTTCAACCCGTTCTGATTTTGCCATTCTCTATTACGTGTTCAGAATTATTACGTCACAGTATTTGCAGCGAGACTGCTATATAAGGGCAACAAAACACTTTGGCCCAGCCCTCCTCTACTGTGCATCACTTTGTAGTCCAAGCTCAAGGATGCCAGCGAACAGGGCTGGACTGGCCATCGGGCGTACCGGGCAATGCCCAAAGGGCCGATGCCCATATTTGGGCCGGTCTGTCTGCCTCATACAAAACACATGTTTATGAGAAGTGTAAATCCGTTGAGAATTGTTGGAGCGGGGCGCGCGTATCCGCGGGGCACCTGCTGTATGTACTCGAACGGGATTCCACCACCTCAGCGGCCGCAGTGTTCCGGGGCATCTGCGGCCGCTTTGTAATGAGCAGCTTCCGCGTCCAGCGGCTGCGAGAGGCTGTGAGCGTCCAGCCGCTGTGAGAGGCTGTGAGCGTCCAGCGGCCGCTCGCAGCCGCTCCACCGTGTTGTGGCTGAGCGCGCAGCCTCAACGTGGCCATGTACCCAACCCCATAAACGCGCACAGGACCATGCGTGTCTTTGAGTAATCTGTGCACCATAAATACACTGCTGCAGGAAACAGTCCGCGTCTCCCCTCTCCTCTCGAAGCGCGATTAAACGCCATAAATAAAGCTCTGATACCTACATTTTGCATTGCATTAAAAGTTCATGTTTGAGCCTAAAAGTAATATGTTGTGAACAAATTAAACAGATTTAGAGCCAGCAAATGGCTGACAATATGCATTTCAGTCTTTTTTGACCAATTCTCATCCCTGTAACAAACAATAGTGTTGTCTGTGTCCACCTCCCTCACTCTGAGACATGTTCATTACTCTCTTTAATGTAGACTATTGCATTTTATTTTATTGTTGAAACTGCACATATCCTGATCCTCTACAGTATTTGCTTCCACATACTGTATAAACCAGGAGTCGGCAACCTGCGGCTCCGGAGGCGCATGTGTCTTTTTCCTTCTGTAGAAGGAAAAACGTTCTTAACGTTTTTAAATGCTGTGAAATTGTGCATAAGTAATATTCAATTTAAACATTTCTGTCAACGTAGTGCGTCATATCCTGCGACGTAGGCCCGCGCCAGGCGGCCGCTGTTGTAAACAAACCGGCGTGTGAGCATCATAGACTGTGCGCATGGATCCCAAAGCTAAAAAGAGAAGAGTCGATAATAAGACTGGACTAAGAATGAAAATTAACATTTGCTTTCAGTCAATGAGGAAGGACTGCTTCATGTTTGCGATGTAATGAGAAGTTTCTATGAGATAATTGTATTTGTGCTTAGTAACTACAAAAATGGCCGCTCAGGGTGGAGTTGAACCTGTGTCACCTGGATGGGGGCGTGGTCAAAAGCGCCTCATTTGCATTTAAAGAGACATTACCAAAACAGGTTGCTCTCAGACGCACCTCAGAACAGGTGTAGAAGAAAGGCCCGTGGAGCTACAAATAATGAGACTCAGACCCAGGCATTGCAGTTACGCTTTATATAGGCCACAAATTAATGATTTAGATGTAAAAATCAATTATTTGAAAACACGATATGTCCACTTTAAAGTAGCAGTATCAGTCCTGCTTTAGACCTTTTTAGTCCCAGTTCAGTCCTGATTCCTTCTTGCTTTAGTCCTGCTTTAGTCCTGGTTCAGTCCTGCTTTAAATAAGTCCTCCTTTAGTCCTGCTTTAGTCCTGGTTCAGTCCTGCTTTAAGTCCTGCTTGAGTCCTGCTTTAGACCTGCTTTAATCCTGCCTTGGTCCTGTTTGGTCCTGCTTTAGTCCTGCTTTAGTCCGGTTCAGTCCTGCTTTAGTCCTGATTCCTTCCTGCTTTAGACCTGCTTTAATCCTGCCTTGGTCCTGTTTGGTCCCGCTTTAGTCCTGCATTTCCGTAACACAGTAGCGTGTTTTCTCTCATGAAGAAAGTAGCAGCATAATCTAGATCTCAGATGATGTCTCTCGCATCTAACAACTCCTTCCTAATAATTGAACGTTGTTTGTCGAGCTTCTTCCACGGCCTGCGCTGTGAAATGAGCTGCCCCAGAATAAGGACACAGACTGGGGGCTTGGGGGGTTTGGGGGGGAGGAGGGGGGCAGGCCCGGGACAAGACGGGTGGGTTGTAATGAGACGGCGTAGAACAAGCGCTCAGTATAAACACCTGCTGCGAAGCCGGTTTACTGCGGTGTATTCTCGGACGGTGTTATTCCCCGCGGCTCCACAAACATCCGTCAGAGCGTGTGTGTCGTGTCGGTCAACAAACGTGATGAACTGGAGCGGTCTTGAATCTGTTTGGAGCCTGTCAGGCATGAGTCAGCGAAAGCACAACGGGAAAACACCATCAACTCTCTGCAATATATTTGGAGAAATAACAACAAAAGATACATTTACCTGCACAATGCCAGACCTTTCGAGCGGCTCGGAGGTTATGGCACGTCTGGGAATGGTCCAGTTTGGAATAGAAAGTGATGTCAGTGACTTTAAATGTAAAGCATTGTAAAAAGAATGGCTATTTTTACTTTGACTTAGATATACTGTAGTTTGCTTTAGGAGAATAGTTGGACCAATGGAGAGGGGGCTTTATGTAATTTAAAGAGGTTTGCACAAGGCCTTCATGAGTGGAGTTTGCATGTTCTCCCTGTGTTCTTTATAAACATTAGCATTTCAAGCTAGCAAATATTGAACCTCCGCCAGAACAAACAAAAGTCTGTCATGATGTGTTCGAGGTGGCGGGTATATACTGTAAGAATGCAAGATATACTTGAAATGACAGAATGGTGACTTGAATAAGATTTGAATAGAGACTTTAGTGTGTGTTAAAAAGGGGTTGAAAGAGTGAATCTTAAAGCTGGGGAAAATGTAGTCATATTAGAAAATATACATTCCCTGGAAATCAGAATTAGAATTCACAAACTAGAAAATTGCTTTGGCTCTCGGTGCAAACAAGTTAAAAAGTAAAAACCACCATTTGGACGCTTGGTGGGGCTGTGATTTTAACTTTTCGGTCTCAAAAAGCTGATGTACAGATGGTCCTGACAGACCGATGACTTCTTGTGTTTGTTGTTAATGAATATCCTGTGTTTGAGCCGTGTTTGATTCTCTAATCTGTTGTTGGCAAATTGACAACTTTTTAAAGTCCTCCGAGACTGCGACTTACGGCTATACAAAAATACATTGGATAGAATTGAATCTGAGCTGATGCAAAACATTTAGATCAACCACTAAAAACTATGATGGTGTTTTGGCCGGCTTCACCCATCCCCGTAATATATTTATGAATTCAGCCATTTTGTAGTTTTTTTTACATCTGAAAAACATTTGCAGAACTTTACCTCAGTCCGACTTCCCCAGTTCTGATGCAGAAGTCACAGTGAGTTGCTGCAAATGGAGGGAAGAGCAGACAGTGCCACGGAGCTCTCTCATGCTTTCTTTTTTTCAGAATTTATTTGCATTATTTCAAGGCCTGGCAACTTATGACGGATGGCAAAGACAACTCAAGACAAAAAACTACCAAAAATGCATCCAACAAATTCATATATACTGTATACAGGCATCCAACAATATCAATAAGGGCTTAACAAAAGGAACGGACAAACAAGAATAAGACAGGGCAGACACAGACAAGACACAGACGCAGACACAGACGAGACACAGAGACATACAGAGAAGACAGACAGGTAAGACACAGACCAGACAAGAGACAGACAAAACACAGACAAGACACAGAGAAGACAGAAAGGTAAGACACAGACAAGATACAGACAAGATACAGACACGATACAGACAGGGAAGACATAGACAAGATTAGAGACAGACAGAGAAGGCAGACAGACAATACACTGGCAAGACAAGATACAGACGGGTAAGACACAGACAAGACGTAGATAAGACACAGACGGACAGAGACGGACACAGACAAGACGTAGATAAGACACAGACGGACAGAGACGGACAGAGACGGACAGAGACGGACAGAGACGGACAGAGACGGACAGAGACGGACACAGACGGACACAGACGGACACAGACGGACACAGACGGACACAGACGGACACAGACGGACACAGACGGACACAGACGGACACAGACGGACACAGACGGACACAGACGGACACAGACGGACACAGACGGACAGAGACGGACAGAGACGGACACAGACGGACACAGACGGACACAGACGGACACAGACGGACACAGACGGACACAGACGGACACAGACGGATCTCATTCATGCTTTCCACAGACTCCAGAGACGACTTTCCTTGAGTCGTTTTCATGGACACTTCTCGCTCCTCGTCGCTCTCACTTCCTTGTTCCTCTGGGAGGCCGGACGGACAGACCACATCTATCCCTGAGGCTTTCAAATCAAAGAACACAATTCTGCAGCCATTTTGTCAAACGTAAGCGTGGACTCCGTGGAGAGACATGGAAGAGCTTCGCCGATGTCCGCGACTAACGAGAGGCAGCGGTGTCCAAACAACCTCTGATATATTTGTCTTCTGATGTGTGATAATACATTTGACAAGACAGATCTGTTAAATGTGCTGCTGAGAACCGCGGCTGAGTCTGCCATTCCAGATTAGGACCTATGAATTAGGGCTGGGCGGTATAAACGGTATAAGCGGTAGACGGTATAAATTTGGCCCACGGTAGAGATTTTTGTTATACCGGCATATTGCGATACGTCATTATGTCATTAAATTGCGCAGGCTCTGACGCCAGCAGAAAGGACCAAAACAAACCGGCATTCAGCAGCATTAGCCTAGCACATTAGCCTAGCATTAGCCTAGCACTATTGGACACCACTGGAAACAGCGAACAACAGCACGGCATTAACACCGTGTTTCTGTCTCTGTATTGTTGTCACAGCGGCCCCAGCAGAGGTAAATACACACACAGTAATCACAGTTTAAGCATCTACCTTTTGGCCAATCAGTGTCAAAGGGGCGTAGGCTCGAAGCGCCAGTGTGAGCCAAGATCCATGCGTGTGCCGTGTCTGCATCACAGCAGAAGTTTTGGAAAGTTAGCGTCAGATTCAGACCTCCGCGGTCAATATCTCACAAAAGCTACTTTGTTAAACAAAATTATTTGTGCCAAAATGACCATTTACATCAATTGTTCAAATCCAATGCCCTGTTTTAATGAACATAAAATCCATTGAATCATCCAGCGCAGAGAAAAGCGCTTAGGGAGCGTCAACAAATGGCAAGACCAGCTTTGTAAACAAACAGCTTTTACTGAAGTCATGCACCTGCACAAAACTCTCAGACACTATAAATAATGACCATGTCTAACTCCTACAGACTTTTATTTCAACATGTGTGAGTTTTTTATATTTTAAATGAATGCATATGTTTTTCTTTTTAAAAATTGCTTTTACAGTGAATGGTATTTACTGTAACATACATAAATAATGTATGTTATTTGTCTCTTTATTCGTCTCACAACTGATTTTCTAACTCAAAAAATATATATATTAGATTCTAATATATAAATAATTAACAATCTTGACTATTTTATGCAAGAACCTGCTAGACCTATATTGAAATTCACACACCAAATTATACCGCGATATATACCGTCTACCGTCTATGACCCAAATTATACCGCGATATGAATTTTAGGCCATATCGCCCACCCCTACTATGAATACATTTTGAACTTAAAAGCAGGCAGGTCAAACTCAGGCTCGAGGGCCAAATCCGGTCTGCAAATCAATTTTTAGAGGCCCCTAATTAGATTCAAATTATGATTAACTTGCAGCATTGATGGTTATGGGCGACCAAGGCAGGCTCTACTACATCATCTATTTTCTCAACAAAACAACCACATTGTATTCATTCTAGCATTTTAGCCCAACACATCAGAAGTGAAATTGTAAAAAAAAAACTAAAAGTGCTTGACTTTGTGTTTGGTCCAATATTGGTTCAATCCAAACAAACACATTTTGTTTTTCAGAAAAGTCAACCAGAAAATAATAATGAAACTCATGTCACATTAAAGTCTTGTCAAAACAGATAAAATTAAATATAAATGAATCCCTTTTCATTCTTTCGTCCCCAGACCTTGCCCTTGCCAGACGCTGTCTCGTCCATTTCCTGAAGCACTATATTTACCACAATTATTGGAAGTTTTACTGATACTAGAACCCCCAGAGCGAGCTGTTTGCTTGTATAAAAGGTAAAAACTTTTTACCTTTTATACAAGCTAAAGTGGTGAATAAAACTGAAATACAGCTAAATGAAATACCAACAGCTGCCAATTAACCGTGAGTTGCTATGGTAACTAGCACTTGCTCCGAGCTGATATGGCTCTGAACCAGTCCAGGACCAATCCAGGACCAGCCCAGGACCAGCCCAGGACCGGTCTAGGATCAAGATCATAAACATAGAAACAGAAAAGGTCCGAATATAAGAACATTAGTAGAAAAGAGTAGAATATTGTAAACCTAGATGGACCCTTCCATTATGTTTGAGTCAGAAAAGTCAAAAGTAAAACCATAACAGCACTCACACCGAGGGTCGTGCTTTTGGTACAAACTAAGTGTTCGTTTCATTCCAAGTATAGTTTTTGTCTCCTTTTATTTTCCCAGTGGATGTATCTTTGACCTTTTTACTCAAAAGCTACTCTTTTCTGTTTTAGCTGGTTCGGGAACCGGCCATCGAGTTAACAATTGATGAATTTAGGAGTGGATCGTTTTTACATCTTGTCCCTTTGCCAGATCGGGCTTTGATCACCAACTTCTAAGTGCTATTTAATGATAGTAGCCTTTAGTTTGCATTGAAAGTCTATAGCATCAACGGGAGCTTAAATGAACCGATGAGCGTGTGGTGTGGGAAGTCCTTTCTCTCACCGAGATAATACTGCTTTGACTTGCCTAGACTGTAATTAGTAAGTAAGTAATCTTTATTTATGTAGAGCCTTTCACAGAACAGAGTCACTTTGTAATGGTCGTAGGCATTTATCTCTCACTCCACACAGAGGCATGGAGTGGGGAGAACATGCAAACTCCACACAGAAAGGCCTGGAGGTGGAATCAAACCCAGGACCTTCTTGCTGTGAGGCACAAGCGCTAACCACTGTGCCACCGAGCCGTCTATCAGTCTTAGTTCGATCTAACTTGATTTTGATCTCATCTTTGACTCGACATCAGTCTACTGGCCGTTATATTTGGCTTTGCTTTAGTTAACATTGGGTTAACTTCAGCCTTTAAACACACTGTCAAAAATATTGACCTTTCATGTTTAAAATGTTTTCTCGTGTTTGTAGAAATGGGCTGACCTTACAGGTGACCTCTGTGGGAGGGGTCAAAAGAAAAATAAAAACATTATCTGAAGCCGGAACGTCATGAATAAATAACATTTTTGACATCTGAGCTGAGTGGGCAATGCTTCCCTGTTTTCTAAATGTTATAATAAAAATACATCAGTTTTTTGTAGCACTTTTTGGACACTCAAAGAAGCTTCACATGTCATTATTCTCTCTCTCCGAACACTGTGGTAATAAACTACTGTAGCCACAGCTGCCCTGGGGCACACTGACAGTAGTGAGGCAACCAGTCTGTGTCATCGGCCCCTCCCACCACCACCAACCACTCACACACACACCAGACTCATTCTAATGTGTCTAAGTGTCTTGCCTAAGGACACAGCCACAGTGTGGCACTTTACAGCCGCACAGATGTCAGGTAATTAGGCAGCACTATTTTCTTTACACTATTTTTCTTATTTAAAAACCAGTCTCGTTGTTTTTCGAATCACAAAAAAGAAGAAATTCATGTATTTATTCTCCCAGATTGCCCAATTTTACAATTATTCTTATTTAAACTAATGTAGAGCCAGTGTTTGGATTACACTATTTCAGAACAATACCACCATTATTTAAAAAGTTGAGTTTTTCGTCTAATAAATCAGAAACTGCGACAAACAAACTTTCTCTGACAGCTGCCGCGACTTTGCCACCGTCGACGTTTGAATTCTCTCGTGAATTCTTTCTTAAATCCGTCTGGAACAGAAAGTTCTCCCACAGAGAGATAATTGAATTGACCACCGCCCGCTCGCCGCTCGCCTCAGCGCCACCGTCACCGCCACCGTCACCGCGTCCGCCTTGGTACCCAGCGATTTCTTTGAGCCCCTATATACACGAAAATAATAAAAGAGATGTATGGTGTGTATTGATCATTGAGTTTCCCCGCGAAGGTAACGCTTTCTGCTTTTTTCTTTGTTTCTCCTGCTCCTGCTGTGAGGCCAAGAGGATTTACCTTATCACTGAGCCGAATATAAATATAGTATCTGGAGGAAATATGAAATAATAAAGCCGGGGATGTTCTCTGGAGCCAAACGATGTTTGAATTACATAAAACAATGGGGAATATATGGATGTATTTTGCCGGAAACAGCATTTATAAAAGCCTTAAACTGTGTTCCATACGGAGGCTTCTGGACGCAGCCGTTACTCATTCCCAAACACATTCAATTAAACTTTGGTGAGAGCAGGCTCCCTCTTTTAATAGAAAACAGAGATTTATAAAACCGGCTAAAATATCTAAATTGGTTTCATTAATTACAAATACTGACTGTTTGTGTTGATCTATGTATAATTGTGACAACAGCTTTTGTCCATGATGTGAAATTCACTTTGGTAGAGCCATAGGAAGATGTTTGTTCTTCTGCCAATCAAAGTTGGACAGTGTGTGTCCTGCTGGGACTCTGAGGAGCACAGGGACTGGTCTCCTGCTGGGACTCTGAGGAGCACAGGGACTGGTCTCCTGCTGGGACTCTGAGGAGCACAGGGACTGGTCTCCTGCTGGGACTCTGAGGAGCACAGGGACTGGCCTCCTGCTGGGACTCTGAGGAGCACAGGGACTGGCCTCCTGCTGGGACTCTGAGGAGCACAGGGACTGGCCTCCTGCTGGGACTCTGAGGAGCACAGGGACTGGACTCCTGCTGGGACTCTGAGGAGCACAGGGACTGGACTCCTGCTGGGACTCTGAGGAGCACAGGGACTGGCCTCCTGCTGGGACTCTGAGGAGCACAGGGACTGGTCTCCTGCTGGGACTCTGAGGAGCACAGGGACTGGTCTCCTGCTGGGACTCTGAGGAGCACAGGGACTGGCCTCCTGCTGGGACTCTGAGGAGCACAGGGACTGGACTCCTGCTGGGACTCTGAGGAGCACAGGGACTGGCCTCCTGCTGGGACTCTGAGGAGCACAGGGACTGGTCTCCTGCTGCTGACTCTGAGGAGCACAGGGACTGGTCTCCTGCTGGGACTCTGAGGAGCACAGGGACTGGACTTCTGCTGGGACTCTGAGGAGCACAGGGACTGGACTCCTGCTGGGACTCTCAGGAGCACAGGGACTGGCCTCCTGCTGGGACTCTCAGGAGCACAGGGACTGGACTCCTGCTGGGACTCTGAGGAGCACAGGGACTGGCCTCCTGCTGGGACTCTGAGGAGCACAGGGACTGGTCTCCTGCTGGGACTCTGAGGAGCACAGGGACTGGTCTCCTGCTGGGACTCTGAGGAGCACAGGGACTGGTCTCCTGCTGGGACTCTGAGGAGCACAGGGACCGGCCTCCTGCTGGGACTCTGAGGAGCACAGGGACTGGACTCCTGCTGGGACTCTGAGGAGCACAGGGACTGGTCTCCTGCTGGGACTCTGAGGAGCACAGGGACTGGTCTCCTGCTGGGACTCTGAGGAGCACAGGGACTGGTCTCCTGCTGGGACTCTGAGGAGCACAGGGACTGGTCTCCTGCTGGGACTCTGAGGAGCACAGGGACCGGCCAGGGTCAGGACTACAGTAAACATGGGGAAGCAACATTTCAGATTCATGCTGCTGAAATCTGGAACAGTCTTCCTGAAAATGTGAGACAGGCTTCTACTCTGACATTGTTCAAATCAAGTCCATGAAGTGAAGCATCTTAGAGTGTCCAAAAAAGAGGTATAAAACTGTGATTATTATTAAATCCAGATTAAAAACAGTTCATGGGGGCGACAGTAGCTCAGTTGGTAGAGCATTGGCCTTAAGGCCAGAAGGTCATGGGTTCAATTCCCACCTCTGCACCTTCTCCACCAACTCCCACTGATGACTGCTGTCGTTGTGTCCTTGGGCAAGACACTTAACCCCACTTTGCCCAAAGCCCCCACTGAAAGATCAAGGCTATGCTCACACTCAGAGAGCAGCCGTCCTCCTGTGGACTCACCACCTGCAGAGGGTCAGTGAGGGGCTGGTGCTATGAGACTTGGGTGGCATCTCTGACTGCCACCCCCCTGACCCAGAAATGGATTAAAGGGAAGAAAATGGATGGATGGATGGATAAAAACAGTTCAGTTTAGCTGTGCTAGCACTGAGGGATTTTATCTTCACTCATTTTAATTTTCTGTGATAATTTATTATTATTGTTTCTATCTTGTTGTGTTAATTTGATTGGCCTTGCGTATGAACTGTGCTATACAAAAAAACGTTCCTTTCAACAAAGCAAGAGAATCGCTGAAAACTGTTTTGCGTCCTACCACTAGATGGCACCGCAGACCTTTTGGCACAAGTTTTGTCAGAATCTGGCTCTTGCCCTCTTGAGTGCTTTCCAGTGTTTGTGTTCAGGAGTTGTATGTAAATATATGCAAATGTACAAAGTTAAACATTTGAAAAGAACAGAGTGGGAGTCGCCAGAGCTGCAGCACTCGCCGCCTGGGTGTAGCTGGGTGTAGCTGGGTGTAGCTCTGACTGCCACCCCCCTACCCAGAAATGGATTAAGGGGAAGAAAATGGATGGATGTTTTTTTGTTTTATTTCTTTTTTTCCCTTGATAATTGAAATAGTGCAGTATAAAGGTATATTATCCATGTGTGTTCTCCATGATTGGCTCTATCTACGACCGCTAAAAGGACCATAGCTTTCTCTGCCTTTTATGTTTTATAGAAGCAGTTTTTTTCATTCCAAAAAGATGGGAGACCAGTAGAGGTAAAGAGACGCCATAGATCCTCTTTTAGTCGCGTGGATTCCTCTCGACAGTTCGGAAGTAACTGAGGTGTATTCTGGAACAATCTGCTCTTGTTTTGGTGAAGCATTGGCCTCAAGTGTTCTTCTGGTCTCTGTTAGCTCATCGTGGTCCGTGTTGTATATCCTCGTTATATGTGTCGTCCCTGGGGCAACAATGTAAAGGCGTGGTCATAAGTCTAGGTTAGGCTCTTATCTCCAGGACCCTCTCTGATCTGTTACCTGTGTGCGGCGTGTATAGAGTATTCCAGTCGCTCTTTCATGCAGAGATAAGGCAGCCATCTTGACCTCCCCGGTGCTCTCATCAGTAATTACAAGCCAATTATCTGCTGTGAGCCATTCTTAAACCTGTATCACAGAGGGACAATCAGAGCTTTGACATTTGCCTTTTTTATCCATCCTGTCACTGCATGTATTTTATCTCATGTAAAAACTACAGTCAAGAGCTTATTACTACCTCTTTCACTGCAACCACTACTTGTAATGCTACATCTATGAATGAACGTGGGCGCTGCTTGTTGCTAATGCTATCTTTATGATTGTGGATTGTTATGAAAGATGTTTTTTTCAGTTGTTTATTCCGAAAAGGCTGCATAGGTTTTATTCTTTTGACCTCCATCCTCTATGCAGTCAAAACGTCTCACTGCTGAAACTTTCTCGCTCCTTCTTACTCATACTGTACATAATCATTAAATCAAAATGCATATTAATGTTGGCTTTGAGAACAGAAAGGAGGAAGTTCAAGAAGGGCCATGAAAAGTAGCGCATTTCTTAACCCAAACTTCAAATCCACTGACAACAGGGGGCCGTACTGTATATCTGCCTAAAGACTTTAAAGAAGAGAAAAGTTAGCATAACAAAAACATTGCTTATTATTGATTCATTCTTGCTCTTAAAGACTAACATTCCTATGGCTCGTATATGAATGATTACTCTAACCGTTGAATGTTTTGTAGACTATAATGGTACAGTAATATTGATTTTAGTATGTTTTTTTGATTTAGTAAGACCTGGTTTGACTCGATAACGTCATTGGGTCATTCCCTCTTTTAGTTCTTAGAGATTGTCCAAAGCTGCAGACTTGGAGATTCTGGTCCCTGGTCTCTCCAAACAACCTGTAAAACGGCTGCAGTGTTGTTCAAAACGCAGCAGCTCGAGTCCTGACTAGAACCAGGAAGTACCATCACATTGGTCCTGACAAGAACCAGGAAGTACCATCACTTTAGTCCTGACTAGAACCAGGAAGTACGACCGCATTAGTCCGGACTAGAACCAGGAAGTACCATCACATTAGTCCTGACTAGAACCAGGAAGTACCATCACATTGGTCCTGACAAGAACCAGGAAGTACCATCACTTTAGTCCTGACTAGAACCAGGAAGTACGACCGCATTAGTCCGGACTAGAACCAGGAAGTACCATCACATTAGTCCTGACTAGAACCAGGAAGTACCATCACATTAGTCCTGACTAGAACCAGGAAGTACCATCACATTAGTCCTGACTAGAACCAGGAAGTACCATCACATTAGTCCTGACTAGAACCAGGAAGTACCATCACATTAGTCCTGACTAGAACCAGGAAGTACCATCACATTAGTCCTGACTAGAACCAGGAAGTACCATCACATTAGTCCGGACTAGAACCAGGAAGTACCATCACATTAGTCCTGACTAGAACCAGGAAGTACCATCACATTAGTCCTGACTAGAACCAGGAAGTACCATCACATTAGTCCGGACTAGAACCAGGAAGTACCATCACATTAGTCCTGACTAGAACCAGGAAGTACCATCACATTAGTCCAGTTCTCAGGTCTCTGCACTGGCTTCTTGTGGCTCAGAGAATAGACTTTAAAACAGCTCTGAGAAGTCTCTGCATGACCTCGCACCAAAGTTCATCTCTGAGGAGCACAGGGACTGGACTCCTGCTGGGACTCTGAGGAGCACAGGGACTGGACTCCTGCTGGGACTCTGAGGAGCACAGGGACTGGACTCCTGCTGGGACTCTGAGGAGCACAGGGACTGGACTCCTGCTGGGACTCTGAGGAGCACAGGGACTGGACTCCTGCTGGGACTCTGAGGAGCACAGGGACTGGCCTCCTGCTGGGACTCTGAGGAGCACAGGGACCGGCCTCCTGCTGGGACTCTGAGGAGCACAGGGACCGGCCTCCTGCTGGGACTCTGAGGAGCACAGGGACCGGCCTCCTGCTGGGACTCTGAGGAGCACAGGGACTGGACTCCTGCTGGGACTCTGAGGAGCACAGGGACTGGCCTCCTGCTGGGACTCTGAGGAGCACAGGGACCGGCCTCCTGCTGGGACTCTGAGGAGCACAGGGACTGGCCTCCTGCTGGGACTCTGAGGAGCACAGGGACCGGCCTCCTGCTGGGACTCTGAGGAGCACAGGGACCGGCCTCCTGCTGGTTCCCTTTAGTCATGGGGAGGCTTTGATTTTTCATATTTTTAATGCCTGGTTCCAACCTCCTTTCGCTCAGCACTCTGTAGTTGCCGTGCGCACCACCCAAATAAACTTGCCTCCCTTGCTCTCTTGTTTGTGTCTAAGTTTTAATTTGATCCCACACCGGGGCACTTGTTGATTTGCCGCCTTCTAATCTCCGTTTCCATCATCCACAGTTATAGCGGCCATTTCATCCTCATTGCCGTGCCTTTGGAGAACTGATTCTCTCTGATTACAGAGAATCTCATTATCAGAAACAGCACCTCCCAACCATAACAATTATTTATATAGATTCCGCTTCCCCCAAAACGTTTCCCGACTCGGCATTCGCTCACGGTTCAAGCAGAATCCAGCCTTCTCTAAGCTCCGAATCTTCCTCCCAGAATCTGAAATGGCTCAGGTCTTCGAGGCGGGCGTGAGAAAGAGATGAAGGCGGAAGGGAACGTTGCAATTCACGGCGAGAGGGAAAAAAATAAAACTGGCCCAAAGATGGCAATTTAGATGTGATTGTGTGTAGTTTGTGTCATTGTGTGTAGTTTGTGAAATGTTCTAATGGTGCCAGAGAGACGAGGATGCGGCAGACTGGGAAAAAAGACATGCTTTGTTATATATAGAAAAAGAAACGGTGGGAAAAAAAGGCGTGACTCTAGACTGGTTTTTACAGCACTCAGGCAGAATTGTGTAATGGCAGCGCGGTGGCTGAGTGGTTAGCACTCTCACTCCTCAGCAAGAAGGTCCTGGGTTCAAATCCCGGTCGCAACAGGGCCTTTCTGAGTGAAGTTTGCATGTTCTCCCTATGTCTGTGTAGGTTTCCTCCGGGTGCTCCGGTTTCCCCTACCACTAAAAACATGCACAATAAGTCTGAATGTAAATGAGAGAGTGAATGATGGTGTTGGGTCAGAGGCTTTGATGGTCCAGTGTGTTCTGGACTCGCTTCTGTCATCACCGTGTGTGGAAGGATTGGAACAATATCTGACTCTGAACATTGGAAAGAGCTTTGGGTCTGTACCTTGGTCTGTAACATGTGCTATATAAATAAACAATACTTACTTACTTACTAATGAGAACGGGGCTGGTAAAATGTTTCTTTCAAAAGAGAGAGAAGAAATAAAGAAGAAAAAAGCATTAGGAAGTAGAGAAGGAGTGCTAATTGCTATTTCTGCTTCAAGTGAATTTAATGCAAAATCACCAAAAATGCTGCATATATTGACGTCATTTGATCCAAAGTTGTTTTTTTTGTCGAGACTTGAACTGTTTTTCTGATCTGTGTTGGCGAATCGACGGCTTTGTATCGTCCCCTTCAGTTGAATGGATCTAAAATGATGTATTGAATTGACTGGTTTCATAGTAAGATCGCCAAAAGTATGAAAAATACACAAGACACGATGCTCATTTGAGAAAGTAAAGGGGTTCATGGGGAGGCAGTAAAAAGGGGTTCATGGGGAGGCAGTAAAAAGGGGTTCATGGGGAGGCAGCAGAGAGGGGTTCATTAGGAGGCAGCAGAGAGGGGTTCATTAGGAGGCAGCAGAGAGGGGTTCATGGGGAGGCAGCAGAGAGGGGTTCATGGGGAGGCAGCAGAGAGGGGTTCATGAGAAGGCAGCATCAAGGGGTTCATTAGGAGGCAGCATCAAGGGGTTCATTAGGAGGCAGCAGAGAGGGGTTCATTAGGAGGCAGCAGAGAGGGGTTCATGAGAAGGCAGCATCAAGGGGTTCATGGGGAGGCAGCATCAAGGGGTTCATGGGGAGGCAGCAGAGAGGGGTTCATGAGGAGGCAGCATCAAGGGGTTCATGGGGAGGCAGCAGAGAGGGGTTCATGGGGAGGCAGCAGAGAGGGGTTCATGGGGAGGCAGCAGAGAGGGGTTCATGGGGAGGCAGCAGAGAGGGGTTCATTAGGAGGCAGCAGAGAGGGGTTCATTAGGAGGCAGCAGAGAGGGGTTCATGGGGAGGCAGCAGAGAGGGGTTCATTAGGAGGCAGCAGAGAGGGGTTCATGGGGAGGCAGCAGAGGGGTTCATGGGGAGGCAGCAGAGAGGGGTTCATGGGGAGGCAGCAGAGAGGGGTTTATGGGGAGGCAGCTGAGAGGGGTTCATGAGGAGGCAGCAGAAAGGGGTTCACGGGGAGGCAGCAGAGAGGGGTTCATGGGGAGGCAGCAGAGAAGGGTTCATGAGGAGGCAGCATCAAGGGGTTCATGGGGAGGCAGCATCAAGGGGTTCATGGGGAGGCAGCAGAGAGGGGTTCATGGGGAGGGCAGCAGAAAGGGGTTCATTAGGAGGCAGTAGAAAGGGGTTCATGGGGAGGCAGCAGAGAGGGGTTCATGGGGAGGCAGTAGAAAGGGGTTCATGGGGAGGCAGCAGAGAGGGGTTCATGGGGAGGCAGCAGAGAGGGGTTCATGGGGAGGCAGCAGAGAGGGGTTCATTAGGAGGCAGCTGAGAGGGGTTCATTAGGAGGCAGCAGAGAGGGGTTCATGGGGAGGCAGCAGAGAGGGGTTCATTAGGAGGCAGCAGAGAGGGGTTCATGGGGAGGCAGTAGAAAGGGGTTCATGGGGAGGCAGCAGAGAGGGGTTCATGGGGAGGCAGCAGAGAGGGGTTCATGGGGAGGCAGCAGAGAGGGGTTCATTAGGAGGCAGCAGAGAGGGGTTCATTAGGAGGCAGCTGAGAGGGGTTCATTAGGAGGCAGCAGAGAGGGGTTCATGGGGAGGCAGCAGAGAGGGGTTCATTAGGAGGCAGCAGAGAGGGGTTCATGGGGAGGCAGCAGAGGGGTTCATGGGGAGGCAGCAGAGAGGGGTTTATGGGGAGGCAGCAGAGAGGGGTTTATGGGGAGGCAGCAGAGAGGGGTTCATGGGGAGGCAGCAGAGAGGGGTTCATGGGGAGGCAGCAGAGAGGGGTTCATGGGGAGGCAGCAGAGGGGTTCACGGGGAGGCAGCAGAGAGGGGTTCACGGGGAGGCAGCAGAGAGGGGTTCACGGGGAGGCAGCAGAGAGGGGTTCATGGGGAGGCAGCAGAAAGGGGTTCACGGGGAGGCAGCAGAGAGGGGTTCATGGGGAGGCAGCAGAGAGGGGTTCATGGGGAGGCAGCAGAGAGGGGTTCATGGAGAGGCAGCAGAGAGGGGTTCATGGGGAGGCAGCAGAAAGGGGTTCACGGGGAGGCAGCAGAGAGGGGTTCATGGGGAGGCAGCAGAAAGGGGTTCACGGGGAGGCAGCAGAGAGGGGTTCATGGGGAGGCAGCAGAGAGGGGTTCATTAGGAGGCAGCAGAGAGGGGTTCATTAGGAGGCAGCTGAGAGGGGTTCATTAGGAGGCAGCAGAAAGGAGGAGGAACATAGACCTTGCCTGAATGTGTTTTTACCTCTTCAAAAAGAACCCTACATTTTAAACAGATATTCACATGTTTTACTTTGTATTCTCCCCTGGACCTGTGTGCGGTTGTGTGTTTTTATGTTTGTTTTTATGAAAATTCAAAAAATATATCAAATCAATCATCATAATTCTGCTTACATGGACAGTCTTGAGAAATGAGGTATTTTTCATTAATTCAGGCGCAGCTTCGACTTCCATCGATTTCTGTCTGGGAGATCCTTCCTCCCACAGTGGGGACATTTCAGTGTTGCATCACCGGTTACTGAACAATAAGGATTAAGAGCACACGGCACAAGATGCAATACAATAAACACAATAAAATAAAACATCTGACTTTAGCACAATAAAGAAGCAAGTATTAAGTATTGTATAGTCTAGTGCAAGGGCCTTTATCCCCACCACTATCAGACTGTACAATAAGTCACTTTAAGTCACTTGCACTAGGACTAAAAAACCTGCACTACTATTGACGCTGTTTCTTTGACTGCCACTTTTCTTGAGAATCTTGAGTGTTTCTATACCAGATGTGACATGTACATTTCTCCATCAGAGATCAATAAACTCTATCTTTATCTTATCTTATCTTATCTTATCTTATCGTATATACAGTACATCTACAACACTATTAATTTAATGAAAGTTCTTACTGAGAATTGAACCACCATTTTTCTTTCATAAAACAATGGTATAATCCATCCACGCCTGGTGCCCTTTGCGCGATCCTAATGTCAAGTCTCATTGAACCATCGCAGGTTCACTGTTTTTACACCTCCTCCTCCACAAAATCCTCCCAAATCATTCTGAACATTCGAATTAACTGTGACCCTGAATGTTCTCTCAGAGACTGGCACCCACTCACAACCTCACCAACTCATTTCTTCAACTTTATAGTCTATTATATTCACATTTTTCTCTTCTTTACCGAAGCAATCCTGCGTCCTGTGCTCAGAGCGACCGCTAATGGGCCGGTTCAATCAAGAGGAAAATGCCGAACGCACAACAATGCCAAATGGAGAGTTGTGTTGCCGTAACGACGGGATAAGTCAGGATGAGATGACGGAGCATGTGACTAATGGACAGTCTGCGATGGAGGGGCGTCCAAATGTTCTCGTCAGCGTGAATTGGATTTTCTTTTATTACACTTCTCTTCATTTTCCAGCTGAGAGAGAGCGGAGTGAGCGCGAGGACAGGACTCTGGAGTCAGAGCATTTTTTTGGGGGGTAATACTTGAAAAAACAGTCTTGTATCGAGTTGGGGGCATTTATTTATTTATTTATTTATTTAATAGGGACAATGCACATTAATATACATCAGTATAAAACAAATGTAGATAAACCGGATTATAGCCAGGCAGGAAAATACATAAGAAATGACAACATACAATACAATAAAATACAAAATAACACAATATAATACAATTCAGACGGCAGAGGGAAAAGTTAACAGTCTAGTGGTCACATGACTGGTTTGATAGTCCTTAGTGTATTATTATTATTATTATTATTATCATTTTTCTTGAATGAGCTCAGAGTCGGGGTTCACCTAACTGATTCTTTGGACACAGGTGGGACACAGGAGGGCAGGTGATCAGACAACAGGAAGTAGAGCTAAAGAAGACACAGGGGTTGACAAATTACAACAACAAAAACAGAAAAATATACCTAAACCATGACACTATTAGCCTGGTCGTACCACACCATAGTACAAAATACATTTCGTACTAAGGTCTGGATTTGCTCCATTGACTCCGTTAACAGGTGGGAGGGGCTAACTCCTTTTGCAGATTGAAACCCTTGGATCTGAGCTTACCGTGACGTATGTAAATTGCCCGAGTCAGTCGTTAGCATTTAGCATTTAGCCTAGCCATCTCCTTCGCCGCTAACGGAGCCCGTGGGGAGCAGCGCCACAATTTATTCTAGCGATTACATTTGCTAAACCTTCCTCTTGCTCCGGCTTCAATTTCTTGATAGAACCAGACCGGAATACTTTACTATCGCATTTTTCGCGAAACTACGACCTGCCCATTCGACGCAAACTCTTGATGTCACCCACATCTAACTACAACACTCTCCTTCCGCGCTCGCTGAGTAGGTCGGTCGAAATTCAACCGATTGTAATCGCTAACCCAGGGACCAGACCCAGACGTTACATGCAGTGAAATGGTGATTGAGCGGAGAGTACGGATGGATAAGGCCAGGCTATGACACTATAGCTCCTGTCTCAGTCTTGTACCACTACCCTCTGGTGGTAGTATGGGGAGTTGCAGGCACATAGCATTATTTATCCTTTAATACTTGTTGTTACACCATATATTTCATACTAAGACATAAAGGTTTAACGTGGATAATGCATATTTACGTCAGAAAAAGATCACTAATAATGAGAATTGGTTTTGTCGTGATGGACCTGCTTATGTCCATGATGTTTTCACTGTGTGTTGCATTAAACCCAAGCGTGCGCTAAATTACATATGGTAAAATGGTTTCAAGTTTATAATGAACTTTTCCACTAGCACAGTTCATACACCAGGCAACTTAAAGTGCTTTGAAAAACAAGAAAGGAAACATTAAAATCATAAGGAAATGACATATTATTGGCTCAGGGTAAAACCTGCCGCTCTGTGCATCTGACAAAGATTGTGTTTTATGTGGTATTTTGTTTGCTAGTTTTTGAACCGGCCAACCTTTGGATCAGAAGACACGGTTTACTAGCTGGACTGGTAAAGTTTACAAAATACTGTCAAATAAAGAAAAGAACAGTGCTCTTTTGCAGAAGCAGGTGGCTACTCGCTACTAGGCGCTAGCTAAAGCTGAATTCAGCGACAGAAGGCTCCTGATTGGTCACTGGTTACGGCACATATCTGTTATATCCGTTTACTTCTCAATGTAAATCAACACGAGCCAGAGTGAGTTGGAGCAAAACTTTGTCTATAAACTTCCATTTTCTGCTTCATTGAGTTAGAGACTAAGCCACGTAGTCTGTGTCTAAAACATATATATTTTATCTCCGTTGACCCAAATACAGCCGCAGTAGGCAATTCTTATAAACTTTTCCTCCAGAACCGACCATATTATTAATAGTTCAAATAATAAATAATTCTCTGTCTCTGTGTTTTCGACAAATGCATGTGTTGTAGTTTGCAGAAGAGTTAAGGATTATTCAATGACCAAGTTTAAATCTCAATACTTCTGATTGTTCTGATGGTTATGTTTACCATGAACTAATCCACTAATGAAGAAGAAGTGAGAGTTTTCTGCGGGCTCACTGCTAAAATAAGGTGTTGCTGAACTTCGTGGCCTTGAAGTTGAATAAGCCTTGTGCGCTGGACTGGCAATGCTTGTAACACTCCATTAAATGTGAACTTCAATTTGAGTAAAAAAACATTCAAATAGTATTGAAACTGACTTGTACTGCCGGCAGTGGCTTTAGTCGCTGCTCCGTCACAGTGGGTCCCTCGGAAAAGCAGCGAAATGCACTGATTCTTCACGGCAGAGGAGAGGAGGCATCCAACAGTCACTCTCTCTCATTGGACGACTGCGTGGAAAAGTCATTTACTCACATCCAGACAAATTTGCCCAAGTTGTTACATCTCCGTCACAACAAGACTTCCATTCCTTCATTATTCATGCTGCAAATTACCATCACCAGCTCCTGTTATTGAGACGAACGAGAGGAAAGACTACAGCCGGCCCGTTTTTCTTCACTCAAAGTTGGCGTCTTTATGGTTTAAGTTGGTTTTGTTGGTTTAAGTAATCAACCAAAGTACTTATACTCATTCATTCATTCATTCATTCTCTACCTCTTTATTAATCCGTCCCTGGTCCTTATCCTAAGATGGCCGCTGCTTTTTCAGCGATGACACAATCTTGGTGTATCAGCGAGGGCTTTGGGCAAGGTGGGGTCAAGTGTCTTGCCCAGGGAAACAACGGCAGCAGACATCAGTGGAAGCAGTGGAGTGGGTCTCATGGGGGAATCAAACCTGCTCTATACCAACTGAGCCACTGTCACCCTTATATATACTTTAATATTCAATTCCCTAAATCACAACAATAGTTATCCCTGAAGACTTTACAAAACCATCGAATTCGCCAACACAGATCCGAGAATCAAACACAAGAAATGCAACGATTAAAAAAACACATACACTGTAAAAAGTGATAAATAAGAAATACGTTTTTTAAATGCTCAAATATGGCAACATGTATCTTCATTTTAGCAAAAACTAGATTTGCCAAAAAGACAAGCAACATGTTTGTTTTAAAAAGATAGAAAAAATGTCTCCATTGGAATGAGACAGAAAGCATTGTGATAAGAATAAATGGATTTGTCCCTTTGGAGAATCATGTATTAAGAGAAAAACCACTCAATTCAAGCAATTATTACCTCATATTGTATCATTTTTTGCAGTGTAGAGCCGTGAATGTTGATAAAGTCCACACATGTCGTTGTTAGTCGAGTGTCCTGGGTCCCCACCACCACCAACTAAAGCCTGGTTCACACGGCAGGATATTTAGGCCGATTTAGACCCGATTTACCCCTTACGACAATCTTAAGAAACGCTCCGATTTCCGTAACAAAGTCTTACAGATTATCCTGCCGTGTGTGGTGTGTTAAGACTGCACTCGTCGCTCGGAAGGACATCGGGACTGCTCCCGGTCTCAAATCGGGGATATCCAACATGTTGGATTGTTTTGGCCCGATTTCTTGTCGTGTGTGGTGTCCTCCGAGGACAAGCGAGCGCGTTGCCATGACTACGGCGTGTAGCCAATAAGAAGACTAGGTGACAAGCCGGTGAGGAAACACCGGAAAAAAACCAAAACACAGCAGCATGGCTTTGACCATTGCCTTTTCTTTGGATTACGTGTCTTCTCTGTTAACAACAAACTGCACACTATCGCCACTGCATCCTCTTCGTCCGCCATGACTGTTTACTCTGAAGTCACGCTTGATCTCGAGAGATTTTGAGATTTCCGTCTGACCTGGGAATGCTCGGGGGGGGGGGGGGTTTGTGATGTTTGTGGCTTGCGTGATCTTGCCGTGTGGCTACGCACCACACACTGCACGACCAAAGTGGTTAGACGCAGGATTTTTAATCTCCCCGTGTGGGGTCTAACACGGAGAAAAATCGGCCGACAATTTTAAAATCGTCTCGTGTGAACCAGGCTTTACACAGACCTTGTATTTTGAGACGAAGGAGAGGAAAAACTTCAGCCTCCCCGTCCACTCCAGATTTCTGATTTTTTGTTTTCCTTCCCTCGAAGCGTCCTGCATCTTTAGTTTAATCTCTCCCGTACCTTATCAGCATCTCTCTCCTCGCTCCTCTAAACACACGGCAGTCCACCAAAGCGAACACCCAGCCCGAGGCGAGACGTGTCATCTGAAAATGGGATTTGTTAAAAAAGAATCATTTATATTTGACGTGGCGTTGACGGTTGCTTCGGCTTTGCATACTGCGGGTTTGTGTCGAAGCAGAGGTCGGGCCAGGATATAAGACACATTAAAGGCAGACGCTGTTTACACCCTCCTCTGGGCTTTGACTGACTCTGCAGATTTTCAATTAGCAAAGGCCAAGTCGTCCTCATTAATAAAACCACAGAGAGATTTCAGCTTTTTTTCTTCTTACATTATGCAAGAGAATTATGCATACACCCTACAGTTTGTTAATTTTTCATCCCTTGTTGTTCAGCCCCCACTCTGTCGCTCTTAAAAAAGGGCCAATGCAAGGCTAAATGGGGTTTTACAGCTGTCTGCGTCTTGGGCTGTGTCCAAAACGCTAGGCATCGGGCCGCGTAGGGTGGATATGTAGGCATCGTGACGTCACTTCCGCAAGCGACGGCTATTGCAGGGGTGTCCAAAACCACTTGGCGAGCTCGCCAAGCGTAGGCATCATGACTTCGTCTCTATGGAAACGGCCACTTTTGGAGCAGATATGAAGGATGCATCTGATGTATGCTTCGCTGCCTTCTTTTTGCCGAGTCACGGCCGCGCATGCGCAGAACTCCGTTCGGCATTAACATGTAAACAACAACTCGGACCTGCTGGAGCTAACATTATGGTAAGCACTGCTATACTTTACTGTGAAGTTATGTCTATAGTAAGTACTGCTATACTTTACTGTGAAGTTATGTCTATAGTAAGTACTGCTATACTTTACTGTGAAGTTATGTCTATAGTAAGTACTGCTATACTTTACTGTGAAGTTATGTCTATAGTAAGTACTGCTATACTTTACTGTGAAGTTATGTCTATAGTAAGTACTGCTATACTTTACTGTGAAGTTATGTCTATAGTAAGTACTGCTATACTTTACTGTGAAGTTATGTCTATAGTAAGTACTGCTATACTTTACTGTTGAGTTATGAACACGACTGTTATGATAAAACACAGACATAAGTTAGATCTGCCACAGATGTGTGTATTTAACCTTGTTATCTGCTGTAAATAAACTCAGTCCCGAAAAGCTAATGCTACGAGGCTAGTTCATTCAGATTCGGTTTTTGAACAAGAAAAATCATGTTGTGTTTTATCTTTTAGGGAGAAACAAACCCACTGATTAATTATTAAAGCTACACTGAGGAAATAGTCACGTTTTCATGGAAAATCACTCTGCAGCACAGCAGCTATAGTATGCTAACACATGTTTTCTGTATTCATATAAAATAGATTGTGCATATCGTTTTTAATCCCATACTGAGACTGGGAAAACTGTATATATTAGACATATGAAATTATAGAACAGGCCAAGAATAATTATAAAGCCCTTTTCATACAATAGTCTAATAAATAGTAAACACACATTATACAGAGGTTTTGTTTGTCATTAAGACATTTGCAGAGGACTAAGTCCCACTTCCACAAACACAGGTTTAAAGTGGTTAGCCATGCTTCTAACTTGATTATGTGTGTATATTTCTATCATATCATTCTTCTGTTTCCCCTGCTGTGAAGCTTGTATCTCTAATATTAAATACTGTAAGGATTTCTGTATTTTATTTTTAACCAGTTTTTTGCAAAGCCCCAAATAAATAGTATTAATTGAATATGAAGTGTGAAAAGAATCCTAAATGTGTGTTTTAATGCATGATGTTTGTGTTCTTCTTTTTCAGAGACTTGTGGTGAAATTAAGGTCATAATTTCTCCAGCTTCACCTCCTGCTTCACCTCCATCACCTCCTGCTTCACCTCCATCACCTCCTGCTTCACCTCCATCACCTCCTGCTTCACCTCCATCACCTCATCACCACATTATGAACTACAACAAACTTGTATATAATATTTTCCTTTAATCAGCAATCATGAATAGTTAGAACAGTGGGCTCTGCATCTCTGAAGACATGTAGCAGAAGGAGCAGCAGCAGAAGGAGCAACAGGAGGAGTAACAGCAGCAGCAGAAGGAGCAACAGGAGGAGTAACACCTGCAGCAGAAGGAGCAACAGGAGGAGTAACAGCTGCAGCAGAAGGAGCAACAGGAGGAGTAACAGCAGCAGCAGAAGGAGCAACAGGAGGAGTAACAGCTGCAGCAGAAGGAGCAACAGGAGGAGTAACAGCTGCAGCAGAAGGAGCAACAGGAGGAGTAACAGCAGCAGCAGAAGGAGCAACAGGAGGAGTAACAGCAGCAGCAGAAGGAGCAACAGGAGGAGTAACAGCTGCAGCAGAAGGAGCAACAGGAGGAGTAACAGCTGCAGCAGAAGGAGCAACAGGAGGAGTAACAGCTGCAGCAGAAGGAGCAACAGGAGGAGTAACAGCAGCAGCAGAAGGAGCAACGAGGAGGAGTAACAGCTGCAGCAGAAGGAGCAACAGGAGGAGTAACAGCAGCAGCAGAAGGAGCAACAGGAGGAGTAACAGCTGCAGCAGAAGGAGCAACAGGAGGAGTAACAGCTGCAGCAGAAGGAGCAACAGGAGGAGTAACAGCTGCAGCAGAAGGAGCAACAGGAGGAGTAACAGCAGCAGCAGAAGGAGCAACAGGAGGAGTAACAGCTGCAGCAGAAGGAGCAACAGGAGGAGTAACAGCAGCAGCAGAAGGAGCAACAGGAGGAGTAACAGCTGCAGCAGAAGGAGCAACAGGAGTAACAGCAGCAGCAGGAGCAACAGCAGCAGGAGCAACAGCAGCAGGAGCAACAGCAGCAGGAGCAACAGCAGCAGGAGCAACAGCAGCAGCAGGAGCAGCAGCAGAAAGAGCAACAGTAGCAGCAGCAGAAAGAGCAACAGTAGCAGCAGCAGAAGGAGCAACAGCAGCAGGAGTAACAGGAGGAGTAACAGCAGTAACAACAGCAGCAGCAGGAGCAGCAGCAGAGTCCTGGGCGTCTGCCTCTGACACAGGTCTCATCGACAGCACTTCAGAGAACCTGGAAATAAAGAAAACAAATCAAACTTGTTGGTTTTATTATGATTTTGTTGTTTGTGTGAAATGTAAAGAGTCAAAGTGAGGTATTATTTACACAACTACATATTTGTCAGCAGTACTTATACTTATACTTATAATTGAATACATTAAACTCAAATGTGATTAGTAACGGTCTGTTTGCTTTTCAAGAGACATAAAAGTGAATAAGAGCAGTGTCAAACATCTGTGTTCAACTTCATTTTACAGATGTCTGTTAATGTTTCCATGTGTCAGTTATTATTATAGATCCATGGATGTGTCAGTTATTATTATAGATCCATGGATGTGTCAGTTATTATTATAGATCCATGGATGTGTCAGTTATTATTATAGATCCATGGATGTGTCAGTTATTATTATAGATCCATGGACGTGTCAGTTATTATTATAGATCCATGGATGTGTCAGTTATTATTATAGATCCATGGATGTGTCAGTTATTATTATAGATCCATGGATGTGTCAGTTATTATTATAGATCCATGGATGTGTCAGTTATTATTATAGATCCATGGATGTGTCAGTTATTATTATAGATCCATGGATGTGTCAGTTATTATTATAGATCCATGGATGTGTCAGTTATTATTATAGATCCATGGATGTGTCAGTTATTATTATAGATCCATGGACGTGTCAGTTATTATTATAGATCCATGGATGTGTCAGTTATTATTATAGATCCATGGATGTGTCAGTTATTATTATAGATCCATGGATGTGTCAGTTATTATTATAGATCCATGGATGTGTCAGTTATTATTATAGATCCATGGATGTGTCAGTTATTATTATAGATCCATGGATGTGTCAGTTATTATTATAGATCCATGGATGTGTCAGTTATTATTATAGATCCATGGATGTGTCAGTTATTATTATAGATCCATGGATGTGTCAGTTATTATTATAGATCCATGGATGTGTCAGTTATTATTATAGATCCATGGATGTGTCAGTTATTATTATAGATCCATGGATGTGTCAGTTATTATTATAGATCCATGGATGTGTCAGTTATTATTATAGATCCATGGACGTGTCAGTTATTATTATAGATCCATGGATGTGTCAGTTATTATTATAGATCCATGGATGTGTCAGTTATTATTATAGATCCATGGATGTGTCAGTTATTATTATAGATCCATGGATGTGTCAGTTATTATTATAGATCCATGGATGTGTCAGTTATTATTATAGATCCATGGATGTGTCAGTTATTATTATAGATCCATGGATGTGTCAGTTATTATTATAGATCCATGGATGTGTCAGTTATTATAGATAAATGGATGTTCCAGTTATTATTATAGATCTATGGATGTTCCAGTTATTATTATAGATCCATGGATGTTCCAGTTATTATTATAGATATATGGATGTTCCAGTTATTATTATAGATATATGGATGTTCCAGTTATTATTATAGATAAATGGATGTGTCAGTTATTATTATAGATAAATGGATGTGTCAGTTATTATTATAGATAAATGGATGTTTCTCTCTCATCAGCAAACACACGTTAATACATTTAGGTCTGATAAAATTACTTTTAAGTGATGCACAAACGAGGGCCATAGCAAATATATAATCCATATCTAATAATCATTTATTGCATATATGTGCATTGTTTACATAAAATATAACTTTGTAAAATCTAATGATTACTGCCAATACAATTGTTATAACAGAGAAAGTGTAACAACAAAAGCATCCTCTGTTTTTTCAGAATACGATTGTAAACATCCAGGGGGCTCTCATTACCTGAACCCGTGTTTAGACAGCCTGTTCTGGGCTTCAGCACTGCAGCTAACTGGGCTGTTAGCTTATAGCACCGGAGCTTCAGGCTGGAGGTAAAGTCCGAACATTTTCGAATTTATCTCCAAACAGACTTCTGATATGACAATAGAGGGGGATATTTCTCGCCTCAAATGATATTAGAATTAACTTTTATGTCCTAATTAAAGCGTATTTAGAACTTTTTACCGTCCATCATGGCCGCCGTGTCCTTCCGCTCCGCTCTGAGTTGTGTAGTCACGTGACGAAGGCAGAAGGCAGCTGCTGTCCAAATCCACATCAGGTCTCGCCTCCTACCTCGCCTGTGGCTACGCGGCCTTCCCTCGATGCCTACATATCCACCCTACGCGGCCCGATGCCTACCGTTTTGGACACAGCCTTGGTGTCAGTGCAGAAACGATTAAGGCTCGGATCTCGCCGGGTGCACAGAAGCTCAGTTGGTAGAGCACTGGTCTTTGGACCTTATGGTCGTGGGTTCGAGGCCATCACAACCCATGTAATCTGCTCCCACTGATGTCTGCTGTCGTTGTGTCCCTGGGCAAGACACTGAAGCCCCCGCTGAAAGACCAAGGCAATGTCTTCGATCACAGAGAAGCCATCTTCCTGTGATACAAGGTTGTTGTGCAGTATTCTAAGAAAACATTTGTCAAAAATATTTAAGAAATAAGTAAATTGATATTTTGTCATATTTTCTTGTTCTATCGGCAGATCATTTTTCTTATTTCAAGCAGTTTTTTACTTATTTTTATAAATGTTTCACAATATCCCAATTCTTAAGCCTAGCGTACATCGGACTGGCAACTGATTATATCCGTCGCAAATGAGTTGCTGCCCCGCACACATCGACAATCTGACGAAAACGGGCAACTCCCAGTAGCAGACCAGTCTCGGGAATAACAGCAACTGGCCTCAACTACAGTGTGTTTTCTGACATAAACTGTTGCGGGCTCGCAACACACGCAATACACACACGTTGTCGGAGCGGCGCATGGAGCGCGCACATCGGGTCATATCTCCGAAACTGAGGACAACTAGTTGCCGAAAAGTAGAACACGGGCAACTGACTGAAACTGGAGACCGACTGTTTATCTCCAGTTGTAAGAGCGCTCACATCGACCGATTTCAACTGATCATCTCCATCATCTCCTCTCAGTCGCCAAAAGCCGCCTTCAACTAGTTGTCCCCAGTTTCTCTGTCGATGTACGCTAGGCTTTAAACTTATAGGTTACATTTGTTTAGCCAATTCCTGCCATTTCAAATCTGAATTCTTACATTTTCACCTCCAAAATCGTGATTATATCAAATGTATCCCATTCAATACTGATAAATGCCTCCTGTCAAACACTGATGTCTGCTGTAGTCATGACGATGGCTTTTGCGTTGCCCTCAATCGATCCACAGTGACTCAATCTTACTTCCTACATCATTTACTGAATAGTTTTGTTTTGTTAAAGGAAGAAAAAAAAGTGGTTCTCTGTGACCAATAACTAATAGAAAACTGAATTTGTGTTATCTGTGATACTATTTTAGCATACTCTACATGAATCCCGGTCACAACAGGACCTTTATATATGGAGTTTGCATGTTCTCCCCGTGTCTGCGTAGGTTTCCTCCGGGTGCTCCGGTTTCCCCTACCACTAAAAACATGTGCAATAGGTCTGAATGTGATGAGTGAGTGAACGGATGGTGTTGGGGGCTTTGATGCGTCAGTGTGTCCGGCGTTTCTTACTTACTTACACACACACAGACACACACACGCACACACACACACAAAGACACACACACACACACACATACACACACACACAGACAGACAGACACAAACACACAGACACACACACACACAGACAGACACAAACACACACACACACAGTCTTAATTGCAGTTGAGCCACACACACCGTAAACAACTCTGACCTGAATTCAAATCAGCTTTAGTCTTTTTTCTTTTTATTCATGACTCTCAACACAACCCTTCATTCTTTTTCTATTCCTCTCAAAGCCCCTCTGCCTCTCTCTCTCCCTCTCTGCCTCTCTCTCCCTCTCTGCCTCTCTCTCTCCCTCTCTGCCTCTCTCTCTCCCTCTCTGCCTCTCTCTCTCCCTCTCTGCCTCTCTCTCTCTCCATCTCTGCCTCTCTCTCTCCTCTCTGCCTCTCTCTCTCCCTCTCTGCCTCTCTCTTTCCCTCTCTGCCTCTCTCTCTCCCTCTCTGCCTCTCTCTCTCTCCCTCCTGCCTCTCTCTCTCCATCTCTGCCTCTCTCTCTCCCTCTCTGCCTCTCTCTCTCTCCCTCTCTGCCTCTCTCTCTCCCTCTCTGCCTCTCTCTCTCCCTCTCTGCCTCTCTCTTTCCCTCTCTGCCTCTCTCTCTCCCTCTCTGCCTCTCTCTCTCTCCCTCCTGCCTCTCTCTCTCCATCTCTGCCTCTCTCTCTCCCTCTCTGCCTCTCTCTCTCTCCATCTCTGCCTCTCTCTCTCCCTCTCTGCCTCTCTCTCTCCCTCTCTGCCTCTCTCTCTCCCTCTCTGCCTCTCTCTCTCCCTCTCTGCCTCTCTCTCTCCCTCTCTGCCTCTCTCTCCCTCTCTGCCTCTCTCTCTCCCTCTCTGCCTCTCTCTCTCCCTCTCTGCCTCTCTCTCTCTCCATCTCTGCCTCTCTCTCTCCCTCTCTCTCTCCATCTCTGCCTTTCTCTCTCCATCTCTGCCTCTCTCTCTCCCTCTCTGCCTCTCTCTCTCTCTCTCTGCCTCTCTCTCTCCCTCTCTGCCTCTCTCTCTCCCTCTCTGCCTCTCTCTCTCTCCATCTCTGCCTCTCTCTCTCCCTCTCTCTCTCCATCTCTGCCTCTCTCTCTCCATCTCTGCCTCCTCTCTCTCTCCATCTCTGCCTCTCTCTCTCCATTTCTGCCTCTCTCTCCATCTCTGCCTCTTTCTCTCCCTCTCTGCCTCTCTCTCCCTCTCTGCCTCTCTCTCTCCATCTCTGCCTCTCTCTCTCCCTCTCTGCCTCTCTCTCTCCCTCTCTGCCTCTCTCTCTCTCCCTCTCTGCCTCTCTCTCTCTCCATCTCTGCCTCTCTCTCTCCCTCTCTCTCTCCATCTCTGCCTCTCTCTCTCCCTCTCTGCCTCTCTCTCTCCCTCTCTGCCTCTCTCTCTCCCTCTCTGCCTCTCTCTCTCTCCATCTCTGCCTCTCTCTCTCCATTTCTGCCTCTCTCTCCATCTCTGCCTCTTTCTCTCCCTCTCTGCCTCTCTCTCCCTCTCTGCCTCTCTCTCTCCATCTCTGCCTCTCTCTCTCCCTCTCTGCCTCTCTCTCTCCCTCTCTGCCTCTCTCTCTCCCTCTCTGCCTCTCTCTCTCTCCATCTCTGCCTCTCTCTCTCCCTCTCTCTCTCCATCTCTGCCTCTCTCTCTCCATCTCTGCCTCTCTCTCTCCATTTCTGCCTCTCTCTCCATCTCTGCCTCTTTCTCTCCCTCTCTGCCTCTCTCTCCCTCTCTGCCTCTCTCTCTCCATCTCTGCCTCTCTCTCTCCCTCTCTGCCTCTCTCTCCCTATGCCTATTTCTCTCTTTGCACCCTCAATCTCTCTCTCTGCTGTCTCCCTCCCCCCCCCCCCCCCCCCCCCCCCTCCCCTCCCCCCCTGCCCGTGCATGTTACAGTTACTGATGTGTTTTAATTAGAATGAGAGCGTGTATCATGAACACAGCTAATGAAGATGAAAATGGGGCATGGATGTAAACAGCAGGACAGCAGTCATCCGAGACGAGCGATGGCGGCGAGCTGCGTCCGGTCGTCTCCGGGCGTCTCCGGGGGAAACATGTGCTCTGGATGTTATTAATGTCTTAACCAAACACGGCGCGCTGCTTTTGTAGTCCCACTAATATTTATGACTGCACTCGGGCCATATGTTAGCCAGAGGGTTTCAGCCTGTGGTGGAAACGGGGCAAAAACACTAAAAAGGAAAGTGGTTTAATATATGTACAGTACGTATAATGGGGAGTGAATGTTTAGAATAGTTTGCATATTGGTACATTTAACCACATGTATGGACTTTATCCACATGTATGGACTTTATCAACATGTATGGACTTTATCCACATGTATGGACTTTATCAACATGTATGGACTTTATCAACATGTATGGACTTTATCCACATGTATGACATCTATCAACATTCTCTCTTATGGACCGATATTGTCTTCAGAGTCGTATATTCAGCGTCAGTTTATTCCCAACCAATAAACAATTCTATTAGCCCCTGTTTTTCTCTGTTTGCGTACAGAATGAAATACAGACCACAAAATAAAACTTTGTGTGAAATTAGATTAGTCATCATAATAAATAACACTTATCACCAGCATTACAAATTATCACTGCTTTCAAATCAGTGGGGTTCTGAGTCTGTTCCATATTTATCCCCATGTCATCAATTCTACAAACCACGCTGAGATTTATTTAAATGCAACTTTCTTCAAATCTCGTTCTTAAAAGTGTATCTATTTAACCCATTTAAAGCGCCACATTCCCATCCACAGCTGCTGAATGGAATCCTCTCAGAGCTGCTCTCCACACAGAGCCACGAGAGGACAAGGATTACATGCAAAGTGGGACTTAGCATGAGCAATTACCCTGCACCTTGGCTCCATTGTGACTCCAGGTTTTTATCAATGACAAGCTTATGGCACGGACTGACGCGGCACAGCAGCGGGCTGCAGACGGCGTCCTGGTGGGCAAAGATAATTTTGTGTGCGAAGCGTCTTGAACCGTCTGCTCTCGTGCCTTGACTTAAAAAAAAGGGCAAAGTTGTGAGAAGTTAAACGTCAAAAAGGTGAATGTAAGCAAAAAATTTACTCAACAACTTCCAACATCTGGCTTTTTGTAGAGACTGATACTGAATTTATTTTTATTTATTTTTTTCAAAAATAGCAGAAATCACATGTAAAATAGGGTTGTCAAAAGTAGCAAACATATTAAAGGGGCAGTGTGTAATATTGACCTTATTAAAACCATCTTATGTGACCCCAGCTAATGTCAGTGTACAAATCTTATTTGACCTTTTTCGAACAAAAGCTTAAAATAAAATACGGTTATTCTTGATTAAAATCCATTCAAAGAGCAGAATGAGCTTCTCTTTTGGGTTGCCAGTTTGACAAATCAAATTATGGTTTGCAGGTTTTGGCTAAATCCTTTTCTTATAACAAAATCTAGACCTCAACTGGTAACGTAATACAGTTCTCTGGTACCATGAACAAGTTTACTTTATTTTTTCATTGTTATTTTTGTAGCTTAAAAAATGTAACTTAATGTCCAAAGAGAGATATTTTTAACGATTGACAGCATGGTATCAAAGTTGGTACTAAGTCTAATTTCTGACTCGCATTGTTAGTAAAGGCTGCATTCTCATCCGCGTATATCATTAATAAAATCAAACATGTCTTTCTAATCTTCTCACATGACATTGGATCATTTCCGAAGGCACGCTCAAGGCACATTAGCGAGCCACGGCCCACTGGTTGAAAAACACTGCCTTAGACAAAAAAAACATATCAGTAAAAATAACCTACACCCAAACCTGGATAAACTTGGCTCCTACAATGGCGGATCGCTGTCATTCATACCAAGATTACCCACAGTCCTCTTGGTCGGTAGAAGTGGTCGAGCTCTTGTTTGGGACAAAGCTCTCGGTCTGACAGTCGGTGAGAATGATAGAAGCGGCCCTCATTACCGTCCGCGGAGGTTAATTGCTGTGGCATTTGCTTAGTGTCAAATGGGCCCAGTTGTATTGTATGAAAGTGTGTGTCAGGACGGAGAATGTCAGGATGAAAGATTAGAACAGAAGGCCACTGCAAAATGTTAAAGCAGATCAAAGTTATGTGTTTTTAATAAGGGATTGATTATTTTTTCCTTTTTTGTTCTGTCGGGAGTGCTCTGTCGGGAGTGCTCTGTCGGGAGTGCTCTGTCGGGAGTGCTCTGTCGGGAGTGCTCTGTCGAGAGTGCTCTGTCGGGAGTGCTCTGTCGAGAGTGCTCTGTCAGGAGTGCTCTGTCGAGAGTGCTCTGTCGGGAGTGCTCTGTCGAGAGTGCTCTGTCGAGAGTGCTCTGTCAGGAGTGCTCTGTAGAGAGTGCTCTGTCGGGAGTGCTCTGTCGGGAGTGCTCTGTCGGGAGTGCTCTGTCAGGAGTGCTCTGTCGAGAGTGCTCTGTCGGGAGTGCTCTGTCGAGAGTGCTCTGTCAGGAGTGCTCTGTAGAGAGTGCTCTGTAGAGAGTGCTCTGTCAGGAGTGCTCTGTCGGGAGTGCTCTGTCAGGAGTGCTCTGTCGAGAGTGCTCTGTCAGGAGTGCTCTGTCGGGAGTGCTCTGTCAGGAGTGCTCTGTCTGGAGTGCTCTGTCGAGAGTGCTCTGTCGAGAGTGCTCTGTCGGGAGTGCTCTGTCGGGAGTGCTCTGTCGAGAGTGCTCTGTCAGGAGTGCTCTGTAGAGAGTGCTCTGTAGAGAGTGCTCTGTCAGGAGTGCTCTGTCGGGAGTGCTCTGTCAGGAGTGCTCTGTCGAGAGTGCTCTGTCGAGAGTGCTCTGTCGGGAGTGCTCTGTCGGGAGTGCTCTGTCTGGAGTGCTCTGTCGGGAGTGCTCTGTAGAGAGTGCTCTGTCGAGAGTGCTCTGTCAGGAGTGCTCTGTAGAGAGTGCTCTGTCGGGAGTGCTCTGTCGGGAGTGCTCTGTCGGGAGTGCTCTGTAGAGAGTGCTCTGTAGAGAGTGCTCTGTAGAGAGTGCTCTGTCAGGAGTGCTCTGTCGGGAGTGCTCTGTCGGGAGTGCTCTGTCGGGAGTGCTCTGTCAGGAGTGCTCTGTAGAGAGTGCTCTGTCAGGAGTGCTCTGTAGAGAGTGCTCTGTCAGGAGTGCTCTGTCGGGAGTGCTCTGTCGGGAGTGCTCTGTCGGGAGTGCTCTGTCGGGAGTGCTCTGTTGGGAGTGCTCTGTCGGGAGTGCTCTGTCGGGAGTGCTCTGTTGGGAGTGCTCTGTCAGGAGTGCTCTGTCGGGAGTGCTCTGTCAGGAGTGCTCTGTCGGGAGTGCTCTGTCGGGAGTGCTCTGTCAGGAGTGCTCTGTCGGGAGTGCTCTGTCGGGAGTGCTCTGTCAGGAGTGCTCTGTCGGGAGTGCTCTGTCGGGAGTGCTCTATCGGTGGCTTGGTTTTCCATGGCAGAAAATGCAGAGAAAAAATAGAAAAATCCCGGAATTTCTTTTTTTCTCTTCAGATTTAAGCAAGGACATTTTTATTTTTTGTGAATGACCAACGGAAAATGTTATACACTTTTGTCAACTGCCTTTTTAAAGAGCTGTACCCATTCTGAATAAAAAATCTTCGAGAAAAGCACATTTTAGCATATTCATATTACTTAGCTGACTGTTGCCTTTCCTACTCACTGTTAAAAATCTACTTAAAGCTGGGAACCTAGTTTTCAAACCACAGCATTGTAATGAATGGAATCTACCTATGTTTCCTGGCTTTAAAAACAGTTTGGTTCTATCTCTAAGTTTCAAATCTATGTATTGGTTGGCCTGTCACATCTTTAGACCCGCTTTTTCAAACTAAGTAGTGAAAAAGAGAGAAGCCCCCTCTCTCAGCATTCATAGTATGAGAAATATATATGATATATAATATGTTTTTGCATATGTTTAAGACGGCCAGTCCAGGACCAGCACCCTGAAAAAGGAGCTTTTAACTGCCATAGGAAATTGTTTACCAAGCGACCTTCACATGATATTGAATAAATGGGTGATTATATAAAAATAATGACATAGAAATAAACTACAAATAGATACAGAAAAAGTCACAAAGTTATACCAATGTACACTCGCAGAGTAATTACACTTTCGATTCTAAAAGCTGTGACTGATTCTTATGTTAAAGTTGGCAAACAGCTGAAAAAGCATTGAAAGGACACTCAATTCTACCTCATGAATCTCACAAACCTCTCCCCTCACACGTGCCCGAGTACAATCTCCCCGATCATGTTGGCACAGCGCAGTCCCCTTGTGTGACAACCTGGTATTTATATATAGCGTCCTAATCCGTTAATATTTCAGTGGACTCTCGGCTGCTGACTCCGGGTTTGCTGTGATGTTGGCGGTGTGAGCAGGACGTCCCCACAGAGCGCTGATCTATTCGAAGGGACCGAGCGAGCGAGAGCGAGGTGATTGACGAGATTCTCCCTCCCCGCGATCCATCAGCCGGCCACACGAGACACTGGCACGGCCCCATCACTCCCTCCTCCAGGGGCCTCTGTAGCTCCAGGCCTCCTCAGCCCCCTGGAGCTATATTTGCCGGCTGACATTAATGCCTCGCCCTCACTCTCGGCTCCCGGCTCCTCTTCCATGACGCTGCAGATCTATGGCCAAACTATCCTCTGTGTTACATCAGCGGATAGAGAGCACGAGGCCAGGACCACGTGGGCGGCACGGTGGCTGAGTGGTTAGCACTCTCGCCTCTCAGCAAGAAGGTCCTGGGCTCGAATCCCGGTCGGACCACTTTCTGAGTGGAGTTTGCATGTTCTCCCTGTGTCTGCGTAGGTTTCCTCCAGGTACTCCGGTTTCCCCTACCACAAAAAATATGTACAATAGTTCCTGCACTGGCGGCCCCGCTCCCATCTCTGTTTGGAGAGAGAGGACAAGTGCCCAAAAATAACAATTGTAAACAGCTTTGTGACTCTGGTCTGTGAAAGTCGGTATATAAATAAACATTACTTACTTACTTACTTACTACTTCTTTGATAGAATTGGCATTTCAGTGTAAAATAGATATAGTTTATTGTATATCACAGGCAACTCAAAGTGCGTAAAAAAACTAGATGGATTCAAATCATAAATAAATCCACTGTAAATTCAAGAGATTGAAAGATACTTTATTGATCCCCGTTGGAGAAATGTAGGTTTACAGCAGCAGAAACGCATCCATCCATCCAAACAAATAAACACGTAATTCTAAAAGTTACTAGCAATACAAATAAAGCTGCTTCCTATCCTCTTGTTGATATCAGCAGAGTCTGATTGGTTTGGACTATTTCGTTGCCCTGGAGTTAAATTCTCAATGTTTTTTACCATTCTTGACCTGATTGGTTCGGACCCTGCATCCTCTCTGCTCTGGTCTAGTGTGAAACCATGAACAATGAACTGCAGTAATATTTACAGGTATTATAATATTTACAGAACCACATTTTTGAAGAGTAAATGTTGGTTGCTTCCTCAGCGCAGTGGGCATACTGGATCTGCTCACTAATCTGCCCCCTGTCATCATTCCACAATCTGTCTCAATCACTTACGGCCCACTGAACTCACAAAATCATCATCATTCCACTAGAAACAACACATTTGCACGGCGTTAGTTACTCTCGCAATCAATTAACAGAGGCTTCAACTTTGATCTGGCATTGTATTCCTCTCAACACATTAGCAATTCATTCATTATCGAATTTAGTTTTTACACCCCGACCGGCTTAACACAGAGAACCACTCAATGGAGAGTTTCCAAGAAGTCTCGCATTTTGCATTTTCCGCCCTCCCAGTGTTGTTAAAGAATAAACAACCAATTCCAAATCGATACAACTTAATGAGCTGGTTCTTGGACGTTGCCCCTGAAGTTAAGTTCTGGTCCCTGGAAACCTGAGCTAATAGCCAAAGAAGTCTCTGAAGCCAGATTTTTCTCCTCCTCTTCCCCGTCCTCAGCAGGGGGTCCGGGGTGTAATTATTCTGCAGGCCTGGCTCCATATGTGTGGTTCACGGTGCATTACATGGAACAGACCACAGCCGGAGAGATGGCTTCATGATAGTATTGTATCGTAAGAATGTGGATTAACCTTTTAAAGAGGGAGGGTCTGAGGCAAGAGATTATAAAAGTGGTTTAAACACAAGACGGGCGATGGATCATGTTCAAAATGGAAAAGATAGATGGATGGATGGTTGGTTGGTTGGATGGATTGTTGGATGGATGGTTGGTTGGTTGGATGGATGGTTGGATGGATGGTTGGTTGGATGGATTGTTGGATGGATGGTTGGTTGGTTGGATGGATGGTTGGTTGGTTGGATGGTTGGATGGATGGGTGGTTGGATGGATGGATGGATGATTGGATGGATGGTTGGATGGATGGATGGTTGGTTGGATGGATGGTTGGATGGTTGGTTGGTTGGATGGATGGATGGTTGGTTGGTTGGTTGGATGGATGGATGGTTGGTTGGATGGATGGATGGATGGATGGATGGTTGGTTGGATGGTTGGATGGATGGTTGGTTGGATGGATGGAGGGGTGGTTGGTTGGATGGATGGATGGATGGATAGTTGGATGGATGGATGGTTGGATGGATGGATGGTTGGTTGGATGGATGGATGGATGGATGGTTGGATGGATGATTGGTTGGATGGATGGATGGATGGATGATTGGTTGGATGGATTGTTGGATGGATGGTTGGATGGATGGATGGTTGGTTGGATGGATGGATGGATGGATGGATGGTTGGTTGGATGGTTGGATGGATGGTTGGTTGGATGGATGGAGGGGTGGTTGGTTGGATGGATGGATGGATGGATAGTTGGATGGATGGATGGTTGGATGGATGGATGGTTGGTTGGATGGATGGATGGATGGATGGTTGGATGGATGATTGGTTGGATGGATGGATGGATGGATGATTGGTTGGATGGATTGTTGGATGGATGGTTGGATGGATGGATGGTTGGTTGGATGGTTGGATGGATGGATGGATGGTTGGTTGGATGGTTGGATGGATGGTTGGTTGGATGGTTGGATGGATGGTTGGTTGGTTGGATGGTTGGTTGGTTGGATGGATGGATGGATGGATGGTTGGATGGATGGATGGTTGGTTGGTTGGATGGATGGTTGGATGGATGGTTGGTTGGTTGGATGGATGGTTGGTTGGATGGATGGATGGATGGTTGGTTGGATGGATGGATGGTTGGTTGGTTGGTTGGATGGATTGACTAGAATTTGAGGCAAATATCAAAATACACAATTACAACTTTATTCTTTTAGTTTAAGGTAAATATAAGTTGGCATTTTCACTTAAATTTGTGAGGGCAATTTAACTATAGTTGTTTGCACTTTTGCTTAAAGCTGGGTACATCCCTTTGTCCATGGTCCAATGGTTTTATCACTCATTTTCACATCACTTCTCATCCCATCTTTCAATCACTATTTTCAGACAGATGAGTAAACGAGAGGACAACCCTCACAGCCAATCAGCTCTCTGCCCAAAGTGTCACATATGGACTTACTGGGATCATAGTCTGCACAAAATTGAAAGTATTTTTTACATTAGATGAGGACAGCATTGTGTGGTATAATTTCTTCACAAAATCATACTTTGAACAAAACTTTCTGCTTGGACCAAATATATGTATTCTGAGTTAAGGAGGAAACCCCAATTTAAAGATGCAGAATCCAACTTTCCTGGAGGAGGGTCGGCTTGTTCTCGATGTTGTTGTTTTTCCAGAATATTCCATAGCATGGCCATCGGGGAGGAGCGCCTCGTACCCATGGAGGAAAATAAACTGATCTTGAGCAGTAAAAACACGTGTAAATAAATAATGTACATGTTTTATATAATCCCGAGGGACGTTCCAGCCAAGGACCAGGCAGAAAAGTTGCGCACTGCACCTTTAAGTTATTTATCAGCCGCACTCATGTTGCTAATCTGAGCAGTTCAAACACATTTAGCTTTAACCATTTCATAATTTCTCCGATACAAAGACACAGCGGCTTTTTTGTCAATGGCTCTCATTCTTTTACATGTTTTGGAAAAGCCTTTGATATCTTTTCATACATTATTCTGGACATGCTGAAGATTGAGATTTTAGCATAATACTAGTTCTACTGCTCCACCACATGCAAACTATTTTCCCCTTGGATACAATACAGTTTTCACGATGAGTTGAGTTTATACACTGCAAAAAATTATAAAATATGAGGTAATAATTGCTTGAATCGAGTGGTTGGCATCTTAGTCTGAGCACATTCTGTCTTAAAACAAGATTTGCCCTTGAGACAGAGCCATTTAGTCTTATTTCAAGAACTCTTGCCTTTTCTTTCTCATTCAAAAGAGATTTCGTGTTTCCTTTTAAAACAAGATCATTTTGCTTTGTCCCATTGGAAAATCTTGTTTTAAGGCAGTCAAAATGTGCTAGATACATTTAGCATAATTTGATCAACACTTTTTGCAGTGTTACTTCCAATTGCGCTAAAGTCAGAGATTTTACACTTAATTCTTTGTTTTTCAAAATTAAAGACTTTGTTTTATTCTATTTTAGTATAGACTTACTATAATTTTTTCTTGTGCTGTGTGCTCCTCATTCCTGCTATTCTTCAATCATCAATGCAACACTGAAATTTCTCCACTCTCGTAACGATCTCTTAGTCATTTTCAGAACTCATCAGCCGAAGCAATGATTTTTTTACTTTCATCCATCTCACACTGCACTGAAACAAAAAAATTAAAAAAAAATCTGCGTATAATTTATGAAAGTGCGGACAGATGTGACTTGTCATCCTGTACTCTGCAGAGGACTCATCCTTACAGGCTCCTGGAGAAAAATAAAAAGTTTCCGACACATTTACCGCCACATAGAGCAACAACCTCAGCTGCCCTTCGTCTCTGCTCCGACACCAGCACAGACCCTCTCCTCCTGCATCGCCAACCACTTCTCAGCCATAGAAACGCCTCAAACTTTCATTAAATGCAAACAAGTCAGTCTCGCTCATAGCAGATCAGATGGCTGCGTTAAGCACACGACTTTTAAAAGGTTTTTTTTATTTCCTGGATCTCTCCGTGTATTGCTTTATAGCTGCTAAAGGGTATTAGCTCCTCCGGTTAGTTAACTACCAACAGCATGCGTGACAGATGTGGCTTAAGTCAATTAATCATCGTGACATTTGCAGAACCACCTCTTTCGCGCCCCGTGTTGCCTGGCGCTCCACAGCACGCACCTTTTGACGTATACAGCATTATAATTAACCATATTTCTTGTGTGTAATTTGCGTCATGTGATTCCTAAATGAAGGACATTTATAGTTATAACACATCAAACTTATATAACGCTTTTTTGGACGCTCTTCAAAACATACGATATAAAGGATCACCCTCCCTGTACAGGGAGGATTCAGATATTTTTCATTTAACAGCATCAGTATTAGAATTCACTTAATATAGTCAAGCTATATCTCTTTTGAAAGCTTATTCCCACCTCTAAACGCGTATTATGTTAAAATAAACATTAAATATCACCAAAAGTATGAAAAAGGAGTCAAACTGTATATATATATAAAAATATATCGTCCTTTCTTACTTTTTCATGCTAATATTCTGGGGCAAATCACGTCTAATCCACACATGTGTGCATTCGTTTTGTTCGTAAGGGTTCATAGAATAATTATATCCAGTTGTTTTTTCTACAAAGTCATCCTTATAGTAGATATCCAGTTGTAACAACACATTTGAGTATTGAAAGTTGCACAAACGAAAATAAAACCTATTCTTTGCGCACTGTATGAAGAGGACATTTTACTGTTTAGCTAGCGTCACTGGGTATGTTCGTCTTCCCCTAAGCCTCCCCTTCAAAACAAGCCCATTCCCGAACTTTTCAGTGCTATGGTTTGGAAGGTAGAGTAAGTTGAGTAAAACAAGCGTACCTAACTTTACCGCTCCAGTCATATAGATATCTGTGCGTCACGACAGCATTGTCTTGAGTACCATTGGCCGATTTGGATGTCAATCAAACCATCTTGTAGCCAATAATCTCAGGTTTCAGGCGATGTGTCGGACTTCAAGGTTCCTCCCACTGTTTGAGTGTTATTTGAATGCGTAAGAGAGGAAAGCGGAGCATTTTCACGGAGAACACGCGCTATATCTATATGAATAATAGCTTTTCTGCAAACATTTCAATATCTGGAAAAAATCCTATTTATAGCAAGAGTAATAGCCAAAAAATGATATAATTTGATTTTTGGTGTAATAACGTTGATAATTTGCATGTAAAACCCTTTGGCACAATTGGCACAAAAATGGACCACTTGTGCCGAATGTGCCCATTAGTCACAAAAAAGCCCCCAGCATCAAAATAGTTCCACCTAAAGGTCTAAAATTTGATACAGGTGTTTCCAACACCACAAACATCTGCTCTGGTGAGTTTGAACAAAATACCATAAAGTATGTTTTCAGGAGATTATTTTGAAATTGCCTTTTTTTTTTCGAGACAAAAAAAACTAACTTTGACTCATGTTTGAGAAGGTGTAGTGCAGACTGGGTCCTTCCTAACAAACTGTAACATACATTTCCAGAAACTAGAAGGTGTTACCTTTCAAATGAGGCCTCATAACACAAAATCAGACACAAGATGTCCGCAGAATAAGCATTTCCATTTGAGTATCATAATTCAAGAAGGAGCAGGCGAAATTAGGTGATCCTTAAAGGGTTAAAGAGCAAAATGAAGGAAAGGCTGATTCTTGTATAGCCCTGAATCACAACAGTCGTTATCTCTGAACTTAACAAAACCGTGTTGAAAATCCTCAACACGGATCAGAGAATCAACAGTTAAAACACAAAAAACATAGAACACATATGTATTGTATTGTATTGTATATGTATTCCCACCTCTGCACCTTCTCCACCGACTCCCACTGATGACTGCTGTCGTTGTGTCCTTGGGCAAGACACTTAACCCCACTTTGCCCAAAAAGCCCCCACTGAAAGATCAAAGCTATGCTCACACTCAGAGAGCAGCCGTCCTCCTGTGGACTCACCACCTGCAGAGGATCAGTGAGGGACTGGTGCTATGAGACTTGGGTGGTATCTCTGATTGCCACCCCCCTGACCCAGAAATGGATTAAAGGGTAGAAAATGGATGGATGGATGGACATATGTATTGGTCCATAGGGAGAGACCAATGTCTATGAACGCTGATAAATGTCATACATGTTGTAGAATGTTAAAGTGTCCTGGATCATCACCACAGTCCTTCTAGTTGGACCATTAACAGTCTAACAGAGCCTCCTGCATCGGTGAGGAAAAACTTTTAAGGTAAGGTAAGGTAAGAGGAGGTGGGAGGGACAGTGCTGATGGAGGAGGTCAGTGAGGTAAGAGGAGGTCAGTGAGGTAAGAGGAGGGACAGTGCTGATGGAGGAGGTCAGTGAGGTAAGAAGGAGGGACAGTGCTGATGGAGGAGGTCAGTGAGGTAAAAAGGAGGGACAGTGTTGATGGAGGAGGTCAGTGAGGTAAGAGGAGGTCTGTGAGGTAAGAGGAGGTCAGTGAGGTAAGAGGAGGTGGGAGGGACAGTGCTGATGGAAGAGGTCAGTGAGGTAAGAGGAGGTCAGTGAGGTAAGAGGAGGTGGGAGGGACAGTGCTGATGGAGGAGGTCAGTGAGGTAAGAGGAGGTCAGTGAGGTAAGAAGAGGTCTGTGAGGTAAGAGGAGGTGGGAGGGTCAGTGCTGATGGAGGAGGTCAGTGAGGTAAGAGGAGGTGGGAGGGACAGTGCTGATGGAGGAGGTCAGTGAGGTAAGAGGAGGTGGGAGGGTCAGTGCTGATGGAGGAGGTCAGTGAGGTAAGAGGAGGTGGGAGGGACAGTGCTGATGGAGGAGGTCAGTGAGGTAAAAAGGAGGGACAGTGTTGATGGAGGAGGTCAGTGAGGTAAGAGGAGGTGGGAGGGACAGTGCTGATGGAGGAGGTCAGTGAGGTAAGAGGAGGTCAGTGAGGTAAGAGGAGGTCTGTGAGGTAAGAGGAGGTGGGAGGGTCAGTGCTGATGGAGGAGGTCTGTGAGGTAAGAGGAGGTCAGTGAGGTAAGAGGAGGTCTGTGAGGTAAGAGGAGGTCTGTGAGGTAAGAGGAGGTCTGTGAGGTAAGAGGAGGTCTGTGAGGTAAGAGGAGGTCTGTGAGGTAAGAGGAGGTGGGAGGGACAGGGAGCCAGTGGAGTTGTTTGAGGACGGGGGTGATGTTGTCTCTGGAGCGGGTGTGGCTGAGCAGGCTGGCGGCGGAGTTCTGGATGTTTTTCAGTTTTTAGAGAAGAGTGGAAGTGGAGACCGTAGAGGAGGCGGTTGCAGGAGTCGAGTCTGGAGGTGATGAAGGCGGGAACCAGTATTTCAGAAGTGGATTTTTAGAGGGAGGAGACATTTATTCACATTTATGGACACCCTATGGACCAATGTCTCCTGCATGTGTTTGTTTTCGGTTTGATTCTCTGATCTGTTGTTGGTAACTTTGTAAAGTCCTCCGAGAGACCGCTGCTGTTGTCATTTAGGGCTATACAAAAAAAAAATTGAATTGAAATTGAAATAAATTGAGATTGTCTTTTTGGGCAGCCCACCTTTTCCTCTAATGGAGCCAGACTTTCATTTCATTTCATTTCATTTCATTTATTTCAAACCTGCAGGTGTATACAAACAGGAAAAACAAAATACAAGGTCTGCTTGGTTTGAAAGGGGGATGATGGAAGCTTACGCTTATTCAAAACCACCCCCCCACACACTCCACTTGCAGACAAATCATTTACACAAATAATTACAACACAAGACATTCAATATTCAACACAACACAACAAACACACAGGCCCAATACTCACCAACCCCACACCCCTCTCCTACTATCACAATTACAATTACATAAAGGTATCATGTTCCCAGGTACTTTTCCATCACAAGGCTTTTAAAATGTCGTTTGAACTGGGTCAAATTTAAACAGTTTTTTATGTCCTCAGTGAGTCCATTCCACAAACTCACTCCTCTTACAGAAATACACATAGACTTGAGTGTTGTTCTGACTCGTGGTTGGTATAATCTATGGACTCTTCTCAAATTCACTTGGAGCTGAGTGTCTCTATCACGAAAAAGATTTTGGATGTTTGCTGGAAGAGAGTGTTTTGATACCTTGAACATAACTTGTGCAGTTTTATAATTGACCAAGTCCTCTAATTTTAAATCACTGTTATTAATAAAAAGCTGGTTTGTGTGCTCATTGTAAGGGACTTTGTGAACGATCCTAAGTGCTCTTTTCTGGAGTGTAATCAAAGGCAATAGGTTTTGTTTTATAACAATTTCCCCAAACTTCAATACAATAATTCAAATGTGACATTACAAGTGAGTGATACAATATTTGCAGTGCTTTTACATTTAGTACACAACTACATTTCTTGATGACACCAACACACTTGGCAACTTTTGAACGTAAATAACTAATATGGGGTTTCCAGGAAATATTTTCGTCCAGCATCACCCCCAGGAACAAATTTTGCTGGACCCTTTCAATTTGAACATCATCAATAAATATGTTAACAGTTTTATCCAATTTTCTCTTTCCAAATAACATTACTTTAGTTTTTTTTAGATTTAATGATAGTTTATTTGAATGAACCAGTTTTTAATTGTTTTTAATTCAGTAGTTACTTCGTCCAAGAGTTGCTCCAAATTCTCCCCAGACAAAATGATATTTGTATCATCTGCGAAGAGTACACACTTCATGCATTTGGATAATTTACAGGATTCATTAATGTACAGTAGAAAGAGTGTGGGGCCCCAAAATCGACCCTTGTGGAACCCCACATGTGATGTACCGATAACTGGATTTACTTTGGTCAAGTTGTACAAATTGCTGTCTATGCTTCAAATAACTCTGCAACCATGTTAGCGCTATCCCCCTGATGCCACCGTTCTCAAGTTTCTGTAACAAGATGTCATGATCAATAGTATCGAATGCCTTCTGTAAATCAATAAAAATTCCAATGACGAATTCCTTTTTTTCAATGCGGTTGGTTATTCCTTCTATAAGATCAATAAGAGCAAGTGAAGTTGAACTGTTACGTCTAAAACCATATTGAGAATCGGATAACAAATTATGTTTATCAATAAAATATTGCAGTCTTGAATTAAATAATTTTTCCAAGATCTTGGAGAACTGTGGCAACAGGGAGACAGGCCTGTAGTTGGTAAAACAATGTTTATCCCCAGCTTTGAATAGTGAGATGACTTTAGCTACTTTCATTTTGGTTGGAAATTGTCCACATTGAAATGACAGGTTACAAATGAAGGTAAATGGTTGTAAAATTTCATTTGCCACACTCCGAACTGTTCTCATGTTTATGTCATGCACATCCATAGATGTTTTATCACTGCATTTTGTGATTGTATCCAGGACCTCCATTTCATTGACAGGAGTGAGAAACATTGAATCTGGGTTCTTTTCAGTTGAAATGTCCAGGGGCTCGCTGCAAGTCGGAATTTTTTGGGCCAAAGTGGGACCAACCTCTACAAAAAATGTATTAAGTTTATCCACAATTTCCCTTTTATCCGTAATGACCGTGTTATTGTCCACAAAATATTCAGGATAATAGCTACTATCTGGGCTGCTCCTAATGAGACTATTTAGGACTTTCCACATTCCTCGAGTATTGTTTCTATTACTCTCAAGTTGTTTTGTGTAATAATCTTTTTCACTTCTCCTCATGATGCTGGTTAGTTTATTTTTATATCTTTTGTATCTTACTTCTGCCTCAACAGTTCTGTTCACAATAAATACTTCATACAAATGATTTTTCTTTTTGCAGGCGTTCAATAGTCCCTTCGTTATCCATGGTTTTCCGGTTTCCTGTTTTTGTTTGTACTTTTTTACTGGACAATTATTGTCATACAAGGCAGTGATTATTTCTAGAAAGGCATTGTAAGCTGTGTCTAGATCAGACTGTTCGAATACCTTTTCCCAACTTTGAGCAGACAAATCATTTCTAAAGTTTATAATTGACTGCTCGGTTATTAGCCGGCCAAATATAAATTCATTTCTTTGCTGTATCATGTTGAGGTTTAAGTTACACACCATAAAGATGGGGAGATGGTCACTAGTGTCGCTCAATAATAAGCGACTCATTAATTTGTCGTCTAGAACGTTGGAAAAGATGTTGTCGATCAGGGTAGCACTGTGTGTTGTTATTCTTGTTGGTCTAGTGATCAACGGAAACAGGTTCATACTGAACATTGTGTCAATGAATTCTTCTGTATGTTTATGGTTATTTGCATTTAGTAAGTCTATGTTATAATCTCCGCATATCATAACATCCTTTTTGACTTTGGTTGCAAACATCTTTTCCATCCATTCCTTAAATGTATTCATGTCCGATCCTGGAGTCCTATAGACACAACTTACAATAATGTTTTTTCTTTTTTTCATTTCAATTTCAACTGTAACACATTCAAATACTTCTTTAACAGCCAAGCTCATGCTTTCTATTATTTTACATTCTATATTTTTATTTATGTATAATGCTACTCCTCCTCCTTTCTTGTAATCTCTGTTTATACAGTACATTTCATAACCATTCAAGTTAAAATCTGTACCCTTGTCCGCATTTAACCATGTCTCTGATATTGCTATGATACTGAAAGGCATTTTTAGTTTATTCAAATAATCTTTAATACTATTGAAATTTGTGTATAAACTTCTGCTGTTGAAATGAATAATGGACAGTTTATCCTTCATAATAATGTTTTTGTTAAATAATGTGTCAGTATAATATGAGCAATTTTTGTTACAACGATTGTAAATATTATTGTCAGGATCGATTTCCTTCAGTCCTGATTGAGATTTATAGTCAGTAAATTGGAAAGATTCAAATTCTAGATTCTGGCAGTTTACATTAAACATTGTAACGCTGTCTGTGGAGGACGAAGAGGAACTATCGCTGTCATTGAACATAGCATTATCTCAGAGGCATGGAAGAACCGTGACAGGAGAGTACTGGTCAGTGAGTGAGGGCCACAGGCAAGACATGCCAAAACACAAGCGCACACACACGCACACACACACACACACGCCAAAAATCATGGCAATTACAACAACAAAAAACAATAGATGCCTATAGACATAGCTACTTTCATTAGCCTTTATTTCTTTATAATAACTGCTGTTTGAGAAGAAAAATAAATACAAATAATAATATCCTTGTCCATTCTTGCAAAAAATAAACTGACCTCACCGGTGCGCTGTGACTTCTCACGTCACCCTTTGAACTACATTTCACGACATTTGGACTAGACTTCACAGCAGGCGATTTACGCCAGGAAAAGAAAAAGTAAGAAAAAACACCGGTGTTACCGCTGCCTGGATATCTATAACAGTTCATACAATAGTGTCACCAGTTGAACAAAAGTCAAGATCCAGGCGCAGGTAAAGTTTAGACGCCGTAGGTGGTCTACTTACGTCGCTGGTCCAGCGGAGGCACCACGGAAGAATTCCTCTGCGTCTTTGGAACAGCGAAACATCTTTGGTTTCCCTTCCACCAAAACCCTTAGCGTGCTGGGATAAAGCAAGGAGTATTTCAAGTTTTCGGCACGGAGCTTCTTTTTGATCTCATCGAATTCACGCCGCTTCTGGACAATTCTGGGACTGAAATCCGGATATATGAGCACTTTTCCTGCATTGAACTGGAGACTCCCCTTTTCTCTGGCCAGCCGCATGATTTTGACTTTATCCTGGAAGTTTAAGAGCTTAACAAGAATCGGTCGGGGACGTG
>OZ035842.1:32269402-32306223 GCA_964034765.1 Knipowitschia caucasica
ATGAGAACCGGCCTGGAGGGGTTACCTTTGCTGACGTCTACCAAATTGAACTTCCGCGGGCTGCATTTGTGGACGTTTAAATGGAAAGAGAAGGTTCTTAACATCACAAATAGTCCAATCCCTTGAAGCTCTTGCATCAGTAATAAAAATGTCCAAATCCTCTGGCTCCTTTCACCTGGCGAACAAAACAGGGACCTGGGGAAAAAAGGAAAAAACGACAAGAGAAAAGAATTGACTTATGAAATTCAGACAAATTTCATTACGCCTGAATTTCAACATTTCAATATTCTCTGCTCACTAAACGTTAGAGCGAGTTGTTAATTTGGAATCTTTGTTTGTCCCGATCTGAAGCCGACAGGAGATGGTTGAAGATTCCTCCGTTTCAAAAACCCACACTCGCTTTGAAACTGACTAAAAAGACAGACTTTTCTCATTAACTTCAAGTAAACTTCGTAATCTTTTTGTATTACCGTATTCTTATGCGGAACATGCACAAGCTCAGTTATTATATTTTTAATCAGTGCGATTCTCATCCTCCTGGAAAGTTCACGAAGGGTGCAGTGCAGAAGAGCTGTTTTTATCTGGAACTAGCATCTTGGTTTAGTAGCTTCTGCTTCATCCAACCCCTTTTCAAACCCCTTACACTTGTATGTCTGTGTCTCTTACATTGATCTACAGCAGGCGTGTCAAACTCAGGCCCGTGGGCCAAATCCGGCCCGCAAGACCCTTTTGATCGGTCCCTGAAATGATTTTATATGATCATTATTACAGTCAATGTCAGCATTGATGGGAGACTATGCCCCCTACTGGCCGGCGCTAGAACTACATCGTTTTTGGACCGTCTGAGCGGCGCCTCCGTATAAACGTGGCCTTAGTCTTCCACTTTCTGCCTCGAGCAACTATGCTATCTTTTCATTGCCAAAATATTTACACAGACAAGTAAAAGAATATAATAAAGTGTGAAGGAAACAGCGAGCTTGGAGAGCTTTGAAAGTGTGAAACCAAACGCCCACAAATATACACACACAAAGTCATCGCAGCCGCTGGTGATTGTGCGAACAGGGCTTTTCCTTTACAACACTGTGACGAGAGTGAGAAGAAAGGCAGTGATAGACACACACACACACACAGACACACACACCACACAGACACACCACAGAGACACACAAACACACCACACACACACACACCACACAGACACACAGACACACAACACACACACACACACCACACAGACACACCACAGAGACACACAAACACACCACACAGACACACACACACACACACCACACAGACACACAACACACCACACACACACACACAACACACACACACACCACACACACACACACAGACACACACCACACAGACACACGCAGACACACACAGACACACACCACACACACAGACACACACACCACACAGACACACCACAGAGACACACAAACACACCACACACACACACACCACACAGACACACAGACACACCACACACACACACACCACACAGACACACCACAGAGACACACAAACACACCACACAGACACACACACACACACACCACACAGACACACAACACACCACACACAGACACACACCACACACACACACCACACACACACACACAGACACACACCACACAGACACACGCAGACACACACAGACACACACCACACACACACAGACACACACCACACCACACAGACACACACCACACAGACACACGCAGACACACACAGACACACACCACACACAGACACACACACACACACACACACACACACACCACACACACACAGACACACACACCACACAGACACACACACCACACACACACAGACACACACCACACACACTCACAGACACACACCACACAGACACACACAACAGACACACACCACACAGACGCACACCACACAAAACCAGATTTGAGAATGGGACAAAGCCATTTAGAACTGTTTTTCATTTTTAACTTTTCTCATTCCATTTCTCGTGTCTTTTTAAAAGACGATCATTGAGCTTTGAGGCAGTCAACGTGTGCTCAATTTAACACACATTTTGCCAAATGTTAGCAATATTTGTTATCACTTTTTGCAGTGCACGTGGCCTTGGTCCTGGGTCAGCTGTCCGTCGGTGGGAGCGGATCCCCCTGTCACGGTGGACTCCCTGAGACCTTTTTCCACTGGGTTTTAGAGTTGCTCTTTGCCGACGCAGGAGGGTCTGTGGGAGGTCTAATAAAAAGGACAGTGGTGATGGTCCAGGAAACTCAACATTCACATTTATGGCCATTTAACAACATTTATGGACTTTGGTCTCTGCCTCTCTGTGTTTCATTCTCTGGTCTGAGCTGGTGAATTCAACGGTTTTGTTTTCCATGAGATCCTCCAAGTACCACCTCCTAAAACTCACACAAGTCTTGTTTTAAACATAAATACATGTGTAACTGTTGTGAGTGTAAAAGGTCAAGTCAGATCTGTGCGGAGATGCTTTCAAAAACAATGCAAGATTTCAAGGCTTTTTAAAAACTATTCTTTCTACAGAATTGAATTTAATGGATTTGTTAAATGTCAAAACATCGCTCGCAAAGCAATTACATCTCAATGAAAAAACACGCAGGCACCAAACCTCCCACAGAAAAGTTGGGCTGCATCCTTCAACTTTTCTGTTGTGTTTTGGTTTCAGAATCTGTCAAAAGTGGCATCTATGTTTCCAGGAAAATAACTATCATTCGCCGCTGATTTAAAGTTGTGAATTCAATGTTTTCTCACTTTTCACAAACAGATTTTTGCCGCAGCTGACTTTTTTTTAACACACAACAGATAAGAGTTTATTGATCTCTGATGGAGAAATGTACATGTCACATCATGGATAGAATCACTCAATCAGAGCTGCCCTAAGTCTCAGAGCACCAGTCCCTCTGATCCTCTGCAGGTGGTGGGCCCATGGGAAGATGGCTTCTCTGTGATCAAAGACAATGGTCTTTCAGCGGGGGCTTCAGGAAGTGTGGGGTTAAGTATCTTGCCCAGGGACACAACTGCAGCAGACATCAGGGGGAGCAGGTGACATGGGTCGTGGGGGGCTCGAACCCACGACCATTAGGTCCAAAGACCAGTGCTGTACCAACTGAGCTACTGTCGCCCCACATTTCAGGTTCAGAAATGTTTCTCAGACCAACGAGAGCCAGGACTTCACCAAACACCAAAGAAATGAGAGTAATCGTTGTTTGGCACCGAAAGTACAGACCCTAGTAATCTACCAAAGAGCTGAGGAAACCAGAAAAGAGTTAATCTATGCTCTCGGTCTGTACAGAACAGGACAGGCTCAAATGTGTTTTATATCTTTGTCTTCCAGTTCTTCATCGTTCTTTTGATCATCCTCCTGGCAGAGCTCATCCTCCTCATCCTCTTCTTCGTCTACACAGATAAGGTACGTTCTGTCACTGTTTGGTCCGTCTTCTCCAAGGTTTTTTCATGACCTTTAATCTTACAACATGGTGGTTTGAAAAAGAAACTGTTTTCTCACGAAGGCCAAGACCACACACTCTCCGAGCCGCCGATAAAACGGTCTCAGCGCGATCATCGCCGCAGCGTTCCGGGCTCTTCCAGGAGCTTTTCGTGGCCAGTTTTAAACTCTGCACTGTTGGAGATTTAAGTCCCATAAACACAGAGCGGTCCATAGCAGTGGGCTCGCCGTAACTGGTCCTGAATGAATTTCCCATGACCCCTTGCATGTGTTCTATTCGCAAGTTTGAGAATCACATTAGGCAAGGCAAGTTTGTTTGGCACAGTTCAAACGCAAGACAACTCAAAGTGCTTCACAAAACTTAGATAGACGCAATCACACAAGGCGTTCAAATCACACTATGATATAAAAAGGTAAAGATAAAATCCCTCAGTTGTATGCAGCTAACTGTTTTTAACAGGAGGCTAGTCCCTGTGCTCCTCAGAGTCCCAGCAGGAGTCCAGTCCCTGTGCTCCTCAGAGTCCCAGCAGGAGTCCAGTCCCTGTGCTCCTCAGAGTCCCAGCAGGAGGCCAGTCCCTGTGCTCCTCAGAGTCCCAGCAGGAGGCCAGTCCCTGTGCTCCTCAGAGTCCCAGCAGGAGTCCAGTCCCTGTGCTCCTCAGAGTCCCAGCAGGAGGCCAGTCCCTGTGCTCCTCAGAGTCCCAGTAGGAGTCCAGTCCCTGTGCTCCTCAGAGTCCCAGTAGGAGTCCAGTCCCTGTGCTCCTCAGAGTCCCAGTAGGAGTCCAGTCCCTGTGCTCCTCAGAGTCCCAGTAGGAGTCCAGTCCCTGTGCTCCTCAGAGTCCCAGTAGGAGTCCAGTCCCTGTGCTCCTCAGAGTCCCAGTAGGAGTCCAGTCCCTGTGCTCCGAGTCCCAGTAGGAGTCCAGTCCCTGTGCTCCTCAGAGTCCCAGCAGGAGTCCAGTCCCTGTGCTCCTCAGAGTCCCAGTAGGAGTCCAGTCCCTGTGCTCCTCAGAGTCCCAGTAGGAGTCCAGTCCCTGTGCTCCTCAGAGTCCCAGTAGGAGTCCAGTCCCTGTGCTCCTCAGAGTCCCAGCAGGAGTCCAGTCCCTGTGCTCCTCAGAGTCCCAGTAGGAGTCCAGTCCCTGTGCTCCTCAGAGTCCTAGTAGGAGGGGAGTTGGTTCATATGATACTAAGGCATTAAAATCATCATTGTCATGAAGAAGCCTGTCTCACATTGTCAGGACAGTTTCAGCTGCATACATCTGAAATCTCGACTACCATGTATTAAAACCCAAAAACAATACTTTTTTCTTGCGTGTGGTAGCTTAGCGTTCAAAACACTCTTGTCACTGATGGATCGCTTCTGTTTAAACATTCAAAGTCACACGTGTTGCGAAACCTTCTGAAACCCTCTCTTCTTCCAAACTTATTGCCTGAACTTGGTCTCCGTCACCGATAAAGGAATTCATTTAGCAGGCGATCCATTCTCAGATTTGGATCAAGTCTCGCAGGCGCACGCTCCCTGTCAGGAGTAAATATGTCTGTTACCTTATCGTCTCAAATATTCCCGGCTTAACTTCTTCTGAGGACAAAAATCCCACCAAACCTCGATCCCGTCGGCAGAGTTTCAAAAAGACACATCTTCAAAACCTGTGAAGTCAGAAAGCGTTTGTAGATTCAGGACGATGCCGATGTCCTGAATGAGAGATCAAACATTCCTGATGCAGTGTTTTGTGTGAGGACCCCGAGCAGTCCCCGGGAGTTGTGTGTTTTAATCTAAGAAATAACAATCTGTTTACCAAGGATTATTGTCACTCCCAGAAGCAGTCAATTTGACGGCTTTGACTTCATATCTTTGTGAATATTTTGGTTTCTGGTGTAGTCTATTTCTACGCCATTATTTTGTATTAAATCATCTTTATTTTTTTTATGTGAGAAGTTAGTTACCATAGTTACCGTAGCAACACACTGTCTACTTGCTAGCAGTTAGCATGTGCTAGCCTTTCAACAAACTGCTTTTGCTGTACTTCATGTTATATTCACTGGTCTTAGCTCTTTGTAAAAGTGACAAATGGGTCAAATGGGGCACTTTCTATACAATTTTTATTTAGAGATTTTAGTTGTCCTATCTCCTATGGAAAGTTTTGTTTGTCTATTTTACACATTTATGAAATAACTGGCGCCTAAAGGGTTAACTTGACTACCTTGCGGAAAATTGAACTTTTTGGGGGGAATTTCTTGGAATTCCATTGCTTTGAACGGTTGCAGTCAAAATGACGGCTCAAAGAGTTCTAGTTTCATAATTCTGGAACTCCTAGAGTTTATCAACCACAAAAACTAACTGAACTGAAACTAAATGCAGCGACCAATGTGTATTTTGGTCGCAACTAAGATAAACACTGACTTTGAACCTGCTCTGGACATAACTCAGGCCCTTAGTGAAAGTATGGACAAGAAAAGCCTGTCCAACTTTTGGTTCTTTAGTTCCTCTGCATGTTAGCGCTGCTCGTCATCTCTGCACACAGAAAAACTCCTGATAAAGGTTCTCTGTGTGTTAAAGATGTGTTTTGAAACCAAACGCTGCAGTTAAATCTGTGAAACTCTCACATCTGTGAAACACTCTCTGGTGGCAGAAGGAATCATATCCTCAAAGATAATCTATTTAGATGCTAATCCAGAGACTAAAAATGGTTTATAAAAAGCATAATTGATCAAGAGACACATGTTTTATCTGTGAGATTAGTTTGAAGAACATTAAAAATACTCTGAGGTCTGTTTTGATGAGACCAGAGTCGATGGTTAATATAAATATGTAGATAGTGCATATGTCCATTCATGATACACTAAAGATTATGGTAATTGTCAAATGTTTAGTTTAGTTTATTGTTAATAGACCAGGGACAATGTACAAATGTACTGTGTGTTCAACAGAGATGACTTACAACAGCTACTTTCTGTAGTGTGTTTACATTTTCTGTCGAATGGAGCTGCTGAACTGTGAAAAACTAATTTCGGCAATAATAATAATAATAAAATACTATCTATTAATAATAATGCATCGGTTTTATACAGAGCTTTTCTGGACACTCAAAGACGCTTCACATGTCATTATTCTTTCTCTCCAAACACGGTGGTGATAAACTACTGTAGCCACAGCTGCCCTGGGGCACACTGACAGAAGCGAGTCAACCAGTCTGTGCCATCAGCCCCTCCCACCACCACCAACCACTCACACACACACCAGACTCATTCTAATGTGGGGGAAGTGTCTTGCCTACGGACACAACGGCAGTTTGGCACTTTACAGCCGCAGCCGCCCCACTGTGGCTGGTGTTCCCAAAGGTTAAGTGTCTTGCCCAAGGACACAACGACAGCAGACAGTGGGAGTCGATGGAGAAGGTCGGGCTCGAACCCACAACCTTCAGGCTCAAAGGCCAATGCTCTACAGCTGAGCTACTGTCGCCACCATCCATCTGTATATCTATCTAGTCCCTGGGCGGGTGAACACACAGACACACATCACAACTATAAAATAAAAACTAGCAAAAAAAAACAATAAATGTTTTTCCATAATGGCACAGGCTACAATATACACAATTTACTCAAATAAAATACATGTTCATTGATTCTAACACATGATTGACAATGTCTAAAATGTGCTTATTCAATGTGCTGATGTTGCAGCGCACAGACAGGACAGTAGTCCACACGTGGAGCACACAAAATATACAATATAAGTAGCTTCTATCGTTCTTAACTAAAGCTGTAAAAGCTTCAATATAAATAAATCTCTATCTATCCATCTATATGTACTTATGTACTGTATATAGTGTGAAGTTATGTACAGTTAGGGCAGGATAATGAGTAGATAAAGTGACATTCAGTGGACAAATGTTGGATATTGTTTACTGTTTGATATTGCTAGCTCTATGTGCACATGTTACCAATAAAGTTAAATGCTCTGTACCAAATGGAATGTTTATTTGTAATTGTAAGATTGACAAATAGGTGTCTGCGTCACGTAAGAGTCACGTGTGTTCTCCTCCCTCCCCTGAGATGAACATGTTGTGTGAGCGCGACTCCTTCCGCCGCTGCAGGGAGTGATCAGAGGAATCTCTAATTCACTTCTGCCATTTGATCTCCTAATCACAAGGCATTTATTAAAAGAGTCTGCAAGTCTTATCGGAGAAGGCTGCCTCTTTTAAACGCGTATAGACAAGGCCCTTGTTCAAAGAAATAAGAAGGAAAATCTTGGTCTTTCAAAAAGGAACATCATTTAGTCATGAGCGACGCCAGCAGAAGCTCTGATCCTTCAGCGCGACAAACTGACGCCATTCTGGAACTCCAACTTACATCTGTAAATGTTTTCTCCTTTGTTGTCCTCGCTACACTGCAAAAAATGAAAAAATATGACCTAATAATTGCTTAAATTGTTTTTAGTCTAGATTTGAGGACATTCTGATTTGCCAAGATCAATTCCAAGAGACATTTCTTGTGTCTTTTTAAAACTATAATTTTGCTTTGTCCAATTAGAATGTGCTCATATTAAGATACAGTTTAGCCAAGTTTGAGCAATATTTGACTTATTTGTCACCAATTTTTGCAGCGTAAGTGGAATATGATAGTAAAAACACGAGGAGGGAGTAAATCGGAAGGTAAGTGACTTTGTTTTTCCACCAGTTTTATTAAAAGCAAGTGATTTAAAGTTGTTTGTTTCCTTTTCTCACTTTTATTTAGTTCTAAAACTGGTGAATATAACTTTAAATACAGATAAAATCAACTGAAAATGTCTAGAATTGAAATGTACATTCAAAGAGTTAAAGGTGGACTATACTCACATTTATAAATATTCTTTCATTTAATGAGAGAAATAAACTCTCTATAGATGAAGAAAAAGACATAAACACCAAAACACTTCCAAATCTTAAAATCTATTTGACTGCTCTGGGAGTTAAACAGAGGGCTTTACATAAAACACTAAAATAACCAATAGCTCTCTGATCTCCCACAGCAACAGTGTTTTTCAATGGGATTTTATAAACACAAAATACATGTATAATTGAATATACTATATACAGACAGAAAGGTACATACAGAGGTGACAAATGTAAAACGTGAAGAGAATCGTTCACACACATTTCCTGGTCGGTCGACACATGTTAAAGTCAAACTAATCTTTCTGCCGCCCTAATGGGAGCTCTGTGTCCTCACAAACACCCAGGGGTGGTGAGCGCTCTGATTAAAAGCCGTACGAAGCATCGGTATAATAAAGGCCAGGCCCACTGTTAGCAACCAGCTGACTCCAGCAGATGGCCCGGGCCAGACCAGATTAGAACCATTCGTCTTTAACGCCCTGACCTCATTGTGTTCGTACCAACCCCACACACCGCTCTATATAACCCGGGTTTATGAGCGGAGAAAAGAGCATCTGGAGAGAGGAGAGGGAGCCGGAAGTGCCGCAGAGGAAATCAGGTGATCGGAGCAGGGGCTGACGGCTGCGGCGAAGAAGCAGGAAAGTCACATGTTTAATTCTATGACATTAGAGTCGAGCGCACACAACGGAGACGCCACTTTTCAGAATCATGTTCCTACCTCTGAGCAACACAACGTCAGTGTCAGAATGTGCAATTTAGAACCACATGTGCACGTTTGGACCCTCAGGCTGCAGACATGGACAGCTCTATACAAACAACTACATATTTATTATTCTAGAATATACAGTTTTTAATTCTTGCTTCTGTATTATGCTAATTTTAGAGGTTTTATACTTGCTTCTGTGGTGAAAACAGAAGAACGACCCAATAATGTAAGACTGAACGCAGGAAATCTCTAAAATAACAAAATCCAGGATAAAGCATAACTCCAAACTTAAAACATGACAAAAGGGGGAAGAGCACATGGTATACACGCACACACACGCACACACACGCACGCACGCACGCACGCAAACGTTTCAGCTGCAAGAGCGAGGATTTATCACGTCTCCAACTGTACTGTTTGTTTTCTATCAGTTTATCTCTAGCTCAAAGTTCTGGTGGGTCTCATGGGTCTCTGGTCCTCATGGGTCTCTGGTCCTCATGGGTCTCTGGTCCTCATGGGTCTCTGGTCCTCATGGGTCTCTGGTCCTCATGGGTCTCTGGTCCTCATGGGTCTCTGGTCCTCATGGGTCTCTGGTCCTCATGGGTCTCTGGTCCTCATGGGTCTCTGGTCCTCATGGGTCTCTGGTCCTCTTGGGTCTCTGGTCCTGGTCACTTCTTCCATGGCTTCTGTGGCATATCTGTGGATATCAAAATATTTGTTAAAAAATGGTCCGTGTTATTTTTGGAAAGCAGTAATCAAAGCAAATTTGGCAGTGTAGCGTATTAGCTTCTGTGGGTTCTTGGGTACAGTACATTAAACCAAAAAATCATACTTCTTTTGCCAAAATGATTGAACTTTATGTTGCATATTTGTAGCCGAGGGTGCTCCAGGATTAATTGTGTATTTACAGTTGGAGCTGGTCGTTAATACAGTGTCCCGTTTAAATAAATACATAAAATGACCGTATAAATGACATCCGGTCTTTCACATAATCTCAGAGGCTCTAAATCCTCCTTCAGAGTCCCAGGCCCTCGAGCTGCTAACGATGTAGACACACAACTATATTACCTGCCCTAGAATACACACTATTTTTTACTTGCTCCTTTGTTAAAGTCAGAGATGTTCTACTTAAGTCTTTCTTATTCATCATGCTAAAGAAAGAGATTTTATACTGCTTCTTTTTAGAGATTTTATTTTATTTTAGTAAAGTTATTATTCATTTAGCTTTTGTTGTGTGCTGCTCATTCCTACTGTTCTGTAACTTGTGCTGCAACACTGACATTTCTCCACTGCGGGACGCATAAACGATCTCTTAGTCATCTCCGTGTGGCCCAGAGCCCTCACACTCTCGACCTGTGATATTAAAGAGTTGATTGTGTCTCTGCTTCATCAAACCAGGCGTCTCATGTCTACATTTGTTCGAGGGCACTATCGCACTCCACGGCCGTGCTTTATTTTCCAGACCAATTACAGTGAGGCGGGGGTTCTGTTGAGTGGCCCCGGCCCCGGGCCCCGGCTCACGCAGAGACTCAGGGATTTAAGTGTTGTATTTAATGATGTGCTGTTGGGGACCTTCTGATGCTGCGTCTCTCCACATCATTTATGACATATCAGGCCACTTTCCAACCCATCTTCAAAGGCTCTGAGACACTTGTTCAGGCTCAGCGGGATTCTACCGCAGACGTGGGGAAAATGTGGAAATATTTTGGGAGATTTGAAAACTGTGTCTCCTGTGGTGTGTGATCGGCTATTTTGAGATAATTTTGTATAAATGATAAATTGTTCTCAACCGGGAACTTATTTTGAGATTTGTCAGTGTCACTGTCATGGCTTTAGCTTGGCCTTGGCCATTCATAAACTCAAATCAATTATACATTTCTCCACGTACGTCCATGTAGGGTCTGATCCCAGGGTCTGTGGTTACCTCGGTTGAATCCCCTCCGACCATTCAGCGACCCCGGGAGGCGGGTGCTGTAGGGAGGTGTCGGTGACGTCAAGAGTTTGGAACCGCTTCAATCCGTTTTGGTTCGGCTCCAAATATTGAGAAATTGATGAAGAGGAATGTTTAGCTAATGTCATTGCTGCAAAGATGTTATGTCTCTACTCCCCACGGGCTCCGTTAGTGGCAAAGGAGATGGCTAAAGCTAGGCTAAATGCTAAAGCTAGACTTAATGCTTAATGTCTCACTCACTCAGGCTTAAATCTGCAAAAGGAGTGAACAAGTGGGAGGGGTTAACAGAGCTCAACGGAGCAAATCCAGACCTTAGTACGAAATGAAATTAGTACGATGGTATGATACAAGCAGGCCATCATGGTTCAGGTTTATTTCCTGTTTTATTTTGCTTCTGTCTTCTTTAGTTTCACTTCCTGTTGTGTGATTCCCTGCCCTCCTGGGTCTCACCTGTGTCTCGTCAGTCTTGTGTATTTAAATCCATCAGTGACATTTCCACGTCTCTTGGTTTTTGTCTTCACTCTTTGTTTGGTTACTTTTGATAATATTAACTCTGTATTTTGCCTTGTTTTTAAGTGTATTAAATTGCTGACTTTTGCAATCCTCCTTCCTTGTCTTCGCCTCGTGACAGCCACAAACATACCTAGTATCATTTTTAGCAGAAGTTACTCATGATGCAGGGAAACCAATCCTTCAGACTGTATTTCTGCTCATGTCAATCACCCACATTGACTGTAGAGCAGTAAATGAAATCCATGTTGTAAAATGTTTTATTTGCTTATTATTCGGTGAGTCACGGTTGCCAAACACCTGCAGTCTCTTTTCACATTTCCCTTTTCTTTTCCTGTCAGAAGAAATGAGTGGCTGGGGCATTAAAAGCACATTTTTTATAAACACAACCAGCTAAAGTGACGGTTGTTCAAAGTTTGCCAGAAACGGATTGTTATTTTCCTTTTATTTCTTGGACATTTTTTGATTTGACTTATTTGCCAAACCTCCCGCCTCCACCGAGAGGATTTTGAACCTGGCAACGTGACTTTTCTGTGATTAGTGTGCGATAAGCTAGCGGGGAAGAGCTCTACATTTAGCATGCTAATAATTGCTCTGTCGACGCGCCCCCCATACTGTGACGCACACACCTTCTGCATCTTTAACTCCAAGATTCTAACTACTCAAACTTCCAGAGCCGTCATTTTGACTGCTCCCATTCAAACCAATTGAATACTGAGACGTCCCCCTCATAATGTAAAGATTTCCACCTGATTTATTTAAAGTAATTTATGAGTTTTTAGTATTATTACTGCTATTTTATTCATCTTTTATTCAGTGCAAAAACAGGTGAATATAAACCAGCAAAATCAGTTTGTTGAAAGGCTAATGCTAAAGACCAAATGCCAACTGCGGTAAGTAAACAGTGGGTTGCTATGGTAACTTGTACTGGCTCCTCTCTGGTAGAAAACCCAAAACTGGACCTGAACTAGAACCTGTCCAGAACCGGTCTAGAACCAGCAAATGTAAAAGTTTGTACCAATCACCAAAAAATGTCTAAATTTTAAGTTAAAGGCAGAACACGTCACATTTCAAAAATTAAATATAATTTCATAAAAAATTCTAAGGGAGACATTTTTTTGTATCTTTTTAAAACAAGATGATTTTGCTTTGTCCCATCGGCAAATCTTGTTTCAAGGCAGAGTCAGAATGTGCTGAAATTAATATTTTGATCATTTTTTGACTTCTGCAGTGCAACAATTTGAGCAGAGTAGCTACATTTCCAAAACAGTCAAATTGACTGCTCTGGTAGTTCTAGTAGTAAGATACATTACCGGTGCGTCTGGAGGGAAAGTTTATAATCGCTTCATAAAACACAGAGAAAGCTCCGACTGAACTCAGACATGGACTACTGCAGTATGTAATGTTTTTCTAAATATAGCCAAACTCGTGACATTAGCTCGCCAAACCATTTGCAATAAACTTTTGTGCATGTTGATTCTCCGCTGCGCCGCTGGGCACAGACACAAACAACAGTTAACTACAGATTTGAGCGATTGTGACAAGAACTGCCAAGAAGAGAATTCATTTCAGATCGACTGTGGATGTTTGAAAGTAAAACGCAGATAAACACGTGTATAGTGTGTGTTGAGTTAAGAGGGTTATTAACAATATAGACTGTGTCATTTATGTCAGGCAGGGATAGGAGCTCAGAGAAAGTCACTGGCAGCGGTTTTTACTCTGGGGATATCTTTATCGGGGTGTATTTATGATGCCAGAGCGACAGACTGAACCAAGAGCAAGAAAGAAAGCTGTGTCAGTAAACTTGAAAACTGAAAAAAATGCTAGAAAAGGGTAACTTTTTCAATCTAATCCAATTCTATCTCTTTTTGTATAGCCCTAAATCACAGCAGGATGTATCTCAGAGGTCTTTACAAAGTTGTTGATTTGCCAACTCAGATCAAAGTTAATGCAATGATGAAAGATGTTGTTGAGCCATTGGTCCATAAAAGGCAGAAGACCAGTGTCCATGTTGATAAAGTCCATACATGTTGATAAAGTCCATACATGTTGATAAAGTCCATACATGTGGATAAAGTCCATACATGTTGATAAAGTCCATACATGTGGATAAAGTCCATACATGTGGATAAAGTCCATACATGTGGATAAAGTCCATACATGTGGATAAAGTCCATACATGTTGATAAAGTCCATACATGTTGATAAAGTCCATACATGTTGATAAAGTGCATACATGTTGATAAAGTCCATACATGTGGATAAAGTCCATACATGTTGATAAAGTCCATACATGTTGATAAAGTCCATACATGTTGATAAAGTCCATACATGTGGATAAAGTCCATACATGTTGATAAAGTGCATACATGTTGATAAAGTGCATACATGTTGATAAAGTCCATACATGTGGATAAAGTCCATACATGTTGATAAAGGTCATACATGTTGATAAAGTCCATACATGTTGATAAAGTCCATACATGTTGATAAAGGTCATGCATGTGGATAAAGTCCATACATGTTGATAAAGTCCATACATGTTGATAAAGTCCATACATGTGGATAAAGTCCATACATGTGGATACAGTCCATACATGTGGATAAAGTCCATACATGTTGATAAAGTCCATACATGTTGATAAAGTCCATACATGTTGATAAAGTCCATACATGTGGATAAAGTCCATACATGTTGATAAAGTGCATACATGTTGATAAAGTCCATACATGTTGATAAAGTGCATACATGTTGATAAAGTCCATACATGTGGATAAAGTCCATACATGTTGATAAAGTCCATACATGTGGATAAAGTCCATACATGTGGATAAAGTCCATACATGTTGATAAAGTGCATACATGTTGATAAAGTGCATACATGTGGATAAAGTCCATACATGTTGATAAAGTCCATACATGTTGATAAAGTCCATACATGTGGATAAAGTCCATACATGTGGATACAGTCCATACATGTGGATACAGTCCATACATGTGGATAAAGTCCATACATGTTGATAAAGTCCATACATGTTGATAAAGTCCATACATGTTGATAAAGTGCATACATGTTGATAAAGTCCATACATGTTGATAAAGTCCATACATGTTGATAAAGTCCATACATGTGGATAAAGTCCATACATGTTGATAAAGTGCATACATGTTGATAAAGTCCATACATGTTGATAAAGTCCATACATGTTGATAAAGGTCATACATGTTGATAAAGTCCATACATGTTGATAAAGTCCATACATGTTGATAAAGTCCATACATGTTGATAAAGTCCATACATGTTGATAAAGGTCATGCATGTGGATAAAGTCCATACATGTTGATAAAGTCCATACATGTTGATAAAGGTCATGCATGTGGATAAAGTCCATACATGTTGATAAAGGTCATACATGTTGATAAAGTCCATACATGTTGATAAAGTCCATACATGTTGATAAAGGTCATGCATGTGGATAAAGGTCATACATGTGGATAAAGTCCATACATGTTGATAAAGTCCATACATGTTGATAAAGTCCATACATGTTGATAAAGGTCATGCATGTGGATAAAGTCCATACATGTGGATAAAGTCCATACATGTGGATAAAGGTCATACATGTGGATAAAGTCCATACATGTTGATAAAGTCCATACATGTTGATAAAGTCCATACATGTGGATAAAGTCCATACATGTTGATAAAGTCCATACATGTGGATAAAGGTCATACATGTGGATAAAGGTCATACATGTTGATAAAGTCCATACATGTGGATAAAGGTCATACATGTGGATAAAGTCCATACATGTGGATAAAGGTCATACATGTGGATGAATGTGGAGTGTCCTGGATCATCGCCTCTGGCATCGGTTGGTTTCTGCCTCCCCCTGTATCTGTAACTCCCCCTTGCTACCACCAGAGCAGAATAATTGAAAGCTGTATAAAACCAATGCATTATTATTATTAATTTCCCCAAATTCAAAAATTACCAACTGCAAGAACAGTTTGTAGCGATTGTAAATGACGTCATGAGAAATGTACATAATTTATGGTCAATATTTTTGTTATAAAATGGAGAAAAACTGGGAGTATGATGTCATAGTGGTACAATGACATCATACTATTACAGAACTGAGACAGGAACTTTTACAGAAAAGGGACAAAGCAGTTTTTTTTGACAAAGGAACACGGTTAAAATCTCAAAAAGGTAGATTTGGATTAACTTTTTGCTCATTTCCCTAATTTCACTACTACGACATGACAGACAGAGCGGCTGCTTTGTTTAAATGGGAAGCTCTCTCTCTCTCCCTGCTCTGCCTTTGTGGACGTCTGTCTATCCATCCACTCTCTGCTCCGTCTGTGGCTTAAAGCGGCCTGTGGGTAAAAAGCTTCAGAGCTGCTGATGGATGTCCTGTTCTGGATCGCTAAAGCCCGAGGGAATCGCAGAACACACAAAAAAAGACATATAAACAAACATTATGGTATTCAGTTTGTCATTTAGCGTCGACAAGGTGACACGAACAAGCAGAATACTATTGCATCTAAGACATATGTAAGGGATAACGTATATTACGCAGGTCATTATCGGAAAATAAGTACCTTCAGGGCGCGTCAGGGTCTGCTTTGCCCTGTACTTATTTTCCGATAATGACCTGCGTAATATACGTTATCCCGCTTATTATACGGCTTTATACCAACAGAACACACAACATAAACTTCAGTCCACTTTTAGGAATGCCGTAAGGTTTATTTAATGACAGAAAATAAGTTCCCAAAGGCTTTCCTGTGGCTATGCTAGCAACAGTTAGGCTAGTAACAGTTAGGCTGGCAACTTCCAAACTAGAACTCTCTGGAACTGCATGAAAACTGAACACAGAATCCTGAACATCAGCGGAGAGTGACTCAAACATAAACTTAACCTAAATCCATAATTCCATCCTCTGCAAATGTTCCTAAAATGTGCCGTATCTACTTCCGGGTTTTTCGGGATCGCATTTTCTCGCATTACATCAGTGTTTTTGTCATGAAAACGTAAACGGAAAATTCTGAAAACTTCCGTGCACTTGTATTAAGACTGGATATGTATAAATTACTCTCAGATTAACATTTCATTGTGTTGATTGATTGGCATTTGCGTTTATTGAGCGGCCGGAACTACTTCCGGGTTTTTCACACATATGCAGCTGCATGAGGCGTTGCCTCCGGCCCAGTACCCTGGCCTTGTATTGAGAGGGGCTGAGTTTCATTGGAGCCGCTTTTGGTCAGTTTCTCCGTTAGGTCCACAGGTCCAACTGCTCCTCAGCGCCTGCAGTCACAATAAAACAGAAGAATGGTATTGGTATTGAGTAATCAGAGCAAAAGGTGCTACTCTGGGGAAATCTCTTCGTTCTTCAACGCAGGTGTGTCAAAGTAAGCAGTACTGCAGGGCTGCTCTGTGCACCTTTTTAGTAAACTTTTAACAACTTTTTAGCGCGTTTTTATTGTTCAGTTTTTTAATATATCTGAGTGTTTTATCTTTTTAATTCAGTGGTTTCAGCAAATAGCACTTAGTCCCGACTGAAACCCACTAGTAGCACAGAGGCTAACACAAGCTAACGAGGACATGGAAAGTGACAATGAAATTGGCTCAAACATGCACAATATTAGTCGCCTCACCTTGGAGCTCCGTGAGAGCGACCGTGCCACCATTGCAGAACTACGAAAAGAAGTCCTTCGTCTCACCGCAGAGTTGAATGAGAAACAATCTCTAGTATCCAAACTTTTTGAAGTCGCTGGTGGGCAGCACTCACGGCTGATGTCACTGAGCGCTGCATATTGTGACACTGTCGTGTGGGAGAGATCCGTCAGCTCCGGACCCTCCTGTTCTACACCTAAGCGCCCGCTTCCGAATAACGAGCCCGCGGATTCCGAGGAGCCATCCTGCGCCGTGGCCCATGTCCTGAGTCTGGCAAACCGCTATGCAGCCCTCTCCACCGACATCCCGGCCCCCTCAGCAGAATCCCTGGACACTGCAGCGTACTCTACTGCTCGAGGATCCAAGTCCACTGCGAGGAAAACGCTCCTAAAGGAAGCAGTCCTCAGGCGAAAGAGCGGTCCACCAGCCATGTTGGCCTGTTCCCCTTCTTTGACCCCAGTGCAGCAGCCTCAGACTGGGGTAGCTAGCCATCATCACCACCGCTCACCTCCACCGGGTCAGCAGCAGCGCCCAGAGCCAGCCCCTCTCACCGCTCCAGCGTCCCCGAGCACACAGCGTGGGTCGCCTGTAGCTGAGAGTCAGCACCCCCGCTCCTCCTCTCCATGTGTTCAGCGGCGCTCAGGCTCCGGTCCTGCTTCGGGTGAACCCGCTGGTTCCGTCCTCCGAGCTCCTTCTCCGAGGCCACTCTTCGCCCCGACCACTCTGATTATTGGAGATTCCATCGTGAGACACGTCCGCTTCTTCAACGCGGTCACTCGCTGTATTCCCGGAGCTACTGTACCAGACCTGCTCATACGTCTCCCTCCTCTGCTTCAGTCCCTGCCTGATACCGTTTCCAAGGTAGTCGTGCATGTGGGAATTAACGACATGAAACTTCAGCAGTCAGAAGTCACTAAGAAACATTTTATGGATCTGTTCCACCTCCTTCAATCCTCCGGACTATCTGTTTTTATTTCTGGTCCAATCCCGACTGTAAACAGAGGTGACTGCCTCTACAGTCGTGTTGTGGCGCTGCATATGTGGCTCCAGGCTACATGCAGCTCTTTTAACTTTGTCTTTGTGAATAACTTTGCCCTTTTCTGGAAACGTTACGAAGCCTATCGTCCAGACGGATTACACCCAAACAGATACGGTAGCAGCCTGTTGATGGATTACATACGTTATGTTGTTCAGCGTTCCCCGAGGGGGGCGTGACTGTTTACATCTGAGCCCCCTCGGACCCCACCGCACTCCCCCGCCTCCTGCTCACCAGCACCGGGTGAGTACAACGGTGCAAACACTGCTCCCTGTCCGTCTGGCAGTGCATTACCAGTCCAAACACTGAACTGTGCTGACTCCCTTCTGACTCTGGGAGCTAAAGAACAACAAGGGTTTTCACATTTTAGGCCAATTGAGACTGTGTGTGTTCCTCGCACCAGCTCAAAAATGTTTTTAAATTCTAAAAAACGAAATCAAAACAGGACAGCAGTTAGACGGTCCAACTCTGCAAATCTAATTTCTGTTCCCTGTAGAAATCAATCAACCACATTAATCGACTCTGACGTTATTTTTAAACTTGCTATGCTTAATGTCAGATCTCTATGTAACAAATCATTTTTAATTAATAATTTTATCACTTCTTATGATCTTGATTTTATGCTTATGGCTGAAACATGGCTCGACCAAAATACAGGAAATGCAGTTCTAATAGAAGCAACACCACCCAATTTTAAATTCGAATCCGAAATACGAGAAAACAAAAGGGGGGGAGGCATAGCTGCAGTTTTTAGAGAGCACTTTGTCTCCCATAGAATGCCCCTTGGAAATTTTTCATCGTTTGAGTATATTTCTTTTAAAATGGAACAAAAGCAATCTTCTACTCTTTTCATTGTCCTGTACAGGCCACCACAGTCATGTTGCGATTTTATTGACCATTTTACTGAACTACTTTCATTCGTGTGCACAGATTTTGATAGTTTAGTTATTACAGGTGATTTTAATGTACATGTTGATAATGTTGATGACAGAAATGCAAAGGAGCTGGCTTCTGTATTTGAGACCTTTGGTTTCATTCAGCACGTGAGTGGCCCCCACCCACAGCAGGGGGCACACTCTTGACCTGCTAATTACAAAGGGGGTTAATGTATCAAATGTTAATGTAGTTGATGTTGCTTTGTCAGATCATTTCTGTGTATTTTTTGACTTGTGTTTTGCTAGCAAACCACCAGCTGAATTTACAACTGTTAGAAGAAGACACATACATGAAAACACAAGTGAACTGTTCATGGGAATGCTAAATTTTGAGAAAACTCCATGCTCTACTGTTGATGAATTGTATAACTCTGTCACCACCAGTGTTCTGACTGTTCTGGACGCCATTGCTCCTGTGACGGTTAAAATAGTTACCAGTAAGAAAAAGGCCCCATGGACTAAGGCAGACTCGGTTAGGGCACAGAAGCAAGAGTGCCGGAGGGCCGAACGGAAGTGGCGAAAGTCCAATTTCCAGGGCGATTATGGGCGATTTCCAGGGGTGAATTTAACCGGGTTCTACGTAGAACAAGAGAAATGTATTTTTCTGACATTATTGGAGGTTGCAGTAACAATTTTCGTGTTATGTTTTCAACAGTTGGTAGATTAACGAACCCCCCTGTAAAGTTGCCCCTAGAATTTTCCTCTAAATCTAGGTGTAATGAGTTCGCACAGTTTTTCGATGACAAAGTACAAGGAATCAAAAACACTATCACCTCCACAGCACGTATAACAATGCAACAGCCAGAGAAGCTTTTTGAGCTAACTCACTTTGCACCTGTGGATACTGAAACTGTCAAAAAGATAATCATGAGTCTGAGCTCCTCCACATGTAGCCTGGATATATTGCCCTCTAAATTTCTGAAGTCCGTCCTGAGCAGTTTGTTACCTTCACTGACACAAATAGTAAACATGTCTCTGTCGTCAGGAACATTTCCTATGGCCCTAAAAACAGCAGTCATAAGACCTCTCCTAAAAAAGAGCAGTCTGGATCCTGCGGGACTTCAAAATTATCGCCCCATATCGAATCTGCCATTTATTGGAAAAATTCTTGAAAAAGTGGCCTCCCAACAACTTACTGAATTTTTAACAATGAATAATTCTTTTGATATGTTCCAGTCTGGGTTTAGACCCCACCACAGCACTGAGACCGCTCTAGTGAAGGTAACAAACGACATTCGACTTCACACTGATGCAGGTAAAGTCACAGTTTTGGTCATGTTAGATCTTAGTGCCGCGTTCGACACTGTCGACCATGAGATCCTCATGCAGAGACTGGAGGACTGGGTTGGTGTCACTGGCACAGCCCTAGACTGGTTTAGGTCTTACCTGGAGGATAGGAAGTACTCTGTGGAGATTGGAGACTGCGTCTCAGATGATGTGGCCCTGACCTGTGGTGTACCACAGGGGTCGATCCTGGGACCTCTCCTATTTAATCTCTACATGCTGCCGTTAGGTCAGTTAATACAAAGAAACAAAGTGTCCTACCACAATTACGCTGACGACACTCAGATCTATGTCTCACTGACTGCAGGAGAACATGGACCACTGGATTTGCTCCTTCACTGTATCCAACAGATCAGTGACTGGATGCAAAATAATTTCCTCCAGCTAAATGCAGACAAAACCGAAATCATTGTCTTTGGTCCCCAGAAACAAAGAGAGGGCGTCATTTGTCAACTTCAGTCTCTCTCCCTACTTCCTTCAGACAAGGTCAGAAATTTGGGGGTAATACTGGACTCAGACCTAAATTTCAATAGCCACATAAAATCAATAACATCAACAGCTTTTTACCATCTGAAGAACATTGCCAAAGTTAGAAATATAGTGTCCAGGGCAGACTTGGAGATTCTTGTCCATGCATTTGTCTCCAGCAGGCTAGACTACTGCAATGGCCTGCTTACAGGTCTGTCCAAACAGACCTGTAAGCAGCTGCAGTACATCCAAAATGCAGCAGCTAGAGTCCTGACAGGAACCAGGAAGTATGACCATATTAGTCCGGTCCTCAGGTCTCTGCACTGGCTTCCTGTGGCTCAAAGAATAGATTTTAAAACGGCTCTGCTTGTGTACAAGTCTCTCCATGGCCTTGCACCAGAATACATTAGTGACATGTTGGTGTCATATGAACCGGCCCGGACTCTGAGGAGCACAGGGACTGGCCTCCTGCTGGTGCCCAGAGTGAGAACCAAACATGGGGAGGCTGCGTTTCAGATCCATGCAGCTAAGATCTGGAACAATCTCCCTGAAAATGTGAGGGAGGCGTCTACTCTGTCAATGTTCAAATCCAGGTTAAAGACTGTTCTCTCTGTGTGTTGTGCTTGGTTGGCGTGTTTGTGTGTTTGTTCGGTTTCTGGTTCCGGGTGCGTGTGTTTACGTTTTTGTAGTTGCAGTTGTGTTGTTTGTCGGAGGTGTTTGTCTTTGAGTGAGCAGGATGGTTTCCCTAATATTTAAAACTACTGGAACCACATTGGTTTGTTGCAGCTGAAATGTGAATTTTGCAGATCTCGTCTTCGTTGGTCATTTTAGGGCAGGGGCTATGGTGTCTTCTAGTCATCAAAAAAAAACTAGTTGGTCCTACCGCCTCTACTTAAGGCTGGCTCAGGACTTGGTGATTTCGTTATCCATGACATGTTGGGTTTCCAGAGTCGAGTAGGTTAGAACTTCTGCCGAATGGGCTCTGCTCACGGGTGCCGTCTCCACCCTCCGGCTGGCTCCAGGCCTATAAACCAGGACTAGAACCAGGAAGTACGACCACATTAGTCCTGACTAGAACCAGGAAGTACGACCATATTAGTCCTAGACTAGAACCATGAAGTACGACCATATTAGTCCTGACTAGAACCAGGAAGTACGACCACATTAGTCCTGACTAGAACCAGGAAGTACGACCACATTAGTCCTGACTAGAACCAGGAAGTACGACCACATTAGTCCTGACTAGAACCAGGAAGTACGACCACATTAGTCCAGTCCTCAGGTCTCTGCACTGGCTTCCTGTGGCTCAGAGAATAGACTTTAAAACAGCTCTGCTTGTTACAAGTCTCTCCATGGCCTCGCAACCAAAATATATTAGTGACATGTTAGTCCCATATGAACCAGCCCGGACTCTGAGGAGCACAGGGACTGGACTCCTGCTGGGACTCTGAGGAGCACAGGGACTGGCCTCCTGCTGGGACTCTGAGGAGCACAGGGACTGGACTCCTGCTGGGACTCTGAGGAGCACAGGGACTGGCCTCCTGCTGGGACTCTGAGGAGCACAGGGACTGGCCTCCTACTGGGACTCTGAGGAGCACAGGGACTGGACTCCTGCTGGGACTCTGAGGAGCACAGGGACTGGCCTCCTGCTGGGACTCTGAGGAGCACAGGGACCGGCCTCCTGCTGGGACTCTGAGGAGCACAGGGACTGGCCTCCTGCTGGGACTCTGAGGAGCACAGGGACTGGACTCCTGCTGGGACTCTGAGGAGCACAGGGACTGGCCTCCTGCTGGGACTCTGAGGAGCACAGGGACTGGCCTCCTACTGGGACTCTGAGGAGCACAGGGACTGGACTCCTGCTGGGACTCTGAGGAGCACAGGGACCGGCCTCCTGCTGGGACTCTGAGGAGCACAGGGACCGGCCTCCTGCTGGGACTCTGAGGAGCACAGGGACTGGCCTCCTGCTGGGACTCTGAGGAGCACAGGGACTGGACTCCTGCTGGGACTCTGAGGAGCACAGGGACTGGACTCCTGCTGGGACTCTGAGGAGCACAGGGACTGGCCTCCTGCTGGGACTCTGAGGAGCACAGGGACTGGCCTCCTGCTGGGACTCTGAGGAGCACAGGGACTGGACTCCTGCTGGGACTCTGAGGAGCACAGGGACTGGACTCCTGCTGGGACTGTGAGGAGCACAGGGACTGGACTCCTGCTGGGACTCTGAGGAGCACAGGGACTGGCCTCCTGCTGGGACTCTGAGGAGCACAGGGACTGGCCTCCTACTGGGACTCTGAGGAGCACAGGGACTGGCCTCCTGCTGGGACTCTGAGGAGCACAGGGACCGGCCTCCTGCTGGGACTCTGAGGAGCACAGGGACCGGCCTCCTGCTGGGACTCTGAGGAGCACAGGGACAGGCCTCCTGCTGGGACTCTGAGGAGCACAGGGACTGGACTCCTGCTGGGACTCTGAGGAGCACAGGGACTGGACTCCTGCTGGGACTCTGAGGAGCACAGGGACTGGCCTCCTGCTGGGACTCTGAGGAGCACAGGGACTGGCCTCCTGCTGGGACTCTGAGGAGCACAGGGACTGGACTCCTGCTGGGACTCTGAGGAGCACAGGGACTGGACTCCTGCTGGGACTGTGAGGAGCACAGGGACTGGACTCCTGCTGGGACTCTGAGGAGCACAGGGACTGGCCTCCTGCTGGGACTCTGAGGAGCACAGGGACTGGACTCCTGTTAGTGCCCAGAGTCAGAACTAAACATGGGGAGGCTGCTTTTCAGATTCATGCTGCTAAAATCTGGAACAGTCTTCCTGAAGATGTGAGACAGGCCTCCTCTCTGACAATGTTTAAAACCAGGTTAAAGACAGTTCTGTTTAGCTGTGCTACAACTGAGGGATTTATTTTTATCTTTCTTTTTAATGTTCTGTGATAATTTATGATTTTAATGCTTTCTTGTTTTGTTCAGCACTTTGAGTTGCCTTGTGTATGAATTGTGCTATATACATAAACTTGCCTTGCCTTGCCTAGTTTATTTGGCTATAGCTATTGGTTTATCTTAATCATGTGGTCGGTTTGCTGAAAAAAACTAGCTCCAACAATAACAAATCAATTGCAGAAAAGTAAATTTTCTTGATTGGCCACAGCTGGATGTTTATGTAGGAAGTGTGTTCTGGGCGTCTCTGCTCAGACTGCTGCCCTGCAACCCGGCAATGGATAAAGCGGAAGCAGATGGAATGGAATGATTGTCTATGGGTTTCTAAATACCAATTAACTCCCTAAACCCAGGGGAATAATTGTGGCCTTCTGACCCTTTGACAAATGCAAATGCTCTGCTGTTATGAACATAAATATTTAACATCTTGGTCTTAGCTGCTGGTCCTGTTATGATTAAACTGTTTACCCCTCGACCCGGCAACGGATGAAGCGGAAGAAAATTAATGGATAAATGCTACTATGTGTTTGTTATTCATTGTATTTATTGATATATTTGACAGGGACAATTGTACACAATCAACAAGTGAAACTCTTCAGCATTTATAGCCAAGGCTTTTAACACAATTAAAAACACATTGTTACGTACACATTATACAAAGTCAGGTGTCCCCGAACTCATTGATGATCGCATTGTTTTGGTGTTAGGATTAGGGTCATCCGACTTTATCCATTGTTGTTCAACCGACAACTTTGTAAAGTCTTTTGAGACAATGTTGTGTGATTGAGGGCTATACACAAATACATTTAATTGAATAGATCATTGGGTCTCTGCTTGGTCTATGTCTCCAACCTGTAGCTCCCCCCCCCCCCCCCCCCCCCCTTTCCAGGTACCTCGCCAAAGGATTTAGAAATGAACAAATCAAAGAATATACTTAATATTTCAGATTCTCTAATACATTCTCATTATTTATTGTTGTAGTAACAATTATGCAAAGATAAATAATGACTGAATGACCAATATCAGGCTCTTTCACACCAATATAGCACACATTTTTTCCCCAGGGCCACTTAAAGGAGTAGTTCTCTGCCTTTACCGTCCTGGGAAAAAGGTTTGGAGACACCTGATCTAAAGCATGCTGCATAACCGTCATACCAAGGCCGTGCTGTAGGATGCTGAAGCTTAAAATAAAACAACACCTCTCTCATCTGTTATCGTCACTTTGGAGCCTTTTGGTCATTCCTGGCACTATTAGCTCTTTCCCCGGTGTGAACAGTAAACCATCACCTTACCCTATGTCGTCTAACGGGACAGTCTTGTATGTCACGAGCTGAAGTGACGATCTGACGAAAAGCTGTCATTCTACGCGACGCAGCAAATTCCCCCCATCGACCTCCGGGGGCGCCGCAAATGTGGAAAAAAGGTCAACAACTTCCCCATGTCTTAGCACCCCTGGGAGACGCTGGAGTGCTCTGATTGTCCCGTGCAGAAGACCGACGTGAAGAGTCAGGTCCATTCTGCTCGTACAGTCACACATGTCTCGTCAAGCCAACCTCAGACTGTAATATGTTCCATTCTGGGCTCTCATGCCACATTGTTGACCTGTCTAACCTTGTCTCGCTGTTGGGAAGTTGATCCGCAGTTGCCCTGTAGAGAAATAGTGCAATTATTTTCTGCCAGAGGGTGAGGACGGTGGAATCAGTGCTGGTGATGGAATATTTTAACCATGTCGCTCCAAAACAACTTCAGTGTTCTACCAGTGCTTATATCGGTGTTAGGGCTGTGTCGAGTGAATCGGTTCATTGCAACTAATTGACGATGGAAATAGTTGTCAATGAATTAAGTTTTGAATTAAACTTGGACCAAAGCTTGTTAAGAATAGGTTTTATTACGACATGGGATTGTTATTTTAATTCCTAATCAACTAATTGAGTTCCATCTTTTTTATAACTATTTATTTATTTATTTTTGTTTGTTGTTGTGTTTCTGCTATTCCTGGACACCTGAATTTCTCCTCAGGGGGATCAATAAAGTATCTATGTATGGAGATTCTTGAGTAACATCGTCAAATATACCTTTCAGCTATGGCCACAAAATATGTTCAGAACGAAAGCAGTAAATCATAAGACACCAACCAAAGTGTAAAGAGTTTAAGTGTATTTTCATTATGTCTTAAGCGCATCGAGAGCCACTGGAATTTCGTTTTGCTTTGACGCTCAAGTGTCTCCAAATCGTGTCCCTACTGAAATGAAAAGGTCACATCTCTTCCCCGTCCACTTCTTATCGATTCCTGAGTTTGTGAGCTCTAGTTCAATGGGTACTCTTTTATATCCTGCTCTGCGGAGGCTTTTCCATTATCAAAGGCGACTTGCTATCGGCTTTCAATTCCAACTCATCTCATAATAACTTCGCCAAAGTAATCCACGCCAGCTTCCCCAAGAACAAATCTGAAAAGTCGCTTGTTTTGACAGATTCCTGCTGCTAAAATACACAGTGAAAAAAGTGGTGTGCTCAAAGGCTTCTTCTCCCTGTCGCGCTGCTTGTTAAAATGTATATTTCCTCAACCTGGATCTGGGACATGAAAATATTAATTTTCGGGTCCATGTTCCGCCAACTACATCTGAAACCATGTGGTAATTGCTTCATGGTTTTTGGCGCTGCCTCCTGCTACAAATAATGAAAATCCTTAAAGTTTTTCACACCTTTTAGATTGAGAGACGACAGTCCACGGCAAAGGACGTGTTAGTGGTGCCACCTGCATGTGAAAACCAGATCCTATTAGAGCTCTAAAGCTAAGCAGGGTAGGACCTGGTTAGTACTGTGATGTGGGACCTTTGGGAACAAAGTCACAAAGAAAATGTCAAACTTGGTGTGTGCGTGTTGAGTGAGAGGGGCTTTGTACAACCCCTTTTTAAAACGTCTATTTTTCTGTTTACTTAAGATTAAGAGATCCTTTATTCGTCTCACAGTGGGAAAATTTCAGTGTTGCATCACACGTCATAGGACAGAAGGAAAGAGGAGCACACGGCACAAGTTCAGTGAACAATAGCTATACTAATTAAAATAAAACTCTAACTCTAGCATCAATAATAAGTATAAAATCTCTATCTTGATAAAAGAGGTGTAAAACTTTAACATAATATCTTGTTTATTATGTATAGTTTAATTTTACATACATTTTCAAATTATGAATGATGAATTTTAGGTCACGGACCCCTGGTGGCCGGACTATAACTCTACATAAGTCATTAAGAACCTGGAATAATCAAAGCCGATATCGCTGAGACGATAAGAAACTTGTCACAGCTAAACTAAATACAACAAGAGCAAAAGAAAACTCGACTTGTGGTTCGTGAAGAGAAGTTTTTATGTCGCATAGAGGACTCGGACGTCAGGCTCGGACAGCAAAGGCCTGTCTAACCTTACATCGTTTTAGAAGTTCCTTACTCTTTCTAAGAACCAGGGAGTGGGTTGAAGATTTTCTCCTAGATTATTTGTTTATGCACCCAGGGAGATTTGACCAAGGATTCAGATTCATCCATCCATCCATCCATCTTCTACCCTTTAATCCATTTCTGGGTCAGGGGGGTGGCAATCAGAGATACCACCCAAGTCTCATAGCACCAGCCCCTCACTGACCCTCTGCAGGTGGTGAGTCCACAGGAGGACGGCTGCTCTCTGACTGTGAGCATAGCCTTGATCTTTCAGTGGGGGCTTTTGGGCAAAGTGGGGTTAAGTGTCTTGCCCAAGGACACAACGACAGCAGTCATCAGTGGGAGTCGGTGGAGAAGGTGCAGAGGTGGGAATTGAACCCACAACCTTCTGGCCTTAAGGCCAATGCTCTACCAACTGAGCTATTGTCGCCCAGATTCAGATTCAGATTCAGTTTATTTGCCATTTGCAGTAAAAACACATAGGAATACATTAGCAAAAGTCTCCAGTGTGCACAGACAAATACAGACATAAAACAACATTAAAAGACAGAAATAAAACAAATAAAACAGTAAACAAATGTCACTGTGAAATCGATCGACTAAAACAGTTTCAAAACAAGTGCAAATTATTAAAGTGCTCTGTTCACACTGATAACAGCCTGTGGATAAAAACTGTTAGCGTAACGAGATGTCCTGCATCTCAGAGAGCGATATCTTCTGCCAGAGGGAAGAAGCTGGAACATGGCTTTCCCAGGGTGGCCAGAAGAGTCATTAACAATCCTAAGAGCTTTGTTTAAAAGTCTGGATTGATAAAGAACCTCCAGAACAGGAAGCTCACAGCCCACGGTCCTCTTTGCAGAGCGGAGCACCTTGTTTAAAGCGCTTTTCTTTATCTGTGATGTTTCCAAACCACACAGACACAGAACCAACAAGTAAACTCTCAATGGTGCAGCCATAAAAGTTAAGCACAATCTTAGAGTTAGTGGTAAATTCTCTACGTTTACGCAGAAAGTAGAGACGCTGAAGGAGTAAGATTAAGAGATTAAGACATCCTTCATTGGTCCCACAGTGGGGAAATTTCATTGTTGCATCACTAATTACAGAACAGTTGGACTGAGGAGCATACAGCACAAGATAAATGAATAATAATTCTTAACAAAATAGTTGAATTTGCCAACACAGATCAGAGAATCAATACAAGAAATGCAATGATAAAAACACATAGAGCCATTGGTCCTTAAGGGGCAGAGACCAATGTCCATAAATCTCGATAAATGTCCATAAATGTTTAGTGTCCTCGATCATGCTTACTACTTCTTACTACTACATTATAGAATATCTTTTGAAACCAGGAGCAACTCAAGCCACATGTGCGTTGACCTGACAGCACTACATCAAAGCTACGCCTTCTGTTTATGATGAGCGTTAAAGTAGCCTTAAAGTAATTCCTTGATCCTTCTCGCAGATGGGATGCATAAACACGACCAGTCCAACAGTTAGAAAACAATGCAAGGAGCTCATCCGACAGACGCAAGGGTCAAGTCCCTGCGTGTCCCAAGCCAAGAACAGAGCCACCAATCAGGTTACAGCTTATGTGGAGGCATTCCTTAATCCTCATTGTCTTTCTAGTATTAGTGGAGGTAGTAGTAGTAAGTGCAAGGAGGATATGCGAGATTAAAGTGCTGAGGTGGATGGCACTAAAGCACAGATCAGACGAGGCGTACAGGGGCAGCAGGCACAGTGACACACTTGGACAAGCTCTTTTCACTGGGCATTAAACACAATTAAAGAGCAGGCACAGTGGCCCTCACCACCTGGCCGCGCTTTAATCCACTCTGCCAGGGACGGCGGACTGTCAGCAGAGTCTGGAGGCCGCCACGATACAGGGTTTTATCTGTTTTGATGCCTGTGCCTGCTTGAAAGGTGTGAGGATGAGTACTGGATACAGCTGTTAGACGTAACCGTTCATTCCAAGGAAACTAGCAATGGGACATGCACAGAGTACATATCAATGCTCCTTTTACACTGGTTTTTTATGGTCTTTTCCTTTGTTTTATGAACTTTGGACTTGAATAAAGGTGCATTGGTTTTGTCCTTACACACTGGTTTAGTGTCGGTGAGTTTTCTCTCCAAAGCTGATCCATCTTATTATTTTTGTTCTCACATCTCCAGGAGACAGACCCTTGAAAATACCTTTTCTTTTCTAGTCAACTACCAGAAAGGTCGAATCCAAAACATTTTTATTTGTGTTTTTTCTACAACAATCTTCATTAGTTAATCATAAAGGACCCATGGTGTCTCCTCGTGAATGTCCTCTGAGGTATTTCGACGGCACATAAGTGAAACTGCAGAGTTTGCTCACACCTGTGATCCTACCCAGAGCATATTGTTCAATTGCTCTTGTGAGGAATTCAATGGTCTGTGCTACAGTTGCTGATAGCGGAGCAGGATGAGCTCTCTGCGTCTTCAGCCTCCATTAAAGCATCCAGATTTAATTTCATGGTTAATGCGGTTCATCACTGCTACAACACAGTATCAAGCTTTTATGTATTCACACAAATGTGTTGCTACTCCATTGATTGAGTGCGGGTTTGCATGTTGTAAGCTTTTTGGCAGACTTTGTGCTTTTAGCACATAAAAATACACATATAAACAGGCCTGACTCAGCAGCTGCTAAATAAATGATCAGCTACAGCAGATTTGCTGATTTGTTCACACATGGTTTCACTGTGGATGGTCAGTACTGCTCTCAGATTCCATTAATTCAACTAAAGCATAGAAACAAGTGAGTTGTTGTTGTAAATCTGCAGGTTATTATGTATTAAAACATTACTTTATGGCTTACCTCACCTTTAACAAAAGCATGTGGATCTATCTCTATGTGAATCTAATGTCTATTCGATCTAATGTCCTATAATCTGCATTATTTTCCCTCTTTTTCCTTGAACATCTTCTTAGATGAGTTCTGCATGCACCGTCTCAAGGTTGATTGCACTGACCCCTCTAACACAATACTGTGTCGATGAATGAATGATCACTGCCCTGCTGTGTATAAACATTGAAATCCTTTAGGACCTATTAGACGTGCCACATCACTTCTCGCCTCCTGCACCTTGTATTTGCAGTCCCTTCCCTTCACCTCTCACTCCTTACTTTGTTAATGTGCCCGGAGTCACTTTGTTTGGCTGTAGCGGACTATTAGTCAAACTGAAGCTACCATTGTTTGTCAGTGAAGCTGCGTTATGCATCCCCAAGTGGGCCGGCCTCAGCTGGGCCATTCTTCAGCTGTAACTTTGTCAGCTTGAGAAAATTAGCTCTGTGCAATTGCGTTGGCTTGAATATTTTAGTATTAATTTTCTCGGAGACTCGGCTTTGCGGGCTTATCCGTGATTTGCGACTGATGATGGCTTCCAGGTGGGGAATAGGTGGCCTCCCGTTTGTATATTATTTGTTTGCATGCACGGCTGGTCTCGGGGAACACAGCGCTGACAGGCATTGAAGTGGTCCAGTGTGGCGAAGCGGAGATTGGAAAGAAATTGGGGGAATAGTGTGAGTAGCAGAGATAGTGGCAGAATGATGATTTACAGAGCTAGCACACTTTTCCCCTCCTTCATACCTAGACCGCCCTGGGTTTTTCATTCTATTAGATGAAGGCAAAAATGTCAGCGGATGCTATATTTCACCGGTCATGTGCAATGGTTGTGTCTGTGATCGATGGAAGGCCAGCGGTAAAGACTTCAGAGGAAAATTAGGCACATGCCATTTTTATGAAGTTTTAAAGGGCACAGAGGATTAAAATATCAAAACGTCAAAGGCAGACCACGTTTGGAGTTTGTGTTAACAGAAGAGATCGGTTGGTATTTTTGGGAGGAAAAAAGCTAATAACAAACCTTCCACAAGTAAAAAAGGTGATATCTCTGTTTTCTTTTCTACTTTAACCCTTAAGCGGCAAAGCAATTTCAGCAACTTTTGTCATGTTAATGTATTTTAATAGCTTTTTAACATCACAGCCAGGGGACTACAGATGAAAAATAGCCTCCTTGGCTAATTCTGGCTTTTTTTAACTCATGTTTTATCATGTGTTTTATTAAATTGCATTGTCCCCCTTTGAAATAAACTAAACTGAAACTGAAACTAATAAAACCGAACGGGGGGATTAGTGAGCCCATTGACTTTATACTGTAGAGGAATATTTCTTTATAAATGATTGTTTTATTGTTTAAACAGTTTTCTTTTCAAAACCGTGAAATTCACCAACAAGCAATCAGAGAACCAAACACAAGAAATGCAATGAGAATGTATTTCACTCTAATATAAATGACACTTATGCATGGAATTTCAAATATTTTACAAAAAACACACAATGATAGAACGTCCTCGTATCCAGGATCTGTCTCGATGTTTGTGCAGCTGTAAATCTTGCTGTTCTTGGTATTGTTCATGCTTCCTGCAAAAAATATATTTATAATTCTTAGAGTAACATTACCATCTGAAGCTATAATGTAAAAAATCTCATAGCTTTTGAGAACGCACAAGTTTTGATTATACTTGAAACACGGATTGGCCGATCTTTTCCTAATTCAATGAACGAATGCAGGACAAGTAGATTGACCAATTTGTTGAAGGATTTTTTTTTTTTTTTTCTCGATTCAAATTAAAATTGGAAAAATGATGCACAAATATCAATTCCCGGAGTCATATATGACCCCACTCGGTCGCTTGAAGGTTAATCCCAGCAATACCCCTAAATATCAGCTCATCGCTAACACGTGCAAAAACATTAGCCCTTATCCCATTTATTTACAGCATTAACCCCATTAGAAAATTGCAGCAACAGAAAACCTGTATCTCTGGTTAAAAAGCTGCATTTTACTCTTACATAAAGAAGGTTGGGAAATAGTTGTGATCCATAATTCTGCCTAAGCATTGGCGTAAAGACTTATACATAAATCATATTTGCTTTAATATTCAAATACACTTTTAACGCTGCAGTTTATAATAATCCAAACTCTGCTCTTACTAAAGATTTTCTGTGTTAACTGAACATGTCTGGCTGTGTGACAGACAAATCAAACCGTCGCTCCAGTCCAATGCAGCCGCTTTCAAAGTTTAGTCTTAGTCATTTGAAAGTGGTGCCAGTAATGGCTTTGTCTGTTTGTTTAGTCTTTAATATAATCAGCTGCGACTCCCAAACCAGCACGGCCGGAGTCCAAATTTAGGTCTAATCCTTCACAGAGAAGCAGGGGTTTATTGGAGACATAATTGCTGCAGATTCTCTTGTTATTTTTTAAGTATCTGATGTTACTCGACTGTTGGTGTGAAATCTGGGCCTGATTTGGGGTAATTGTGTTTTTGATTGAGACTTTGGTCCAAGATGCATGTTTTGGATAACTTTTTAAAGTGTCCCAGTCCAGTCCTGGTGTATTCTTTGTCCACTGCCTTAACTATGAGTTGTTTTATTTAAAGCTGGGGTATCTAACTTTCCAACCACAAACATCTGAACCCAGGAAAATCATCTGAAAGTCGATCCTCACTCTCGAAACAGTTCGGTTCTATCACTAGTTTTCACATACATGTATTTTTGGACTTTTAGATCAGCTTTTTCACACAGACAATTAAACATTTTTTTACTCACCTTCACTCAGCCAATCATCTCTCTGCCCAAAGAGTCAAATAGTGAGTCATTTCTCTTCCTCACAAGTAAAAGCCACCATAAGTATACACCACTTTTACTCAAAATGCATTTTTCATTCAAAACGTTGAATTGGTTCAGTTCAATTCAATTCATTTTTTACGTGTCCTGGATCATCACCACTGCCCTTAGACCCTGGGGCAGCACGGTGGCCCTGGGTTTGAATCCCGGTCGGAACAGGGCCTTTCTGAGTGGAGTTTGCATGTTCTCCCTGTGCCTGCGTAGGTTTCCTCCGGGTGCTCCTGTTTCCTCTACCACTAAAAACATGCACAATAGTTCTGGCATGCGCCGCTGTACTGGCCTCGCTCCCATCTCTGTGTGGAGTGAGAGACAAATACCCACAACGGTTGTAAAACGCTTGGTGACTCTGGTCTGTGAAAGGCGATATATAAATAAAAAATACTTTAGATTTACACCTGTATTGGCAAAGGAAAAACTGAAAACCACTATTGCTCGGTCCCAGGCTTACACGCTATAGCTGTGGTTTTGCTGTTGGTTTGATCTGCAATAAGCGAGATAATTTATGAGCCGACACAGATTGCATAATACCGTTGTGTCCTTGAGCAAGACAGTCCACCGCCTGTCTCTGCCCTGGTTCCCAAGAAGTTATTCAAGTCCACTGTACCAACCCGATGTTTTACGGCGTAATCACCACCATGCTAATTCACCACTGACCTTATTCCAACGGCCAAGACTCTGCCAAGGTCCGTCTGTGCTATTCCGGGCTTGAAAGAAATGCAGATGAACTTTTGTGTGACTTCTCTTCTCTTTTGTGTGTGTGTTTTTTCACCCCGTCACCTCTTCTCGCCGCTGATCAACTTTGTTTATTTTTTTTTCCCGTTTTTCCTGCAGTTGTGTGGCTGCGGGCTGCTCGGCGTGGGCATCTGGCTGTCCGTCTCTCAAGGCAGCTTCGCCACCTTCTCGCCCTCATTCCCCTCGCTCTCGGCCGCCAACATGGTCATCTTCGTCGGGGCCATCGTCATGGTTACGGGCTTCCTCGGTTGCCTGGGCGCCATCAAGGAGAACAAGTGCCTGCTCCTGAGCGTGAGTTCCATTTTCGCATCGCCACACACACACGTAATGTTGATGGTAATAGCCCGCCGCCTTCGGGGTCGGCGTGAATGTGACGGTATTTCTCATTGCTTTAAGGTTTGAGATGGAGGTAGTTGTAAAGAAAATGTGCTAGTTTTTGTAAGTGATGAGATAAGATAAACCTGTGTGGAAATGACACATTACAGCAGAATAAAAGAATAGAATAAGAGTCCTCGGCATGACATGATTATATAAAACATGTACACAGGAGGATGTTCTACTTCAGTTCTGGTGATACGTGCTCGTCAAATAAGACCAGAGAGTTTGGTTCAAAGAGTTCTCCTTTATACCTTTAAGATCCATCCATACATTTTCTTCCCCTTAATCCATGTCTGGGTTTGGGGGGTGGCAGTCAGAGCACCAGCCCCTCACTGATCCTCCTGCAGGTGCTGAGTCCACAGGAGCTGAGATCTTTCAGCGGGGGCTTCAGGCAAAGTGGGGTTAAGTGTCTTGCCCAAGGACACAACGACAGCAGTCATCAGTGGGAGTCATGAAGAAGGTCTTGAGGTGGGCTCGAACCCAAAACCTTCAGGCTCTAAGGCCAATGCTCTACCAACTGAGCTACTGTCGCCCCTACCTTTAAGATAATTGATTATGAAATATAAAATAAGAAAAGATAAACTTGGTTGATCTGAAAATGGAGAAATGTCACATTGGCAAAGGTAGAATCACTCATCAGGGTGTGCACGAAGACAGGAAGCCTGCAAACATATTAAAAGGTTCAAATATATATAAAATAATAAGAATTCCAGAGCCACTCACTCTGTGTGCGTCGCATCTTTCGTGCTGTAACTATCTATAACTAACTATCTACGACTACAGTGTCCCTGTGAAATAAAATAAGAAATATTCTTGGTTCAAGGATAAGTCACTTGTGGAGTACACACTGTAGCAGCAGCATCAAAAGGTTTCACATTTATATTGTTAAGCACAGTTTATGCACACGGAAACTCCAAGTGTTTAACAAAACATAATATGAATAAAAACTCAAAGCATTAAAAGAATCAAAGTACATTAAAGAATAAGTATAGTTGGTATTCAGTTGTATGCAGTTAAACAGAACTGTTTTTAACCTGGATTTTGGACATTGTCGAGTTGAAGCCTGTCTCACATATCCAGGAAGACTGTTCTGGAGTTGAGCTGCATACAGTACATCTGAAATGCTGCTTCCCTGTGTGTAATGGTACAGCTGTATTAATGTGTATTAATGTGTATTAATGTATTAACCACTTTGATGGCTTTTTCTATGTGTTAAATGTCTAAAACACTAAACATGAGCAATTTTTTTGTAATGTTTTGTATTGTTTTGTTTTCCTCATAGAAATAGATCATCCCTAAAAAAGCTCAGTTCATTAGGGTCACATGAATAACTTTTGAGTGGGACTTTTGGTTTCATTCTGGGATTTGTGCAATATATCCTGGAGTTCTGTTGTGAAAGAATGATAAAACTCTCTCCAACACTTTCCAGACGCCGCAATTAACTTCAAACTCCAAATGATTCCCTTTCTTAGAGTGATCCTCAGCAGTGAATGAAAATATGTTTTATTTGATCATCCCAGACCAGACCCCACTTACGTTATAACCAGGGCAAAGAAGAAAAGTTAGCCCCACAAACTTTGGTATTAAAAGTTTTAAAGTTAACTCGAGTCCTTTTGAGTATAGTCTGGATGAGTGAAAACAGGACATAAAACCAGCACATACCTCCACACCGCGGTCACAGGCCAGTGAGAACATGGCAGCGTATTTGTATTTGTCTTTGGAGTGGAACGGCACCAGATGCTTCTCGACTGACAGCGAAAAGCCGGCCCTGCATTTTATTAGACCCCAGGGCACGCTCTAAGTCACTGCATTTGCTTCGGTGTTGTCTTCCTTTCTTCTAGTTGGTCGGCCACTGTAAGGCCACTTAATATTTCCTGACTCTATAATTGTGCGTGTTGTGTTATTCACACCGAGAGTTCCCAGAGTTCTAGTTGTTTCAAGGTTAGTATGTAAAAGTATCTGGCCAAAAGTGGTACTGCAGCCTCTCCCACTGTCCCTGACTCAGGTTGCCAGATATGCAGACGAATCCAGCTGGGACCATAACAGCTGAATAGACAAGAGTTTTGTCAACAACAAATCTATAACCAACACCTTTTTCACAAAGATAGAAATCCTGCTTTTATTCCTTGTTTTGTCGTTAATGATTTGAGAATCATAACGAGACCTTTTTTAGTTCAGCGCCACATGGTACTTTACCAGTGAGATTAGCTCCACATGGTACTTTACCAGTGAGATTAGCTCCACGCGGTGAGTTCTGGCGCCCGGATCACAGACTTTCTGATTGGTGAAACGGTGGAGGGCGGGACATCGAAATGAAAACAATAACAAGATTTAGAGGCGGGAAAAGTAATTTAGAAATGCAAAAATCTCGGCTAAACTACTTTTATTAGTTAAAGCAGTTTTCAAAAAGGGAATAGTTTATTAATGCCTTTTGACAGATTAGGGCCCTTTAATGATGACTTGACATGAAAATCTTACATATTGCTACTTTAAGTTCAGCCAATGGAAGGAGGGAGATGAGGTGAGTTAGACACACAAAAAGCCTTTCATATTTCAATTTGGAGAGACGAGAAAACAAGAAGCTTTTGAGTATTTTATTGGGAGGAGGTTTGGCGCCCTAGGCCCCGGTGCGGCCTTCAGATCGGAGGGGCTCTGCGATGGAGCGTGCCAATCCCCCGGGACCTAGGCACTGGTGGCGGCATTTGGCAGCGGGAAGCAGATTGAGGCAGATT
>OZ035842.1:32306233-32313733 GCA_964034765.1 Knipowitschia caucasica
AGCCTCTTCAGAGCACCACATTCACACATGGAGATCGAAATGAAATGTCCAGGTTTGAGAATGGGGATGGCGTCGCTATAGACCCCCCGCTCCCGCCCCCGCCCCGTTGTCAAGGGCTCGTTGGACACAGAAGGTTGGAGTCTGGTCACTGGGAATTGTATATATTCCAGGGCACAATGCAGAAGGATGGGACAATTGCGAGATTTAGCGATTTGCCGGGCGGCACGGTGGCTGAGTGGATAGCACTCTCGCCTCTCAGCAAGAAGGTCCTGGGTTCGAATCCCGGTCGGACCAGGGCCTTTCTGAGTGGAGTTTGCATGTTCTCCCCGTGTCTGCGTAGGTTTCCTCCGGGTACTCCGGTTTCCCCTACCACTAAAAATATGTCCAATAGTTCTGGCATGTGCCTCCTGTACTGGCCCCGCTCCCATCTCTGTGTGGAGTGAGAGACAAATGCCCAAAATTAACAATTGTAAACCGCTTTGAGACTCTGATCTGCAGTGAAAAGGCGGTATATAAATAAAAACTTACTTACTTACTTACTAATTTGTATCAGACAGAACAGAATCTCGTGCTTACGGAGTCAATGGGGTGAGCAGGATGTATTCAAACCTGCGGGAGAGAGGAAGAGAGAGGAGGGGAAAGGAGGAGAGAGGACCACCAATGCACAGCCAAGCATTTTAAAGCGTCGCATACAGAGGAGAGACGTTTTATGGTTCGATTCAGACTCTGTTTTGTCTCTTTTGCTAATACTATAAACTTAATGGGGGATTAAAAATGTAGTCTGAAAGCTGGGAATTGCTGCTTTATGTTTAAGAATACTTTGAATGAATGTAATGAGACACATGGTCCAATCAGGAGCAATAATGTGTAATAGAATTTAAACAGCCCTGTTGTGTTTATTATCCACATTTTAAGTGAATATAAACTTAATTGTTCCTGTAGGTTATGCGTCTTTGACCCATCCTTCCAATGCCGTAGCACAGCGCCTGGTACCCATTTCTGAAGCTGCTTTTAGTGGCAGGGAAACCGTAGCACCCAGAGGAAACCTTTTATAGACACTGGAATAGCATGCAAATTACACTCAGAAAGGCCTTGCTCCGACCAGGATTTGAACCCAGGACCCTCTTGGTGAGAAGCGAGAGCTAGTAGCTATCAACCCAGAAAAGACAAAAACCTGGACCCAATTAGCAAAGGCAAGGCCAGTTTAATTGTATAGCACAGTTCATACACAAGGCATCTCAAAATACAAAACAAAACAGACAAGATACTTTGTCAGAGAAGAAACTTGTCTCACATTTTCAGAAAGACTGTTCCAGAGTTTAGCTGCATGAATCTGAAACGCTGCCTCCCTCGTTTTCCCCATGACACCAATAAAAACTGACTGAATATGTATTGCATATATTTGCTTACTTTCCGAGACTGCTTACTTGCTTTAAAATTGCAAATTCGATTTAAGAGAAAATATTTAAATAATTCAAATGAAATAGAGCCGTGTTTTGTCGACGTTTATGCTTTTTGCACAAACTGTTTCCACTGACGCTCGGCTGCCTGACATTTCCCATTTATATCAAACTAATTAGTCAGTCAGGGAGCCCCAAATTTTGCTGTCACAAAATGAGCTTGTTTTCCAGACGCAATAATTCTTTTTAGTGGATACAAGGAATTTGTCAAGGGCCTTTGAGTGTGATTTCTCAACACCAAATTAAACTGTCTTGTAGAATCACTGCTTTGGTAATGAATGACTCAAAATCAAACATATAACATTACTTTGTCTAAATATATGTATTTTTACACGTTTAGAATCTCACATGGGACAAAGAAGCTATTTGCTGAAAGAGAATAAGTTTATATTCCTCGCCATGTGCTTTCTAGACATTAGACCTTAGACCTTAGGGGGGTTCTAAGGGACATATTCACTGCAAAAAATGACAAATTATGAGGTAAGGATTGCTTGAATTGAGTGGTTTTTATCTTAATTTGAGTCCTTTCTGACTGTCTTAAAACAAGATGTGCCAATGGGACAAAGTCGTTTAGTCTTATTTCAAGTCTAATTTAGCTATACCATTGGCAAATTTTGTTATTGCCCCACATAATGTGCTCAAATTAAGTTTTTTTTTCCAAATATGAGCAAATTTTGACTTATTTTTCATCACTTTTCACAGTATTCTTCCTGATTCTCCTCAATCTCCAGTTACCAGTACCATATTAATCGCAGATAAACTCCCTATAAAGTTTAGTAGTTGTACTTCTGTTGTTTTCTGGAGCCAATCCTCCAGCCCCAGATCTGCTGTTGTACTTATCTTATTACGGCTGCATAATGTGTTTGCTAATATCTTTGCATACATCTTGCAACGCATGTGTGAATTTAGAGCAGCAGTAAATGCATTTAGGTCCTCCCTGTGTTTTGTCTCGCTCTCGTATCACACCTTGAGGAATTAAACTCGTAAATACCACAAACACACACACACACAAGCGTAGACAATGTATATTTTGACAGGTTAAACGCACACCTAATGAGTATCGACTTATATCATTCTAAGCACCTATTGATTCCTTGTGTTTATGCACGGTGTCACCCACGCTGGATCTCCCACAAACAACGGCAAATATGCTTTCAGCACAGAATGCATTTATGAAGTTTAACCTCGCCCTATATTGACAGCCACAACCGCATATCGTTAATGGATCAGCCACTCTCCGGTGCATTTGAGGGAAGCGGAGATAGAGATGTGCCACTGGATGCATTACAGAGCACACGGCTTCCCCTGTAAACCTGCGCATCAAGAGGCTATAATACAACATTATCACAAGGATTGATGCCCCGGCTATTACACCGCGATAGGTCATTCATTGCACGGTCACCGAGAAGAGGAGAGATAGGGGACTCTGAGGTTGGCTGCGCAAGAAAAGGGTAGTTACACAGTCCATTTCCCACCGCGGACTAATTAGCATGTCAACTGTGAAAGCCCCTCCAATGAGCCGTTCAAAGCAAGGAGATTGGAAAGGAGAGCGCCGTGTCTGGAGGAACATTTTCAGTGTCATCAAAGTACCTCTAAAATGTGACCTTTCGGAGCGGGGAAGACGGCAGAGAGCGGACAAGTGCAGTGTTCCTCTGCGATTTTACAATGTAGAGCGGTGTGTGTGTCGTCTGCAACCTGACAAAGATTTATTCATTATTGGTTCTGTTTTGTTTTCTTGTGTTCAAGTGAAGAGTGAAGGTCATTCTTTCTGGAAGCAGGTTTTGTCATTGCCGAGCCAGAATTCTCAGTGTGGCACTTGTGCGGTTATTGAATGAATAACAAATGATGAACAACGAACAAAGAAATATTGAGAAGCGTCATTGGAAGTATAAGCAGAGAGTATTTGTGACAACCTCAGGGACACTGGCAAGGCTTATCCATATGGCAGTACACTCCCCCAGCCTCGTTCCGTAAGCACATAACACCACAAATACTATCCAGAGTCAGTCTGAAGGTGGATATTCAATAACAGTATCACATTTTCTTGCTATTTCTGTCAGAAGTCTGTGCCATCTGGGCCTAGCTTACAGCATCACATTAAATATTCAGGGTCTGACTAACCCTAAGCCAGAGGAAGAATCATTGATTGACCTTCAACTGTTTGTTCTTTTTAATAACAAAAAAGGTGTCTTTATCAAATTGCAAGTTTGGTCCAATAGTCTCTAAACATTTTCCATATAGAGCAACTTATTTTGAAACCAGCAAACTAACTTGTGCTACAAATAATTCAAAAGGTTTTACAGTAGCGTCATAACTTTGTACATTTCTATTAGATTATTTCCAGGACTGTCCGACTTTGCAGGTGTTTTTTGTAGTCGCTATAAGTGATGCTTCTAAATGCTTTGAATAGACCTTGTTTGGGGGCGCATAAATAAAGCGAATCCCTACTCAGGGCCTAACATATGGGCACACAAAGCCATCCCGAGCTCATTAAAAGTTTTTTTCACATCCCCTTCAGGTGCACTCCAAGTTGGTGATTAAAGTCAAAGTATCTGATATGTGCCGCTTAGATTTCCACTTCTCTTCTCCTGGGAAGCCGTGTCGAGATTAGGTCTGATTTTCTCTGATGGATGAGGAAAGTTTTTTGGCCTTTAGACAAGACTCCGGGCTGTAGCTGTCATGCCGAAAGGTGAAATGGTACCTTCACCCAGTCCCCGCTCCCTCCCTCCGGACGTGCAGCAGATGCAGACAGAACAGCATCAACATTGGATAGGCGCCTGCAGTCTCTCAACGCCTCCATGAATACAGAGTGTCTCTTGCTATTGGCTAATGTAACATGCTGTTTCCTCTGTCTCTGCTCACAACTTCCTGAGTTTATTGGCTCCAAATGCACCTTGTAGCATCCTCGCTACAAGGTCAGGACGCCTCTGTCTGTGCCGCTGGGAATGAATGATAACTTTATTTGCTATCACGGAGCGACGGTTTGGCTTCAGAAAGTTGATGTGAAACAGACAGGACTGCTAAAAAATACTGAAGAAATACATCACTTAAAGAATAATGTGAGAAAAATGTCCGGAAAATCATGCAGGCATAATAGGAATGGACTTACTATCAATTTTAAGATAAGCTAGCAAGTGGCAATTTCACAAAAATGGGCATTTGTTCCGATGGCGTTAGCTTTATGCAGATGTTTTGTTAGCATGGTAATAATAATAATAATAATAATACATTTTATTTAAAAATGTGAGGGTGGAGGAGGTCAGATAAGTACGGAGGGGCCAGGTTGTGAAGTGCTTTGAAGGTGGTGAGGAGTATTTTGAAATTGATGCGCTGTTTGACAGGAAGCCAGTGGTTGCTAAGACAAGTTGGACTTTCCCCCATGAATGAATGTATGATGTATATATATATTTGGTATATAATTTGATTACAAAGAAAATATAAAAACATTAACAGCAGGATCATAGAGCGAGCCAAACCGTGGATTTGTTAAGGCCAGAATGGCGAGACAAACGGTTACTGAGCTGGAGGAGTTTACGTATCGATAGAAGCGACTTTGAGCAAAAATGTGTCTATGAACACTTCCTCATTGGGCTTCATTAAGCTAGCAGGTTAGCACTGTCCATCTGCATACAGTCTATGTGCAAGTTCTTGTATAGAGTCAGGAGTCTGAAAGGTTTTAATATCGATCATGCCTTGGCACTAATAATGGCCACATGTATTGACTTACTTTTAAGTGGTTGGCTTGTCCAGGTGGAGACGTTCACTTCCTGCATATATTCAATGTTATACTGTGAAACATTTTTCTCAGCATCTCATTTGTTTGCATGTAATTTTAATTTAGGCTTTTGAATCCTTAATCAGCCAAATGTTATGGGATGGTATGGTTTTTATTTTTACAGGGACAGTGTACAATAAACATTAGCCAGAAGGAGAGATACATTGTACCAGGTTGTAGCAGCAGTGCTAATTTACACCTGTAGTCCCTGAGCAGGTCGTTGTAAAGCAGTAAAATAAAAGTAGATGGATACATTCCCATACATTATCAGACATACATTGCAATTTTTATGTGGCATATCATAAAAAACTACATGGGAAGCCTATGTATTTATTTTATTAGTGTGTGTATGCTGCTACTGCTATAAACCATAGTCCCATTGTACATGTTTTAGGGGACACCGTATCACCTGGAGGAAACCTACAGACACAGAGAGATGAAAGCCCCGTGCAGAAAGGTCCACTGCCGCCCGGGAGTCTTTCTTACTTAACATTACAGAAGCATGAGGCTGCCCAAAGTCCCATAGTGCAGGGCGTTACTTAAGAGACTGAGATTGTGATTTGTTGCGGCAGTTCTGTCTGAGAGAACAAGATGTACATTGACAGGTCTTGTTTCGTTTCTAAAATATGGGCAGATTACATTATGTAATCAAACCATTTTAATGTTTAGGGTAATGACAAGAGCATTACATGCCTTTGGGCAGATGAATGTAGACGGGAAACAATCAGAAGTTCTGTTCACCTGGAGGTCTCCTTGAAAGGGTGCAATAACATTAGCAAACTTTTCCACCCACACTGTCCTTCCTTAGCCGTGTTCGAAAGTGCCGTGAATAATTTACCATCTGCAGTTTGAAGAGCAGGGTAGTATATAAGAGGCTGTCATAAGTGCAGCAGTGAAGTCATTTAGCCCCCAGCATGGCACACAAAGTGACTATCGATTATGTGCCTTTCAATATCTATCCTCTCCGTTCACAGCACTTGACTCCCGCTTAAGACGGATGTGCATATTCTGCATGTTCCTGTGCCCCTCCAGGGATGCATAATACCTCCTGTTACATAACAGGAAGCTTTCCTTTCACAGTAGCAGAGCTTCAGGAATAAACATATGCTCGGATGTGAGCAATTTTATCTTCGCATTTGGTTTGTTTGGATTTTGAATCGTTCTTAAGGAGATTATCTGTAAACACTATTGGTGAAAGGGAGTAGTTTCTCCTCTGGTGTTGGTGTTTGGGTTCCATTAAACATAGAAGCACTGACACCGCAGTAATGCCTGGGTCAGGTCTGTAGACGGATCTTCAACAAAAGACAGTCATATCCTGTACATCCAGGAAATCCAGGTATGACATTTGTGACATTATTAAAAACAGACATATTTCCCAGACGTCTAAAACTGTGGCTACAACGTCGTTCACATGTTCAAGCAATTGTACATTTGATAAATTTTATATTTGTACATTTTGTCCTAAAAGCCTCCTATGGTGTTGAACATTAGCATGGTCGCTATAACGCTAAAGGCAGTGCATCTGGTCCGTCCAGTGTAACTGCTGTGTCCGTGTCAAATGAATAAATAATATCCATCCATCCATCCATTTTCTACCCTTTAATCCATTTCTGGGTCAGGGGGGTGGCAGTCAGAGATGCCACCCAAGTCTCATAGCACCAGCCCCTCACTGACCCTCTGCAGGTGGTGAGTCCACAGGAGGACGGCTGCTCTCTGACTGTGAGCATAGCCTTGATCTTTCAGTGGGGGCTTTGGGCAAAGTGGGGTTAAGTGTCTTGCCCAAGGACACAACGACAGCAGTCATCAGTGGGAGTCGGTGGAGAAGGTGTAGAGGTGGGAATTGAACCCACAACCTTCAGGCCTGAAGGCCAATGCTCTACCAACTGAGCTACTGTCGCCCTGCAGAATGCAGAAAACATTACAACACTGCTACTTTCTCATGTGTCAGATCCTGCTCTGGCTTCTTGACTAATCATTACAAAAATCATATAAAATCCCTGAAAAATGGTTGTATGACATTATACGACCATTTTCACGTCAGCAGCGGCGGCGGCGGCGGCGGCGGCGGCGGCGGGTCACGGATGTGGTCGTGACATGAACCTGGCAATCGCTGCATCTCTGACTCCGCCTTTTTACCATTCCAATGAGATCATAAGACCCCTCTCTCGCCTCTCTCTCTCTCGCCTCTCTCTCGCCTCTCTCTCTCTCGCCTCTCTCTCTCTCGCCTCTCTCTCTCTCGCCTCTCTCTCTCTCGCTCTCTCTCTC